>JAZKJV010001141.1:0-600000 GCA_037367405.1 Ottelia alismoides
TGGGTCCAAATTATGTACAAATAAAATAATGTAAGTTTTGTACAAATATACATGAAAAATATTTACAAAATATTTTTGAATTTTTGAATTGCAGACCCTATCTCCCCCTACTTTATTCCTGGTCGATCAGGTCAAGTCTTGACCTTCTCTCGGGGTTTGGGTCAGTCTGCATTTATTACATAAATACATCCTTTAATTTTTTCTTTTCTTCTTTATTCTTTTATTTATGCACAAAAAGTGTTAAAAATGCAATTTTTACAAATGCATGCAAAATGCATTAAAGATCTGCATTGTCGTGCCATCTTTGATCCTTCGTCTTGTTTTTCAAGACATACTCACAAGCGGGTGATTGGATGTGACCGTGAGCAGCGGGGACTCTACAGATTGGTCCAACCTCCTCATGCTAGTATTTCTACTATACCTACTGGACCTATCTCTCCATATTTGTGGCACCTTAGGTTTGGACACCTTCCTCTTCGGAAACTATGTCATGTCCTCCCTCAAATTTCTACAAGATCCTCCTTTCAGTGTGAGGCATACCGGCTTAGGAAGGTCATCGTTCTTTTCCATCCCATCATAGTCGGAGCAGTTCTCAGTTATTTGAACTCCTTTATTTAGACATTTGGGTTTCGAGACATGTTCCTGATTACAGGGGACACTGTTTTTATCTTGTTGTTGTCGATGAATTTTCTAGATTTCCTGGGTTTTTTTATTAAAGAATAAGTCTGCGGCTGGATCTGTTATCAAGCATTTTATTAGTGACATAAAGAATATTTTTCTGCCAACGTCAAATATCTTTGTTCTAATAATGCCTTGGAATTCTGCACCTTATAGCTTTCCGAGTTCCTTAGATCCCATGGCATTGTTCATCAGACCTCATGTGCCTACACATCACAGCAGAACGGTGTTGCCCAGTGCAAACACCGCCACTTACTTGATGTGACCAGAGCCTTGTTGATACAGAGTCTTGCTCCTTATGCTTATTAAGGTGATGTTGTCCTTATTGCTTGCTATTTGGTGAACCATATTCCCTCGTCCGTGTTTGGAGAAAAGATTCATTTTTCGATTGCGTTTCCCAAGAAGGATCTTTTCTCCCTTACTGATGAATCTCCATTTCATCATCTTTATTCTATCATTTTAGCCTAAAAACCCTAGTAAATGCGTGTAAATAGGTTTAATTCGTGCATTTTATCATCCATGCATTGTTATGTAAATAGTGTATGAAATACGGTTTTTAAAGCCAAAATCAAAGAATAAAGAAAAGAAAAAGAATAGAATATTGCAAATATTTTATGACCTGAAACCCCAAGACTTAGGCATATTGATGATTAGGTCGACAAGGAATAAAGTAGGGGGAAATAAGGGCCAAAATACTAATAAAAATCCCTTTTATTTAATTCATTCTTTGTTCATTTTGGGACCTATTTTTCATTCTACTTTTTATACCTCAAATAAAGAAACTTTGAACATGAAAGTTATAACTAATTAAATATAGAAAAATACAAAATTGATTTTATACAAAAATAATATACAATGTACAAAATACAGTCTAAATATGATTCCAAAATCCCAACTTCCCAGACCCATATCTCTCAAATAAGAATTCAAAATATATCAAAATCACTTTAAATATAACTTTTAATAAGCTATTTAATGAAGGTGGTTTCATATTTTTTGGAGTTATGGTTTGAAAGTTAGGTTTTGGACCCTTATTGTATACTTATACTGATTAAAATATTCATTTTATTTATTATTCATTATTCCTATAATTTTATATTTTTCTACTTTTGTGAATATTATTTATAATATATGTATATATGAAAACAAAAAAAAATATAAAGGAAATGCAAAAATAATATATATATATATATATAAATACATAGATGAATTGTCTATAACTATACGTATACAGATAATACATCTATTTATTTAATTATATAAATTACTTCAGAAAATAAAATAAAAATATATTGAAGTTTATAAAATTAAGTTATAAATATATAAATAGTAAATAAAGTTAATAAAATTAAATTACAAATAAAAATAAAATACATAAAAACATAGATGAATATACCTATATATAGCCCTTAAAAGGGAACTTGTAGTTCCAAACCTAAAATAAAAATTTAATAAAAATCAAAATAAAATACTTTAGAAAATAACACACATTTTTTTATTAAATAACATAAAATTAATAAAATCATTTATTATTTTTTATTAATATTACAAATCTTTTTCCAGGGGTTTTTCCTGGTCGGTCCACGTGGACCAACCAGGTGCATCGAAGAGTTGACCGTGTGTCAACTCTCTGACCACCCCCTGGCGCCTTTGACATCTGATTTTCGCCTCGATTTCTATCCTTTTTGGAGACCGATCCTTTCATCTTTTTGAGTCGACTCCTTGACGACTTTTGTTCCTCGATTGTCGGTGATACACGCCCAAGCATCACCTTGGACTGTCCATCACTTCATCGAACAACACGCCTCGCTCTTTGGAGCCACTCGTCGATGTGCATAAGAACCGCCTATGGCCTCCCATCAATTTTTGATCCCTATTCCACCCTCGAATCTTCAACCTAAGGCACCATTTCTCTTCCTGGTGACAAGAGGGGGGCAGGGCCACCTTCACTGTGTCGATCGTTGTTGAATCGAGGCGCATCCGAGCAGTCTCCACCAGCTCCGTCGCAAGTTCTTGTCACTCCGGTTCTGGGTAGGTACTGCTCTTTTTCTCCTTCTATCTAGATTCTATAGCTCAGCGTAGATTAGGGTTACATCTTACTGTCATAAATCGATTCTCCCGAGATCGAAATCCCTCTTTTTCCTTCGTCGGAGATCCGAGCTGCGCCACCCCATTTTGACTACACCCTTCACCCTCCGACTCCACCAGTGCCTCCATCGTCTCCCTCGCCGCTCTCCGATCATCCAACCACCCTTCGTCCACCTTGCTCTCGCGAAGAGTAGGACCACATCCTCTTCTTCTCTGCCGACTGCTAGAGAGGCTTCGCCCAGCCACCACACGCTCCCTTCCGCCCATTGGAGGGTCGAGGCATTTTTCCCCCGACCTTATTAACGTTTCCTGCAGGTACTTGGAGTGAAAGACTCACCTTGATGCGATTTTGAGCTTCACCGGAGCCACCTGGGCCTCCTCCTCGACCTCGCCACCGCGGAAGAGCTTTGGCAGGCATCATCTCCTTTTGATGCCACCAGCAACTAGAGGATCACCGCAGGAACCCATCCAACCATTTTGGAGCTTGAAGGGAAGCCGGAGGAGGTTGATCAGGTTCAACGAAGTTCATCTCGCTGGTATTCTTTGCCATTTCGTCCTCCACCTCCCTCTGTCGTCAATTTTAGTTGTATTCTAGGAGTCCATTCAGCAACCGTCTGATCTCGCCAAACCAGAGCCGTCCGACTCCATTGGATCTTCTAATCGCGACCCCTCCATTTTCGAAGCAGTATCTGCCATCCAGGGTGCGACGTGTATCAAGTTGATCAACATCCGTCGTCCGTTCGTGCCTTAGGCTGGTGTATTTGCAACTTCTCCCGGTCATTTTTGTGTTTATCAATTAGTAAATAAATGTTCGTCTGCCATTTATTTATTTCTATAAAATTTGCGTCAAAACCCTTGTGCTTTATATATTTTCTATCAGGTCCACGCCACGTCAGCTCACATGACTCATCACGTGAAGTGGGGATTTTGTGGCGGGACTCGTCGGGGTTTGCGTATTTCGATTCAGACCACAAAATTTTCATTTACAGTTATGATATTTGGTCCTTTTGCAAATTAATCCTTGAATTTTTGGAATATTACGTTTCCATCCTTATTAGGGGCGTACGTGTTTGTACACACGATTTTGGAGTTTTTACAGGGACACCCATGTCCTTTGCTTATTTGTATTCAGTACTGTAACTTTATGTAGGTGTGTTATATTTTTGTGAAATTTACACTGTGGCCCTTGAATTTTCTGACATTTACAAAAATACCCTTGTTAGTAGCGTAGTTTCTCTTTGTTGTCGCTATTTATTTCATGCATCTATAAACCTCTAAAAATCCCAAAAAATATCAAAGCTTCCTGTTGCATTGTGCATTCACGCCATAATCTCTATTTGCATTTTGTGTCTTTTTATTATTTATAAAAAATCAAAAGTGCCATTTTCGTCCTTGTTTACAGAAGAAAATACATAAAAATTACAAAAACTTTTTGAAAAACTAAATTGTTTTCATGTTTATATAAGTATTTTACAACTTCAGACCAAAAATCACTAAAAGATATAAAAGAAAACTCATAAAAATTGTAAAACCCCTAAAACCTTTATAAAAATATAAAAAAATCCTAAAAATCTATTTTCGATCTCTAAGGTTTCTCTATATTATTATCTTTATATAAAAATTAATTTGGAGGATTTTGGTTACTATTTGATATTTTGCATCTCCAATTTAATTTCATGTATATATTTTATTCCCTGTTTTGATAATTTTTTACTTTAAAAATACCAAACAATTAGCTACAATACAGAAAAATCACAAAAACATTAGAACATATAAAAAGCACAAAAAAATTATATTCCTTATATTTTGATTATTTTTTTACCTATTTTATATAGACACTATCTCTCTTACTCTTCTTGTATATATACTCTCTATATAGTTTTATATCTATTTTAAAAGAAAAAAGAAATATAAAAATATAAAATACAAAAATAAAATACAAAATCAAAAAAATTAAAAATCAAAATATAAAAAGATATAAATAAAAAATTAATAAAAAAATATAAAAGTAAAAACCCACAAAAAATTATAATTTGACTGAGTGTTTGAAAAGTTATTCGGTGCTTGATTTTTATCTTACTTGCTCTACTCCTTTGCTTTCTGTGATCAACCCCTACTTGCTTGCCATTATATAATCTTAGTAGGGTATAATAGATTTTAACTCTTGCTTCTAATTGCTTAATTGTTTGCGTGGGTTAATTGTTGAACAACGAGAGAATTCGAGTAGTCGCCTCAGCGACAGTGAGCCTGAATTGTCAGGCCATTACTTAGCAACTTACATCTTATCATTTTTCAAATGGTCCGTTTCCAGGGAGCATCGTCTTGTAGAGTAGATTTTATCTCTTCACTTAGTCATTTTGATTATCTCTCTTTGCTTAATTATTAATTTTGAATTATCTGACATCTCTTTCTTGTCTTCTTGCGAGGGACCACTGACCGAGGAGGATCGCCTTGGTGATTCTACGCAACCTTGGGAAGCGGAGTCAGCTATTCTACCCTAGCCGACAAGAGAGAGCAGGAGGCTCTTGAGAGAGAGATGACGGAGCCGCCTAGGTTAGAATTTTTAATTTTCGGTGAGAGAGAGAGATTCATTGGACTATTAATTTGTAATAATACAGGTACTTTGGACTTTGGACACTTGGGCCCTACTTCCAAGTGTTCACTTGGGGGCTCACCACGATTTTCGAGTTTTTATTGCTTTCTTTCACTTTGTTTCCTGCGATTTGTGCTTTCCGCCTTCTTTCTATTTGTTTTGTGGAATGAGCCCTTAGTTTTTAGGCTTGCTTGATCGTGTAATCTAAGTCCAAACACCTAAATATTTTGCATGTACCTATAGTCTTTACGTTTGGACTTAGAAATAAATTAGTTGTTTGACACTTAGTTTGAAACCGTACGTCCTGAGAGCCTTCTATACAGCGCTTGCAGGACTCATTGTGGTGGGCACCGAGGGGGCTCCAAGATCGAACTTAAGGTTTCACTCTTCGTGTTTTACATTTGGTTCGTCACGCTATCAATTTCCTGCGTAGGACGATTTCCGTGTGCATATCGGCATTTAGTATAGGTTTATAAATTTCTGTTTTGCATCCCGTATGGAGAGAGCTGGGAAGCACTGTAAGTCTTCTAACTGAGCATTCACCATTTAGGAACTAAGGTGAGATTTCCATCTTAGTGTCGCCTTGCATTGCTTTTCCGACCTTCTCCCTCTATTTTTGGATCAATTAGGAATCAAAGAAAACACAAAAATGTTAGGCGCTTGTATTGAATCTACTCAAAATAAGTGATAACACAAAAAAATTAAAAAAGGATCTGCTAAAAGTACTTGACCTAAATAAAATTGATTAATTGGACTCATTGTTTTGGGTGAGAAAAGCCCTCATTTGTTTCCAGGTTGCATTGGAAGGTCTCCTTCCCAGTGAGAGAGCGGCTTCGTAAGAATTAGAGCCCAAAACCCAGTTTGTGGCTGCCTTGTGTATCGCCTAGATTTCCAATGTATTGGCGCTTCTATCGTACGTAGACGAACGAGCAGGGCTTGATCGGCAATGATGCTTTCTGTTGTGTAAAGCATCGACCTTGTCTGAAGTATCGAGCATAGGCCACGCCTTCATGGGGGTGTCTGTCACATTGTCTTGCGTCCGAGTAGGTTCTTGCATGCTCACGGGTGATTCTGTTGCGAGCGAGTTTCGAAGTATTGGTTTCGCCTATCGGCTTCCTCCCTCTATTCTTTGGCTGAGTAGGGATCCAGGAAGGGTTACAAGGACCTCAAAAAGTGCAAACTATAGGTTACAAAGGAGGAGGACAAGTACGTGATACTTTTTCGACAATACTCTCTCTCTCTTATAGGCGTAGCGCTCTAAGGACTCGTTAAAAGATAAATTGCTTGAATTCAAATTTAAAACCAACAAAGATAATTTCCGAACCTTCACGGTTTCATGGGTCGAGTTGGTGAACCCATTGTTTTGAGGTTTGATTGGTTAGTTTTAAGGTCAAGATCAAAAACATCGCGCAATTGTGCAATTTTGCTTCTTTCCTTGTGGACCCTTGCTCATTGAGAGCCATTCTACTGTTATGCACTCCTTTTATTTCTCGTTAACCTTCATATATTTCGTCCACATCGATCATCCTCTTGACCTCCTAGATAGCGACGAATGGGCAGTTTGGTCGAGACCTCATCAACACCTACATCAGTTCCATACGATCGCCTTATCCAATAATTCGAGGCCATTCCCGAGAACCCGGTTCGAACTCCGTGAATCGATCTCCATACTCCCCACCTTCTTCAATAAATCGAGATCACTCTTGTCCCGAACTTTGTTGTTTTTGGATGGCCATTGATTTCACTCCTTATACATCGCCATCCTTAACAAAGTTCTGTGTTGACCTTAACACAGAATACTTCTCTCCATCTGATGTTGCAATTTAGATTGATTGAGGCATTCTTCCATGTGCAGACCAAGTTCCCAATTTTGAGCTAGAGATCCAAGCAGAATCTGGGATGGCTAGTGGAAGAGGAAAAGGACCACATCCCCAACTTGAAGAAGACGTCAATCCGGGGGAAGGGTAATATAAAAAAACGCAGAACGAGGTCAACAGCCAGCTGCTTGCATCCATACAAGCAATGCAACAACAGATGGCTCAGACCGCTTCCCAAGACATGCTGAATGATCTGAGGAGGGCTGATGCAAGAGATGGACGAAGAGAGGATGAGTAGGATCCAGATCAAGAGTTCAACTGTGGAGGTGCTGAAGATGAATTTTCAGTGAGGGGACCCGACTTTGACAGAGTGGATGCATGGCCACCATTACCAAAGCCTACTTTAAAACAAACATACAACCCAGGAGCGTGTCGTATCACCGAGTGGATCCAGATTCTACAAATCCATGCCCACTTCGAGCTGAAGTCGCAGTTCCTATCTCTGCTTCCTACATTTCATGGGAACACCACTGAGGAACCATATATCCACCTCAAGAAGTTTGGTCGCATCTACGCTACCTCTCACTACCCCGATATTCCTTTGGGAGTAGTCAGGATGACTGCCTTTCCCTTCAGCCTCCAAGACAAGACCTTGTATTGGGTCAACCACTTGGGAAGGTAGTCACGACCTGTAAGGAGCTTAACTCTGCATTTCTACACAAATTCTACACTCTCGGTCGCCTGAACCAGATGCGCGTCTGTATCTCCAGCTTCTACCAACAACCCCACAAAACTATCCATGAAGCGAGAGAAAGATTCAAAGATCTCCAAAAAAAGTGTCTCCACCATGAGATTACAAAGACTAGTCTTGTACAACACTTCTTTGGCGGGCTGACTATTGAAAGCCAAAAGCTCGTTGATGCCACCTGCGGTGGCTCTCACTTTAACAAGGACGAGGAAGTGGTTTAGAATGTCTTTGAGGAAATGGCTGAAGGAGAACGCTCTCAATCCTCGTTGTGCATGTACATGAAGATGCCAACCACCATCAACAAGCTAGTGAACATGTCCACCTATATCGAAGATAGGGATGAGAGCTCCAACCTGAGTATTATAGGGAGCCATCTATCCAAGGTGAATATTATAGAGAAGAGGTCACAGGACCTAGAAAAGTTGTCAGTGATCGAGAAGAGGACCCAGGGCTTGGAAAAGCTCGATATGATCTCCCAGCAGCTGGAGAAGCTTGTCCGCACCTTGAATGCCAATATGTGCAACACTGTGTCTGCCACTGCCGAGACGTACGCTGAGAAGAGAGAGCCTTCATCGAATCAAGCACCTCAGCCGACTCCACCACAGCCCCAGCCTGTTCAGCACGTGTATTACGTGCAGGTTCTGGAGCAACCCCTGCATTCCCAAACATAGATGGTTGTATATCAGTCAGAGCACCAACCAGCTTATCCTGAGCAATTCTCTTCACCCGCATCGCTGATTCAAGAAGTTAACGGTGTTTGGAATGATGAGGCACAACTGACATGTCCTCAGGGACATTCTCTAGGTCAGAACAAGGGCAACATGCCCTATCACCACCAACAGCAAGGTGGGAGACCCTTCCAACCCCATATCAACAACAACCTCCGTCTCAAGGTAACACGTGGAGGTAGAACTATCAGAGCGGTCCATAGCAGTCCGGATATCGCAATCAAGGATATCATCAGCAACCGACTTCCCAATTTCATCAGCATAACTCACAGTATTCCTTCAACCCTCCTCCTCACTAATTTTCATAGGGTTACCAGCCACAGTCTCACCTGTCATTTCTGCATCCGAGACCCCAACACGAGGAATCCTCTTAGATTGTACCATTCAACCCGTCCCTTGCTTGTCTAGACCAGTTGATTAAAAACATGGCTGTGATGAACCAGAAGATCGACAACTTGACGGTTGCAAAAACAACCATTCCTGCTCAAGTCGAAGCTAACCTGAACAATTTCTGAAGCAAGGAGCAGGTAGCCAGTAGTGTCCCACCCGATTCAGGTGAATTAAATTGCTTTTTATCTAATGTTGTTACTCTCAGCAGCGGTAGGACACTCCATCCATCTACGATGATGAAGGGAAAGCATCTTGCATCTGGAGGGGAATCATCAGTCCAACCAATGCATGGGCCAAAAAGCATTTTTTGAGCTACATCACCAATAGAAAATCACAAAAAAATGAAGAAAACACAAAAATACAAAAATATAACAGCAACCTCAGTGGAAACAAGCCAACATTGGAGATGCCTGCGCATGCCCCAGAACCAACTCCTGACATGAAGAATCTTGCACCTGCAGCGAGTCCAATGTCAACACCAGAAGTCAAGCCTACAGTTTTTGGTCCACACATTGTAGATGATTCTATACCTTTTTTCCATCTACCTGTAAACAATGATATGGACACTATCTTGAATGACCTGGTTGAAGATTCTGTAAATATTCCTTCTCCTGAAGCAATGAAAAAACACAAAAAATGAAAAATTTGAAAAATGCTTTGTCTGATCTTGCTATTGTGGAAATTATTCAGAATTTGGTGTTGAACATGCCATTGATGAAAGCTCTTGAGTACATGCCAGCTGTGAAAAAAGGACTGAAAGATGCACGTACAAATAGGCATAGGCCTCATCCTCACAACTCTATAAGCAAAGGTGACAAGTCTGAGAAGCACATTCTTACAATGACCACAGTCAAATGTTATCAGCAATCTCCCAGATAAGAAGCCAGATAATGGAGCACCTCTTGTATGTCGTCAGATGTTCAATCAGGAGTTCGAATGCACTTTGCTAGACAACAGGTCTTCTGTTAACTTGATACCAGCCTCGTTACTCACACAATTTAGGCTAGGACCGCTCATGCCCACTAAGATGATTCTGTAGTTCGCAGACAAATCAGTCAAGCGGCCGAGGGGCATGCTGGAGGACGTGATAGTCACGATTCAGGGGAAGAAGTTCCCAACCGATTTTGTTGTATTAGATATGGACGTCTCTACGCCTTTACTCCTCACCCCAATTATACTTGGATGACCATTCCTATGAACGGACAATGCAGTGGTAAATTATGGCACTAGAGAAATTACCTTCGGTTCCAACAATGAAAAAATCAAAATAGAGATCCTGTCTGATGCAAGACCGTCAGAAGTAGCATTTGCAACATGTGCAAGGGTGATTGATTATTCTGAAAACTACGACTTTGTAGCCAAAATTCAATACACCAATCTCTTTGTGGATGACAATGAGATCCATAAATTCCTCTATCCCAAGGAAGGATTGGAGAATGCAATTGAATTTCTCCTTATCGGTCATGATGAGATGGTTGCTGATGTACTTAAGGAGACCCAGGTGGCCATGATGCGCCTTCAAGACCAAGAGTAGATTATTGAAAGGATCTACGATGAAGAAGAAATCATTGAAACATTCTGTGAATTATTGAATGATAAGGCATGACAGAACATGGTAGATGCCAAAAAAACGAAAGAATCACCACCAGTAATAGTAGCCGAAGTCGCCCTTGAAGCACCTCCTAACCTGCTTGAACTGAAACCTTTTCCCTCCAATATGAAATATGCATGATCGAGACTCCGGAGGACATCATTCAAGCAGACGAACATCAGCAAAAGTTCTTCAAGGTGGCCTTTGGTGGCCTACATTATTTAAGGATGCAGAAGATTATGTCAAGTGCTGCACCGGCTGCCAAAAAATGGGCGGAACCATAGGAATGAGAGACATGATGCCTTTGAAGTTCATTTAGCTATCAGACGTCTTCGATGCTTGAGGCATTGACTTTATGGGCCCATTTTCCAATAGCCAAGGTTATGAATGTATTCTGCTTGTTGTCGACTATGTGAGTCAATGGGTGGAGGCTATTCCCATTCTAACCGCCGACAGCCGGACTGTTTGTCGCTTCTTAAGAGATCAAATCATCGCACGATTTGGGATTCCCGAGATTCTAATATCTGACGAGGGTAATCATTTCATAAATAGAGAGGTGAAGAAGCTAACTCAGTAATTCTGCATGGAACATCGTGTTACTTCACCATACCACCCGCAGTCCAATGGCTTAGCTGAGTGTTCAAACAAGGAGATCGAGACAATTTTACAGAAGCTTGTGCGTCCAGATCGTAAGAACTAGTCTCAGCTGCTTGATTCAGCGTACAAGTCACCCTTGGGAATGTCTCCCTACCGCCTTGTGTATGGCGAGCCATGTCATCTGCCCGTTGAATTAATTCACAAATCTTTATGGGCCATCAACATTTGTAATTTGGATTCTGAGAAAGCCGTGAAGAATCGAAAAGTGGATCTAAACAGATTATTGGAATTTAGAGACTATGCATACGACAACAACCTGATGTACAAGGAGAAGGTCAAAACGTGACATGATAAGCATATCCGCTGTAAATCCTTCGAGCCGGGCCAGAAGGTATGGTTGTTTGATGTGAAATTAAAGATCTTTCCAAGTAAACTGAAAAGCAAATGGACTAGGCCATTTATTGTGAAGCATGTGCGTGACAATGGAAGCGTACTAATATCTAATTTATCAGCTGACGCACAACCATTTATAGTCAATGGACAGCTTCTAAAACCTTACCTTGAACATGATACATTTATGTCTATTGTTGACTCCATTCAAGTGATCTATGAGGATGAACTGAATACTTCCGAAGTGACGTTCGGAGACAAAGCAAATCAAAACATTTTTGAGTAGCTCTTCTTCTCTTCCTCTCTTCCCTCTCTCCTCTCTTATTCTACTGATAAGGTGTCATCGCCTTCATCATTGCTATACTTAGGATGCACTTTATCCTAAGTGTAGGGGGGATGATCATCCGGAGATGTTCATATTCCTTCTTCTATCTCTTTTCTTCTTTTCTTCTTTTCCTTTTCTATTTTCTTTTTCTACCGAAAAGGTGTCGTCCCCTTTTGTTAGTCTTCTATACTGAGGACGTACTTTGTCGTAAGTATAGGGGGGTGTGCACCCCGAGTTCTTTCATTCTTTGATGCTCTCCACTATCTCCTCTTCTTGTCTATACTTAGGGATATCTTACCCTAAGTATATGGGGAGATGGTCTGAGTACTTTGTTTATTCCCAACCTTGACCCTCCCTACTTTGTGTACAATCTGCTATACTTAGGATTATTTGATCCTAAGTATAGGGGGACGGTCAACTTTCTATTCGTTCATTCATACCTCCATTCGTTTATTCTTTAGACTTTTCTATACTCAGTACAGGTTATGTCTTCTTTTTCTCTCTGATCAATGGGGATATAGCTCAAGATAAGTATAGGGGGGTCGTATATACTTCGCATATACTTTAGCCATAACTAGTACTTTCATATTTTTATGGCTTATTATACTATTACATTCATTAAAAACCTTAATAAAATAATGTTGATGATTCCTCAAAATCTTTTTGTATTTACTGATTAATAAATCATGTGAAAATATTTTTTTTTTCAAAATGTTTGAAAAATAGTTTGAAAACCTATTTGAAAAATCTTTTGAAAACTATTTGGAAGACGTTTTGTTACATATTTTCAACCTTTGTAAAACATTTTGTTCTGATTTTTTTATTTTCTTTGTGTGAAATAAAAATGTGTGAAAAGCTATTTGCAAATCGTTTGAAAAATGGTTGCAAAAATATTTGAAAAATCTATATATACCGTTTGAAAAATCCTTTGCAAAATGATTTTCAAATGTGTGTACATGTTTGTAAAAATGTGTTTGTAAAAATTATTTTGGACTATTGTTTTCAAAATTGTTTGAAAAAACTTTTTTCAAATAATTTTGAGGAATATATGCATCACACTAAAGTTCTTTATTATTTATATATATCCATAAAATTTACCACTTACCCCTTGTAAATTCTTAAAAAACTCAAGTCTTGTAAATATAAGATTCATCCCTATGTAAATATTTGTACCTAGTTTTTAGCTAAAATATTTTATTTTCAAAATTTCTCAAAAACATTTGCAACATTAAAAAAATACCACAAACATTTGAAAAATCTAAAAAATGCATATTTATCATATTTTCAAAAATCCCTAAAAAAGTTCAAAATATTTGAAAATTGCATCACAAAAATATTTTTTATAGCACTTGCGTAGCATTGCATTTTTCAGATTGAGTTTGATAATTAAACAAGTCTAAGTAAAATCCGAAGATTGGATCTTGGTTGGACCTTAAAATCTACCTAATTAATTGGAACCTTAACGAAACTAGAATTGGGGTACTTCAGGTCTAGTTGACTTAATTCTTTGAGGATCGTAAGACTTGGTTCAATGGATTCTTGACTGCCTAAGTAGAGTATTTCGAAGCACAGACATGACTCTTGTCGATAATGACCTAACTTGGACACTTGCACCTTTCACTTGGCTCAACTCAGTTGGAGTGGCGAGGATGTTCGATTTGCCAGTATGAGACGCATACAAGTGGAAACATTTGTCCTCCCACAGGGAGGGAAGTGCACCCCAACCCGTCCGACGATGATGAGTTTTGAGAACAGGAGAGTGTGGGTTGCGAAAAGCTTCAAAAGAGGGATAGTCTACTGGCTCAAGAGGAAAAACTCTTTATGTAAATGTTGGTGTGAATAGTTTTTCCAAAAAAAATAAAAAAACTCCAAAAAGTGGATAGGCATGTACGAAAATAAAATGTCTGCGGGAGTGTACATAATTGTATAGTCAATAAGCAAGCTTGAGCGTCAATCATGTGATCCTGTAGCTGGATGACTTGACTACACTAGTCTTGCATCTTAGGATAGGTAGCTACACTGGCTATCGTCCATTCTTCTCTTCACCCCTCCTCTTGAGATGGTTGTCACTTGAATTTAGAAGGGAATACCCCGCTCCTCGAAGAATGAATTATTGGATTGGGGAATCATTGGATTGTCGTACTGGAGAAGTTAGTCTCTTTCTCATTTCAGTTGGGGAGAGCCACTATCACTTACACTGTACAAGTTAGCATCATAATCATAAGGGTTTGCATATGAATTGAAGTATTCTGACCTGTCTATTGAGGAGACTTGAGCAGAGTTTTGGGATTCTCGAAGGCTGTTGGATTTCAAATCTGATTCCCATTAAGATTCCGCCAGCACTAAAATTCCAAAGGTCCGACTTAAGCTCCAAACTTTGATTCTGCGAATAAAAATTTGATAAATAAATTTAATCCATCTTTCTTCTTTTTCTTTTCTTTGTTTTTCTTTTCTGCACTTATTGCATAAGTGTTTGAAAAGGAACTAGCAAATGCAAGTAGATGAATCTCCATTTCATCATCTTTATTCTATCATTTTGGCCTTAAAAACCCTGGTAAATGCATATAAATAGGCTTAATTCGTGCATTTTATAATCCATGCATTGTTGTGTAATTAGTGTCTGAAATACAGTTTTTAAAGCCAAAATCATAAAATAAAGAAAAGAAAAAGAATAAAATATTGCAAATATTTTATGATCCGAAACCCCGAGACCTAGGCATCTCGATGACTAGGTTGACAAGGAATAAAGTAGGTGGAGATAAGGATCAAAATACCAATAAAAATCCCTTTTATTTAATCCATTCTTTGTTCATTTTAGGACCTATTTTTAGTTCCACTTTTTATACCTCAAATAAAGAAACTTTGAACGTGAATGTTGTAGATAATTAAATAAAAAAACAAAATTGATTTTATACAAAAATAATATACAGTGTACAAAATACAATTTAAATATGATTCCAAAATCCCAACTTCCCATACCCATACCCATATCTCTCAAATAAAAACTCAGCATATATCAAAATCACTTTAATTCTATATAACTTTTAATAAGCTATTTGATAAAGGTAGTTTCATATTTTTTGGAGTTACGGTTTGAAAGTTAGATTTTGGACCCCTATTATATACTTATACCGATTAAAATATTCATTTTATTTATTATCATTATTTTTTATAATTTTATATTTTTATAATTTATTGAATATTATTTATAATATATGTGTATATTAAAATAGGAAAAAATATAAAGAAATTGCAAAAATAAAATATATATATAGAAAATACATAGATGAATTGTCTATAACTATACATATACATATAATACATCTATTTATTTAATTGTATAAATTACTTCAGAAAAATAAAATAAAAATATATTTAAGTGTATAAAATTAAGTAACATATAAAATAGTAAATAAAGTTTATAAAATTAAAAATAAAAAATAAAAATAAAATACATAAAAATATAGATGAATATACCTATATATATCCCTTAAAAGGGAACTTGTAATTCCAAACCTTGAAAAAAATAAAGAAAAATCAGAATAAATACTTTAGAAAATAACAAACATTTTTTATTAAATAACCTAAAATTAATAAAAATTTTTATCATTTTTTTTATTAATTTTACAAATCTTTTTCTAGGGGTTTTTCCTGGTTGGTCCACGTGGACCAACCAGGTGCGTCGAAGAGTTGACCGCGGGTCAACTCTCTGACCACCCCCTAGCGCCTCTGTCATTTGATTTTCACCTCGATTTCGATCCTTTTTGGAGACCGATCCTTTCATCTTTTCGAGTCGACTCCTTGACGACTTTTGTTCCTCGATTGTCGGTGATACACGCCTAAGCATCACCTTGGGCTATCCATCACTGCAACGAACAACACGCCTCGCTCTTTGGAGCCACTCGTCGATGTGCATAAGAACCACCTCCGACCTCCCATCGATTTTTGATCCCTCTTCCACCCTCGAACCTTCAACCTAAGGCACCATTTCTATTCTTGGTGACAACAGGAGGGCAGGGCCGCCTTCAGCATATCGATCGGTGTTGAATCGAGGCGCATCCGAGTAGTCGCCGCCAGCTCTGTCGTGAATTCTCGACGCTTCGGTTATGGGTAGGTATTGTTCTTTTTCTCCTTCTATTTAGATTCTGTAGCTCAGCGTAGGTTGGGGTTACACCTTACTGTCGTAATTTGATTCTCACCGAGATCGAAATCCCTCATTTTCCTTCGCTGAAGCTCCAAGCTCCGCTACCCCGTTCTGACTACACCCTTCACCCTCCTACTCCACCAGTGCCTCTATCGTCTCCCTCACCGCTCTCCCATCATCCAACCACCCTCTGTCCACCTTGCTCTTACAAAGAACATTACCGCAACCTCTTCTTCTCCGCCGACCGCCGGAGAGGCTTCGCCCAGCCACCATGCGCTCCCTTTCCCCATTGGAGGGTCAGGCATTTTGCCCCTGACCTTATTAATGTGTCCTGCAGGTACTTCGAGTGAAAGACTTGCCTGGAGGTGATTTCGACCTTCGCCGGAGCCACCTGGGCCTAGTCCTCGACCTCGCCGTCGCGGAAGAGCTCTAGCAGGCATCAACTCCTTTTGACGTCACCGGCAACTAGAGGATCACCGTAGGAACCCATGTTGCCATTTTGGAGCTTGAAGGGAAGCCGGAGGAGGTCAATCAGGCTCGGTGATGTTCATCTTGTCGGTATTCTTCGCTAGTTCATCATCCATCTCCATTCGCCGTCGATTTTGGCTGTATTCTTGGAGGCCATTCAACAGCCGTCTGATCTCGCCAAACTAGAGCCATCCGATTCCATTGGATCTTTTAATTGCGGCCCTCCATTTTTCGAAGAGGTATCGATTGTCTAGGGTGTGACGCGTGTCAAGTTGATCAACATCCGCCATCCGTTCGCACCTTAGGATGGGGTATTTTGCAACTTCTCCCCGGCCCTTTTTTGTATCTATCAGTTAGCAGATAAACATTCGTATTTTATATATTTTTGTAAAATTTACATCAAAACCCATATGCTTTATATATTTGCTATCAGGTCCACACCACGTCACCTCACGTAACGCATCACGTGAGGTGGGGATTTTGCGGCGGGATCCGTCGGGGTTTGCGTATTTCGATTCAATCCACAAAATTTTTATTTACAACTATGATTTTTGGAAATTTTACAAGTTAACCCTTGGATTTTTGGAATATTACGTTTCCGTCCCTACCAGGGGCGCATGTGTTTGTACACGTGATTTTGGAGTTTTTACAGGGACACCCCTGCCCCTTTCTTATTTGTGTTCAGTACTATAACTTTTTGTAGGCGTGTTATATTTTTTGTAAAATTTACATTGTGGCCCTTGAATTTTCTAACATTTACAAAAATACTTTGCTAGTAGTGTATTTTCCCTTTGTTGTCTCTATTTATTTCATGCATCTATAGGCTCTAAAAAATCCCAAAAAAATATCACAGCTTCTTGTTGCATTGCACTTTCACAATATAATTTCTATTTTACATTTTGTGTCTTTTTATTATTTATAACAAATAAAAAAGAGTCATTTTTGTCCTTGTTTGTAGAAGAAAATACATAAAAATAACAAAAAACTTTTGAAAAAATCCAAAAAATATTTCGTGTTTATTTAAGTATTTAATAATTTTAGATCAAAAATCACTAAAAAATATAAAGAAAACTCATAAAAATTGTAAAACCCCTAAAACCTTTATAAAATATAAAAAATCCTAAAAATCTATTTTTAGTCTCCGAGTTTTCTCTATATTATTATCTTTATATTGAAATTAATTTGGAGGTTTTTGATTACTGTTTGTTATTTTTCATCTCCAAATTAATTCGGGGTATATATTTTATTTCCTATTTTGAGTTTTTTTGACTTTAAAAATACAAAAAAATAGCTAAAATATAGAAAAATCACAAAACATTAGAAAAATATAAAAAGCACAAAAATATTATATTCCATGTATTTTTCTTATTTTTACCTATTTTTATACAATTGGCATCTCTCTTACACATCTTGTATATATACTCTTTATATAGTTTTATATCTATTTTAAAAGAAAAAGAAAATATAAAAATATAAAATACAAAATCAGAAAATTAAAAATCAAACTATAAAAATATAAAAATCAAATAAAAAATATAAGGTAAAAACCCACAAAAAAGTATAATTTGGCTGAGTGTTTGAAAAGTTATTCGGTGCTTATTTCTATCTTGCTTGCTCAACTCCTTCGCTTCATGTGATCGACCCCTACTTGCTTGCCATTATACAATCTTTGTAGGGTATAATAAATTTTAACTCTTGCTTCTAATTGCTTAACTATTTGTGTGGGTTAATTGTTGAACAACGAGAGGATTCGAGTAGTCACCTCAGCGATAGTGAGCCTGAATTGTCAGGCCATTACTTAGCGACTCCCATCTTATCGTTTTTCAATACTCTTCGTGTATTCGGATTTGTTGCCTTTATTCATGATGTCTCTCCAGGTCGTGACAAGTTCTCTCATAGAGCTGTTAAGTGTGTATTAGTCATCTACTCTTGTACCAAAAAGGGGTATCACTACTTTGATCCACTAAGACAGAAGTACTTTATTAGTGCTGATGTTACTTTCTTTGAGTTTGTCATGTATTTTTCTCCTACATGTGACATACTTGCTCTATTTGACTCTGACGATGAGATATATATGCCTCCACCTCTTACTGTCGGTCCTCCACCACCACCTCTACCTCCACCACCTGCTCCTTTGGTTTAGTTTTTGCCATGTGTTTTTACTTGCAAGTCTCTCTCTCTGTTCCCCTTGCTCACATGCCTTGCCAATCATCCCACATGCCTCAGGTATGTAATGAGCATATTGTTTCTACTGATGGCACTATTGAGTTGTCTGTGTAGCATGATTCTAGACAGGATGAGCAGGTGCCCTCTCCAGAGGGAAGCCTACATGTTCCAGACTTGGTAGATGATCTTGACGTGCCAATTTCCCTATGAAAGCAGAAACGTGTGTGTGCTACATACCCACATGCATCCTAGGTTTCTTTGAGCAGGTTGTCAGAGGATTTCAGGAGGTTTACTTTGGTACTGTCAGCTGTGCAAATACCACAGACATATTAGGAGGCTCTCTATGATAGTTAGTGGAGGTTAGCCATGGAGGAGGAGGTGGCTGCGCTATAGTCGCGTGGCACGTGGAGTCTTGTTTCTGCTCCAGTTGATGCAACTGTTGTGGGATGCAAATCGATGTTCACTGTGAAACATCGTACGGATGGCAATGTGGATCGCTATAAAGCGGGACTTTTGGCACGATGATTCACCTAGACATATGGGGTGGAATATTAGGATACTTTTTCTCCAGTTGTCAGATATTCTACTCTACGTAGTCTGCTCTCTGTTGTTGTGACACGAGATTGGCCACTGTATCGGCTTGATGTGAAGAATGACTTCCTCTATGGTGATCTATAGGAGGAAGTCTACATGAAACATCCACCTGGGTTTGCTGCTAAGGGGGAGTGTCAGAAGGTTTGTAGGCTATACAAGGCTATATATGGCCTTAAGCAGAGTGTAAGAGCGTGGTTCCATAAACTCTCGAACTTGATAGAGCAGTAATGGTTTGTGAGATAAACAACCGATCACTCCTTGTTTACAGAGGACCCAGAGAGGTACTACTGTCATTCTTGTTTATGTTGATAACATCATTGTTACAGGGGATGATGAGCATGGCATTGATGGTGCCAAGGACTTCTTAGGTTAGCAGTTTGTGACCAAGGACCTTGGACATTTACGTTACTTCCTTGGACTAGGGTTTTCCAGAAACCAGCGAGGTCTTGTGATGACCTAGAGGAAGTACATAATAGATCTTCTTTCAGAGACAAGTACGACAGACTGCAAACCCGCCACTACTCCTCTTGACTCGAGCATGAAGCTCTATGATGATGATATTGAGGAGGTCGACAATAGGAGATACAAAGAGCTTGTTGGCAAGCTACTATATGTAACTATTACCGGACCCGACATATCATTTGTTGTGAGCAAAGTGAGTCAGTTTATGGAGCAACCCAGACATGCACATATGGATGCATATGATTCTGAGATACCTAAAGACTTCATCTGGTACTGGACTTCTCTTTAGCAGAGGCACGTCTCTCTCGATTACAACATGTGTAGATGCATATTATGCTAGGTGTCCAATGGATAGAAAATTTACATCAGGATTTGTTGTGTCCATAGGGAATTCTCTTATTTGTTGGAAAAGTAAGAAGCAGAATGTGGATGTTAGATCAAATGCTGAGTCGGAATACAGGGCTATGGCACATGCTAGTACAGAGATGATGTGGGTCAGATATGTCCTTACTGACCTGACTATAGAGGTGCCTCTTCCCATGCACCTCCAATATGATAATCAGGTTGTTCTTTTCATTGCTAACAACCCAGCCTTTCATGAGAGGATGAAGCACATAGAGGTAGATTGTTGCTACACTCGTGACATGATACAGAAGGGCATTATCGCCACCACACATGTCAACTCTGGAGACCATACAACAGATGTACTTACAAAGACCCTAACGAGAGGACCTTATCAGAGTTGTTCCACGCCGAGTTTGATTGATATCTACGCTCCAGCTTGAGGGGGAGTGTTGAGATATAAGTTATCTTTATTATTGTTTTCTCATTTTCTATTTCTTTTTTTATTTTTTCTGTAGTTTGCTTAATAGGTTCCTCTCCTATATAAGAGAACCCTAGGGCCTTTCATAATGTATTTCTATTCTTTTCCCTCAACAAAGTCTAATCTTGTCATTAACATTGTTAAAGAGACGGATCAATTAGCTACTTACAGATATTTCAAGCTTTTTGACACACGAATTTATTCTACAGTGGTGTATGCTTCTACTGAGCTTTGTCAAAGAAGACAGCTGCTGAATGATATGGAAGATAGTGCTGGACTTGCTACAGGAACATTGTTTTTTAAGCGGGGATTTTAATAGCAATACGAGCAGAAATAAAAAAGAGGGTCTTATGATAATAATTCAGCTGCTGATTTCAGATAAGTAGTTAATTGTGCGGGTCTTCTTGAAGCATTACATGAAGATGCACAGCTTTCTTGGTGTAACAATCATATGGGGTTGGAAGGCTTCATAGGTGCTTTGTGCTTAACAGCTTTTTAACTAATATCCAGATATCTTAGAGAGAGAGAGTATCATAGACAGACTCAACCTTTGCCGGATAGATTTCAAAATTTGTGGTTACAGGAGAATAATCTTCGGAAGATTTTGCAAGGAGCCTGGCTGAATTATTAATTTATTATATACAAATTGGTGTGATCATCTTGACAATCAAACTTCTTCATCTGACAATGATTTTGAAGAATTGGATAAATAGATTTTGGGGAACATTGATCACCAGCATTTGAGCTTAATAAAAAAAAAGGCAGTTGGAGCTGGACCTGCAGAATAATTGGGATTCTTTCGATTTAGGTGGATTTATTGAGAACTAGGAAAGACTGTTGATATTTCGAGGAAGTATGAAACATTTTTAAAGCAGAAGTCGAAAGCCATTGGCTTAATGAAGGGGACAATAACACTGGATTTTTTTTCATGTCACAGTGAACATGAGTAGAAAGATGGGAACTCTTCCTTGCGGAAAAATTCAGTTTATGGTGGTAGTTGGAAAGGTGCAGCAGCTGCGTGAATATATTATCTATACGAAGCTCTTCGCTAAGAAGAAAACACTACTCTTATTGCTAATCCTGGAGTAGAGAAAAATTTGAAATGATCAAAACACTTCGGAAGAACAAGGCACCAAGACCTGATGGTCCCTCTAGTGAATTTTATCTCCGTTGCTGGGATATTCTTAAAGATGTTGTCACTGCTGTAAGGGATCTCTTTTTCTTTAATGGACAAAAGGATGTTCATTATGAAGATGCATGCCCAAAAAACTTCACCATTAGATCACAGAAAATAGAGTATAGGGCTAAAGAGAGAAAAATACAAGGACCAAATCTCGAAGCATCTATAAGGGAATTCTTTATGGATATATGGATGATAGTTTCTGTGAAGTCCACCTTTCTTTGTGGATATATGGATGCCAGATGCTGTGAACTCCACCTTTCTTTCATTCACGAGTAGAATACGCATAAAGATATCGCTTATTATATTACAGACCTTAAGTCTCTGTAATGTGAGCTATAAGATTATTATTAAAATCTTAACTTGCTAATAATCAAATGTGGCTTTATCCCGGGGAGAAGCAATAGGGATTTTTACCCGGCAGACCCTATAAATTTTGCAAATTACCTCCACGACTTTTGAAACAACCTAATTCTCTCATCGACCCCGTAAACTTACTCCGTCTTACCTCACAGACCTTACCGTTAATTTAAGTCTGCTTGGGTTAACTAGCTTGGATTTAAGTTGAGTTAATCAAACCCCTACCAAATCCAATGGTATTTTTTCACACTCTCTCTCATCCTTCTCTTCCTCTCCTTCTCTCCTTGTCCTTCTCACCTTCACTTCCCTCATTCAACACCTTCGTGTCCTTTACCGCGGCATAGCCTCGATAGACAGGAGCACCATCAGGTTGATTGTCGGGTGCTCCGACATTGGCCGCGCATTCGCCAGCGCCTCCCGGTCTTCGGGCCCTCCGAAGAATATGATTGCAACGTGGTGAGCAGTGTGCTGACCCATCGTCGTCGCAAGGCACCACGCCACCAAGCCCCCTGTCGACGATGATTGCCACCGAGCATGGCACGTTATGGAGGATGCTCTGGTTGACGGTGTGGATCCCTGGGTTGGCCACCTCCATCCACCGTCTACTGCTTGTGGAAGGGGAGGATGAAGAAAGTCGTACGTTGTCTTCGGCGATGCACGACAAGTCGTCGTGCATGGTTTCATAGGCGGAGACAACTGTGTACGGGTAGACGGAGACTCCTACAGCATGTTGCTCGTATGTCTCCAACGCCGCCATGATCTGTTCGGATTGTGCTTGGGTGTGGTTGAGACTACATTGCTGGCGCTTCCGCCGTTTACCGATGCTTCCAACGCTGCCTCCGCTGTGGGGGCTGGTGCCACTGCGGTGGGTGTCGTGGATGATGAGCATTGCGGACTCGCGGCCGGTTAGCTCCGTGAGGTGAATGGTGCAGACGAAGATGGGAGCGTTCTTGGTCGGGTGGGAGATGTCAATGAGATTCACAATGGAAGGCACGTTCCGGGTGTTGTGTATGCATGCAAGCATGTGGAGCTCCGCGTCGGGCTTCAGCCTCTGTAGTTCACGAGGTGGTGCCCCGTCTTCGCTACAAGCCTCATTAATGGTGTGACGCTGGCCGTGTACACGATCGACATGATCATCATGATGGAATAGAATTGGTATATAGGACCTTCTTGTCATAGGCAATTAGGACCACTACCTCCATGATACTTTTGTGTTCATGAGGATCTCAAGAAGGAGGCCCTCCCTGGCAGGGACGCCGTAGAACATGGTGGAGACCACCATGGTCGTTAAGGCCCGGGCTGCCCCCGCTGTGAGAATCTTGCTGACGAGGAAGCTGTAGATTTCCGGATTTTGGAAGGACAACTTCACACGAATGACGTTAGCGGTGAAACTGAGCGGAAGTAGCACGCCGGTGACGAAGTCCTCGAGCTTCTCCGTAAGTGCGACGATGAGAGGGCCTTGCGGCACCGCGACGGTGAAGGCAAATGCGCCGAAGACCGCGTGGATGCCCATCGCATCCGCCACGATGGCAGCTGCCATCACTGCCAGCATGACCACCCCCGACGAAGAGGTTGTCAATAGGCTCACCATCATTGGTTTGCGAGAAGATCCAATTAGCAACAGGTCGGATGATAAAATATATGGTGACGACGAACGCGACGTCGGAGCAGATGATACCTATGGAAGCCGGGTAAGATTATAAGGTCATTTAACAAGATTATAAGGTCTACCGGGTAAAAATCCCTATCTGATAACATTGCTCTGCATGGCTCAACAATTGAAGCAGACTTCAGGAGGATGAAACGTAATTCTAAAATAAATATGCAAAAAGCTTACCATAGATTAAAGGAAGTTCCTTTTCTAAGTCCTTTCCCATTTAACTTTTAGTAGAATGATGGTTTCTCTATGAATTGATGGTTATTCTTCTAATTGGTTCAAAATAAGAGATAATTAAGGCAAGTGGATCCATCATGCCCTGCTATCTTTATTCTTGCTGAACAGAAGGCTATCAGATATTGATTTGAGGTCTTCTTAATCTACTTGAACAGAAGGCTATCAAATCCTGTTATACACACTGAAGAGCACCTATCTTCTCACATCTTCTATTTGCAGATGACGATGATATTTTCTGATTGGTCCAAGGATTCGATAGAAATTCTTATGAATTTTTTGAGAGATAGGCACCTGTGATGTGCCTTTCTCTCTATTAATTGATGCTTATTCTTCCTAATCTACTTGAAGAGATTTTTATCAAATCCTGTTATACATACTGAAGAGCACCTATCTTCTCACATCTTTTGCAAACAGATGACACAATGATATTTACTGATTAATCGAGGGAATCGATTGGAATTCTTTTGAAATTTTTTCACAGTTATGAAGAAGCTTCTGGTCCAAGATATTCATGAAGCCGCTAAGATGAAAAAAGAGGATATCTTACTTTTATATATCGTGAATGCCCTGTTTTTCGAATCATCACTAAGGTTCAATATTTTGATGAAATAATCAATGATATTTAATCAAATTTGGCTGGTTTGAAAAGCACACTTTTATTCCCAGGAGGCAAAACTATTGTTATGAGACATGTCCTGTCTAATATTCCACATGATATCTGTATTTGATGCTATCAAAGGTGTGCAAAAAAAGAAGAAAAGTATACTCCAATTTTTTTTCTGTGGAAGATCTGATCAGGAAAGAGCTGACACTCGCTTATTTGGGATCAAGTTTGTAAGCCACAAATTGAAGGTCTGAATGTAAAAAGTTCATCAGAGATGCTGGAAGCTTTTAACAAGTTCACCAGAGATGATGGAAGCTTTAAGAACTAGAATGGCATGTAAATGTGGGAACGAGATTTCCCTATGTACCAAATTTATGATAGTCAGATATGGAGATATTGAAGCAAATAATAGATCTGCCTTAGCTAGGTTGAAGAAATTACAGCATGCTTGGATAAATATCAAGCATAACTCAATCTGGGAGTTTGGAAATGGAGATCTCGTAACTTGTGGACTGATACTTGGATGTTAAACGGCCCAATTTGTGACAATGATGAAGTTTGCATCACACAAATGAGCTCTTTTATGATGGTAATATTATTGCTCAAAAAAGTTGATCTGCATCTTCCGAAGGATGTATATGATGGCATTATTGCCAAAGAAATCAAGTTAACAGAGTTGAAGTCTGATAGGAGCTCCGTTCGAGCTCGCCATGGGACCGCTCTAGCTGATTCCAGCCTCCGCCAAGCTCTTCAGCATGAAGCCATCCTCGTGACGACGAGCCCCCAGGACTCTTCCTTGACTGTTTCTGAGTACTGAGAGTGTCAAGGCCATTGTCGGAGTTGTGCACCACATTTCGGTGCTCTCGCTGTGCTGTGTTTGATATCAGTCGCAGTCGTGTGGATCCCAGGGGAACCTCTAAGCATGGAAGGCCGTATCCCGGTATATCGGCGATATATCGGTATCGACAGGTCACCGATATATCGCCGATATGTCCGATATCGGATATCGACACGCAAAAAAGACGAGCTGAACCCCGATGTCGGCGATATGGCGTCGATATATCGGCGATATATCGGTATCGACATGATACCGATATCGATACTGATATCGATATGTCCTTCCATGCTTGTAAGCATAAAATGTGAGCTACTAATATCAGTCGCAATCAATTGATAGGAGGCAACCGTCGTCATATCCTACACATCTTCACCACATGTGGGTGGGGGGTCCTACAATTTCATCAAACAAAGTGGTTGGTTCCTCTCTCTTGGGTCCTTTTCCTCGGAGTTGTCCCTATTTTTGTCCCAATTTTATAGCAGGAACAAGGTTGCAAGCTTACATGCATGGGAGTATAACATCTAGTTTTAACTGAATTTAGATAATTGCTTATAATTAACATCTCCCCAGTTTCTTTAGATTAGAATGGGCAGTACACTTTTCCAGGATGTCTGAAATCGATTCAATTTTTATATATGGATTGACAACGGGATCAAACACTATTTTGACCAGATCATGTAGCCATGTCTATACCTGCGACGTTAGCGTTTTGATTCTTTGAGAACATTCGTCACCAGTCCATCTTCAGAGGAGAAAATCTATAATATAATTATAACTCACGTTGTTACTAATACTTTTAAAGGTACTCATCTATACGAGAATAATATAAAACCAACATGTAGGGAAAAAAAAAGGAATCTAGGATGTTATTTAAAGAAGAAAAAGAAGCGGTCCGACATGACGAAGCAAACCCATAAATTAATTAAAGTTTGGACCTCAAAAAAGAGAAGAAATAGCAATCCAAGGGGGAGAGCAGATCCTTTGCTGTACATGAGCTGCTCGATCAAGATCAAGTAGTTTGTACGGTAAGGGCTCGCAAAAACTCAGATTTCGTGTGAACCGCTCGATCTTGATCGAGTGGGGCGCGTACAAGCTCACAGATTATAGCAGTACTCTACAGTGCAGCAGAGGATCTGCTCGCGTCCAAAGGGACGGACAAGTTGAGGAAAGAAAAAGGAGAGAAGGACAACTTAAGGATCGTTGAGATACGTTGCCGACGTGCTTTTCTGAGTTGGGGTGGAATAGATCGGAAGGGGGTTCCCATTAGGCGATCTAGTTCTCAGCAATTGCATTCCTCTCCGAGTAAGAGGTTATTTATAAGGCGTAAACCCTCTCCACGTTCGCCTCCATCCTTCACACCCCTAGCGATTAGGGTCATTGTGAGACCCGACCTTGCCGCAACCGTCGGAGGTGGTTACATGACCATGTCGATCACGGAGGTCATTCTCTCCCACTTGACTGAAGTGGTTAAAACGTATATGCTCCCATTATTTGTGTAGTATATACATGGAGATTTATCATATGAGGATCATTATATATGAAAACTCTTCATCGACTCATACATTCCTGAGTCCCATTAAACCAACATGTTTAATGTACGTTCCTGCGCTATTCCCTTAGTTTGGGAATCAACCAACATATCACTGGTAGGTATGTAGGTTACCGTGATTTCTTCCTTCCCCACTATATCTTGTATATAGTGACATTGAATCTCAATGTATTTTCTTTTAGAACTATTAGACCCACCATTAATCAAGTTTATCACAGCTTGATTGTCACAATACATTTCAATTGACCCTTTAACCAATTCAAGGCTTAGATTCTCTAAAAAATACTTGATCTACACAACATGAGTGGTGGCCATGCTACATGCAATGTATTCTACTTCATGTGTATGTCTATACATACATCCTTGTTTCTTGTTACCCCAAGAAACAACTGCATCACTAAACATGAATAGGCAACCCGATGTGGATTTTCTATCATCCACATCTCCTCCGAAATCGACATCGGAGTATCATATCACTTCAAGTGATTCTGCTTGATACACATGTTTCAGATGTACCATCCCTTTCAGATATCAAAGAATCCTCTTTACAACCTCCCAATGTGCTGGACTGGGATTATTTTGATATCTACTGACTAAGCTCACTGGATAGGTTAAGTCAGGTTGAGTACACATTATTGCATACATTAGACTTCCCACCACTTGTGCATATGGTACATCTAAAGGTTTCTACCCCTTTCCGGGACACTGACTCTTGCCGAGTCTCTTTCCCATCACAAGTAGTGTTGGAGCTGGAGTGTTATTATGCATTACAAATATCCTTAATATAGTATGCAAATATCTTTCCTGACTAAGACTCAATGTCCTTGAGTCCATGTCTCTTGTTATTTGAATTCCAAGAACATAGATGCTTCACCCGTGTCCTTCATCTCAAATTCATTGCTCAATTTCTGTTTGATTTCATTGAGCATTTGTATGTCAATACCTGCAATCAGAATGTCATCCACATACAATGGCATGATTGCAAACCTGCTCTCACTCTTCATGGCATACAAACAATTATCCTATTTATTTTCAATAAATCCATTGCCTTGAAGACCGCTTCAAGCCATATAATGACTTTCTTAACGTGTAAACTCTTATCTCCTGACATTCAACCTGAAAGCCATCGGGTTGACGCATATAAATCTCCTCCTTTAATTCTCCATTAAGAAAGGTCGTCTTCGCATCCATTTTGAACAATTCCCCATATATGCAACTATGGCTAAGATCATCTGAATAGATGCAAACTTAGCCACTAGAAAGTAGGTTTCCAGAAAATCTATTCCAGCTTGCTGAGTATAACCCTTGGTAATTAATCTAGCTTTGTATTTATCAACAATACCATCGACTTGGTACTTCTTCTTGAATACCTACTTACATCCTATGGATTGCTTACTTTTTGGAAAATCACATAGCTCCCATATACTGTTTCGCTCGATTGAGCCCAACTCATCCCTCATGGCGGCCGTCCATGATTCTGACTCAGATGAAGCCATAACTTCATCAAAGGATAATGGATATGTACAATCCACAACATCCTCGTCCACGGTGTAACACGATGCCTCACATCCATAGAAATGGTAATCTTCCATCCATGCGAGCCGTGTTCTGGGTCTCTTGTTGCTGATTTTACTCGTGGGTTGTGTGGGTTCACCCACTTCCTCTAAAGGATCATCATGTTCTATTGGTTCATTCTCTATATGGATGATCGATATTATCCCCAAGTTCTTATCTAATGCTCAAGGCATCTTCATTGTCATGTAGGACAATCAAAGGATCTGATTCATCTACTTTATGCTCCTTTTCTTGATGAATTTAAGGAAAGTTGCATCACGACTTTCGATCAGACCTTTAGTTTCATGGAAGAACCTATATCCCCTAGAATTCTCACTATAGCTAATAAACATACACGTTAATGTCATGAAGTCTAGCTTGTCGTTAAGGTGACTCGGTACCAGAACATGTGCAACACATTCTCATTTCTGAAGATGACCCAATTCGGGCTTTCTTTGATTTCATATTTTATATGACATTGATTCTACGGACTTGGTCGGAATCATATTTTGTATGTAGTTTGCAGTCAACACTACCTCTCCCTAGACTTTCTTGGAGAGTCCTGAGTGTGAAAGCATAGACCATACTACATCCATTACGGTTTGATTCTTTCTTTCGGCTACACCATTCTGTTGTGGTATATAGGGCATTGTGGTCTGCCTACTATGCATGTCTGAATGCAGTAATCCTCAAACTCCTTTGAGGTATATTTTTCACCTTTATTTGTCCTAAGGGTATTGATTAATTTTCCCAACCTTGTCTCCACTTCAGTCTTATATCTCTTAAATGTTTCAAGTTCTTCTGACTTTCTTCCTAAGAGATAGACATAGGAGGAATTTGAGTAATCATCAATGAATGTTATAAAGTATTCCTTAATTTTGTGTGATGACACTCAGTGGTCCACATATGTCCAAATGGATCAAACCTAGTAACTCTATTGATCGAATTCTTATTGAGAAGGGTCTTCTCGTTATTTTACCGGCCAGATAGTGTTTGCAGAGCAATGTCCTTACACTCGTGATATTAGGCAACAGATTTGTCTTCATCATTTGTTCCATCTTAGAATTTCCTGGATAACCTAGTCTCATGTGCCACAAGTCATAGTCAGACAAACAACACAAGGAATAATCAGAAGAGACATTCATTGATTCACTAGGGCTTATTACAAGAAGGCATAATAGGTCATGCTCGGGCACAAACTTTCCCATTACATAGACCTTTTTATTCTTTCCTATATTGTTATAAAACTGGACCTCGAAATCCTTCTTGAGCAGTAGTGGAACAGAGATTAGATTCTGATGTATCCCTAGGACATATAGTACATCATTCAGTACCATAATGCTATCTCCCATGTCAAGTCTGTATGTCCCAACACCTTCCACATCCGGGTAGGTATTGTTCCCTACGAAGATCCTCTGTTCTCCTTTGCTCAGTTCTTTGTAGTCCACTAAACCCTTCTTTGTCTTCGCAATTTGTCTACTTGCTCTAGAGTCGATCTACCATCCATCACTGTCCGTGACGACGGAGTTGCATTCCGCGATAGCCGCGAATTCCACTTTCTTCTTGCCTTTGTTTTAAGGATTTTTAGAATATGTGGAATTTATTTACTTGGCAAACATACCAAGTTCGAATACAGGGACACAAGCCTCTTTGTTTATTTATCAAAAATCATTGATGAATTAATGAGTGACTATATTATCATTTTAGGTCTTCATGCATATGCACAATAAAATGCTGATAAAATAATGCAAGGAATGAAGCATGTAGTTTTTAATTGATTTTTTAATATAATTATATGATTATGCATGAACATAATGCATGATTAAATGAAAAGGAAAATCATGCAAAAGACTATCTACAAATATGCCCTACAGAATATCAAATCTATGAGCATTGAATATATTTCAATTTCAGAGTCAAAGTGTACGACAAAGATGATTAATGGCATTTAAATCGAAGAGCATGGATACTATATATCATCCAAAAATTAACACCATTAATTAAGTGTCAAATCAAGAACTTAAACATGCCACTAGATAGATGGTGAAATAAGCAACAAAACGAAACTGTAATCATTCAATTTGTAATTAGTTTCTCAAGACATGCTAAAAATAGTGCAAGGATATAAATGTAATAAAAATACGAGAGAAAATAAAGATAAATATTGCAAATAAGCCCCTGTAGAGACCCATTGACAAATACCAAAACACAGAGGGGACCTTCTGCAAATTTTCCTAAAGTGTGGGAACCTCTATATAATTATGACAAACCGACGAGTTGGAGGTAGTCACATGTGGAGGATGTAGTCTGGGCTGAGGACCTAGGCGGTCCTCGGGTCTTTGCTCCACCTGGCTGACTGGTCTAGGGGGCTCTACGATACTTGAGGTGTTGTGACATGGGAAACTAAATCATGGATCACATCGGAGCAGGTGGAGGCCATGATGGCCCTCCTTAGACCTCCATCTATCATAGGTAGGTAGAGGATGGCTAGGGCTCGTGCTCGGAGTTGGTGGATGAGAATGACGGTGGCGATCGATTTATAGCAGGAGGTGGCGGTTTCATATGATTATGACGAGGTTTGCAACGTCTGTAGTGATGGCGTGGAGTGACGGAGGGAGACTTTGACGGTAGCGCAAGGAAGGTAGAGCAAGGGGTTACGTGGAGGGGTTGTTAGATTGTGGAGAGATCATCAGAGGAGATGGGTAAAATAGGAAGGGGTTGAGGTGGTGGCAAGGTGTAACGCTTGGGGGCAGAAGGCATTGGAGGTCGATGACGAGTGGGGACCATTGAATCTCACGATCCAACGACCCTGATGAAGGAGCGGGCGAACGCTTTAGATCCGATCATATGATCTGATCTAACAATGAGGGTAAAAGCGGGAACGGATGGTCTAGATGGGACTTGTAGTCCCATCCAATGGTGGAGATGAAGCGGATGATGTGGAGCGAGGGGGGTCATTGGATTTGGAGCCATATGATGGGTGGGATTTAGGCACGGCATGGTGAGCGGTCAGCCTTTGGATGGTGCAGCCATCCAACGGCTGAGGGGATGGTGGGAAAGGAGGGCTCTGATGAGATCCAGAGATCTCATCAGACAACGGAGAGAGGAGGCGACGGTGGATGGGCAGATGGAGACGAGGGAAGGGGCATCCAATGACCAATAGAGAGGTCGGGTGGCAAAAGGAGAGGCGACCACATGGACGGCCCAGAGGGTGCCATGTGGTCCAATGAAAAAAAATCAAGAGATTAAAAATCAAAGAAAAATATAAAATAATTAGTTAGAGATTGAATTAGGAAAAAGTCAAAATATGAAAGTTGTAGATCTCGATGAGATTTACAAGTTTCATGTTGAACAAAAATCCAAAAGAGGTCGTGTACAAAGGCATATTTTTGGGAACAATTTTAAGTGAAAAAACACAGTTTTAAGGTTTTGATATTTTTGCATGTTTAATTTATTTTAAAATAAAAAATATATATATACAACAATTAATCTAAGAGTTTTAAGAAAATATAAAATAAAAACGGGTTACTAATTAAATACAATAAAAATAGTTTTAATTATACACATGCTGGTTTATTCTTAAAGATGAGAAATTAATGAAGATTTGTCATGAGGTTCTTATTAAACGATGACAAAAATACAGAGTAATGATGATCCAAGAGGGATTCATCAACCTCAAAGATCTTTGCTTTCGATCTTTGCTTACAGAGATCCTGCTCAATTGCCAGCTATGCAGGTAGGTCCGTCACAGATTAATGTTGCCATTCATCCTCAGAGATGTGGAAACCATATCGAATGATGATGGGAGACTTCCTAGTATGGATGTGAATTGCATCCTCTCCAGAATCGCGCAATGAACAACTGTAGATCCTTGGCCATCATGATCATCTTGTTCACGTGCTCGAGGACGCTTTTAGATTCCTTCATTCTACACGAGTTGTACTTGTGTAGAAGAAGCTAGACTTTCACTTCCGACTTTGAATGATATTTCTCCTTAACCGCGGTCCAGAGCTCGTAAGCTGATTCGCAGGTCTCAAAAACCCGAATCAAGTTCAAATCCATGTGGATTAGTGTTGATCACCGAAATGACCACTCGAATAAAGGTGCTAATCGGTTGTTGCGACCCAAGCAGTCAAATGCGAACAATCAAGAAAAAAAATAGACCACCACGAGAGATAAAATCAATCAAAAATAAGCTAGCGGTCTCGCTATTTATTTAACCTGGTATAGCGACCAGGGTCGAACTCAAGGAGCACGGGTTGGCCTTGCGGCCTACGAAGTAGTCAATCAGAGAAGAGAAGATATTTTTGGTGGTTTTTAATTATTTAATACTTTTTTGGATTTTTAATATGTTAAGAAAATAATAAAAGCAAAGAAACGTCACACTTCAACAATTTATTAAATGCACTCAAAATCAACCAAAAATTCTAACAAAAATATTTTTATGTGTTTTATAATTTTTAGTATTTTTGGTGAATTTTTGAGATTTGTCTGATGTTTATTTAATTTTCTAAAAATGAAACAGTGACTGAAATGAAAGGTACTGTCCAGCCGAGTTAAAAGGGCCTAAATAAAATATCTAAAGGCCCTAATTAGCTGGGAGGTAATTTTCCTGTAAAGAAGATAAGAGAAGGAAAATTTAGGCACCTCTATTATTATTTTTGGGTTTTTGTTTAATTATTAGAATTTTTATAACTTTTTAAGTATTTTTCAATTTTTAGTGGTTTTCAGTAATGAAAAATAGCCAAAATTAGCTAGAAAATCTAACACAACAAAAAAAACAGTAGACAATTTTTTTTGTAATTTTTAGACACTATTTAATATTTTTTTGTGATTTTTAAAGTTAGACAGTGAAGAAAATAGATGTTTTTGGATTTTTAAAAATATCAAATGAAAACAAAAATGTCCTCAAAAATCCTCGAAACTTTTACACTATGGCAGGAGCCATGTGTCCAATTTTCGTTGGATTTGGAGGTAGTTTGCTATTTTATTCAAAAATAAAGAGGGGGCACAGTGCACAGGGACCAAAGTGCAAATACCCGAAAGTCTGGGGGATCTGGTGCAATTAACCCAGTAAGTCACGCGCGTCGCGTGTGCCTGAGGCACTTAGGGACCCATATGTAATAAAAATAAGTTCCAAGGGCTTATTGGTAACAGGTACCAAAAGCCCAAGGGCTTATCTGCAAATAACCCGATATATAACGCACATGCTCAATTAAAATACGCACAGGGGTATAAGTGTAAATAAACAAAAACTTTCATTCAATTGATAACAACCAGAGCTACAGGGTAGATAATGTAAAAAGCCCAGAAGAGCACGTGTCGATGCACGTGTCAGACCACACACAGGGGCATGTCAGCAAATACATGCAAGCACAAGGGTCTCTATGCAAATATCCCAAAAACTAAACAACTAAATTAACTAATTACAGGACTAAATTCGAAATGAAATAAACAAAAGGGCCTAAGGGTAAATTACCCTTTATTAATGGAGCGGCTGGATGGATGCCACGTGTATCATCTAACGGTGGCGAACGACTGGGGCTCCCACGCTACGCTCCACGGGGTGATCCAACGGCAGGGGCTAGTCCACGTGGTGCATCGGACGGTGTAGGGCGCAGGTGGCTAACCCTCGAGCATCGGACGGTCCAGATCTCTCCTCCTCCAGATCGAACGGTGACTGCTGCTCCAGCACGGACGGTCCAGATGCAGACTGGAGCGGGAGGGTTGATCGGACGGCGTCTGAAGGTCGAGGAAGAACAGGTGGCCGGCGAACTTCGCCGACCTCGTGTGTGCGCTCCTGACCTCCCCTGCTGCGCCTGAAGATCGGAGAAGCTCCGGCGTGGTGATGCGCAGCTGCTGATGGCCTCCAATGGCCCAGCCGAGCTCTGGGGAGCTCCAGCGAGGTCGGCGGAGACGGGGCTCCTGGCCTGAATGACCCAAGCCCTCAGATGGGCTTGATAGTACCTTCAAAGATGGCCAAGAGACTCGCGAGTCGAGGGCAAACTGCCTCGACCCGGTTAGGCGGAGTGACGGTGGACGATGGGTCGCAGCGGACGAGCTCCGGCGAAGTGGGGACGGTGGAGCTCGAATCCCAGCTCCTGTGCGAGCTGGGTTGGATGGAGGTGTGGAGAAGATGTGCGGGAAGGAGGCGATGGTGAATATGGATTCCGATGATCGAGTAGAGCTATGGAATGGTCGGAATCGGCGGAATACAGCGGAGCGACGATTTGGGCGTAAATGAAAATCAAGGCGAAAGGAGGGTCTGAGGGATTACCTGGGTGGACGAGGAGACTAGGGATGAGCTTGCGCAGCTCTGGGTCATCGCCTCGAGGAGCGTCTCCCTCCGAGGCTCGATGCTCCTGCAAGTGGCGGAGCAAGGCGGCGATGCTCGCCGGATCAGTGGTCTCTCTTCCTCTCCTCGCTTCGACAGCACCGGACGCGAGCTGTCACTCTCGCGCACACACTGGAGCTCACTGGGGGTGGAATCAAATGACCAAAGATGAGATTTGAGGTGGCGGAGCTCGAGCTAAATATGGTTGCGGGTCCGGCTAGAAGAGGTCGGGTAGGGCGATCGAGCGCGCGGATCCTGGTGTGGATACCCCGGCGAGGGTCTCGGATGTAGCATTAAGGAGTCGGACCCGGGGTTTAGGTGGTAGGCGATCGGGTTTAGCGGGGAAAGATCCGAGAAGATGGGTACCTGCTAAGGACCCGTGTGAAGTGGTCCTGGGGGGTGGGGGGGTAGTTGACCGGGCGGTCAACAATCCCCAGGACCAATGAGAAAAGGCCACGTGGCTGGAATTTGAAATTAAAATTAAGGGTAGCAAATGGCCGATTTAGTGAAAACTTAAAACATGAAATATTTTTATTTTATTTTTTCTATTTTTTAGTGTTTTTTAATAATTTTTTTCGAAATAAAAATAGGGTATATACATAATATGTTATATATAGGTATATGTACACTATATAGGGTTTTTAATTTTTGATTTTTAATTGTTATTTTTGTACAATTTTATTCCCCTTTTATATTTTATTTATTTTCATTATAGAATAAGGAATAAAAAGAGATTTTTATTTTATTTTAATTAGTTATATACATAGGTGAAATAAATACATATATACATTTATATATCTGGTATATTTACAATATATTTTTGTGTTTTTAATTTTGTTATTTTTATTTTGTTTTTGTTTTAATTGTTTTTATTTTATTTATTTACACTATATACTATAGAATATTTACAAAAATTTTGGAGATTACTTTTATTTATTTATAAGGATAAATAAATAGGGATGATGGAACTATGTACAAGGTGATCATGTACATGAATGAGATTTTTGGTTTCTTTTTAATTTTTATATTTTATATTTATTTTATACTTATAAATATATACAAATATTTACAAGCCTATTTTTGTGAGGAAAATACTTTTATTTTATTTACATATATATTTATACACATGAGCCCCTATCTCCCTCTATTTTGGCTTTTATGCGGTGAGGCCCATGTTGAGCCCTCCCTTGGGTTAGGTTGCTCAATATTTATTCTAAATATTTCCCTCTTTTTTTCTTTTTAATCTTTATTCTTTTATTTTTGCACAAAAACATGCTAATTATTAAACTTTATACAATGCATGCTTTTGATAATTATTTGTATTTACATGAACATACATGCATTTGCAAAGGTTTTTGTAGCTAAAATATAAGAATAAAGAGTGATGAATGGGTATTCATCACCCCCCTATACTTAACTTTTGCTAGTCCCTTAGCAAACACTTATTTGAAAAAGAAGTGAAAAAGAAAGAAAGAAAAAGAAAAAGAGGGGAATGTACATGGATCAATGTTGAATATTAAACTTTCCTTCATTAAATTGAATTATGGAGCTCGATCAGATCTTTGGATTATTAATGTGTCGGAACCTTATTTAGACTTAAGCTTAAAACTCAACAGCCTCTAAGTTCCACCAATCTATGGACAAGACTCCTCAATAAACCAGATCAGAACAAGTCTACATACACAAACTCTAATGACCATGAATCTTTCCATGCAGTGTAAGTGATATGTAGCTCCCCACCTCAGAAGTAACAAAGAAACAACCTCCCTCAACCTGGTAACTCTAATGCCTCGGTCTAGCAACTCTTTCCTCGAGAAGCGGGGTATTCCCTTCTAAGTTCAAGTGCAACCGGCTCAAGAAGAGGGGGAAGAAGTATAGACTTTTGGAAGCTCAGCCAGTGTAGCTAAGTCTCCTGCTGCAAGCTTCATGAGATGTAACATGGATACCATAAGCTTTTGCTTTATTTGACTATATATACTCCGGTGGGGTAATTAAATTTTCAATCCGACCCACCACTTTTTTGGAGTTCTTTTTGCATTTTGCAATTTTTTTTCTTAAGTGCTTCTACACAACATATCAACATGGTGCAGCATATATACAAGAAATTTTCCTCTTGAGCCAGTAGACTATCCCTCTTTTGAAGCTTTATTGCAACCCACGGCTTCTGTCTTTAGCCTTCATCACCACTAGACCAAGTTGAGACGCACTTCCTTCACTAGAAGAAGAAGAGAGGTTCCGCCTAGAAGTACTACCCTCATATGCTACCCCAAGCCAAAGGAAACTGCCTCCTCACCACCTCATCCGTGGAGAGCCATGTGTAAAGTGCTGGTGCAAGTCAAGCCATTGTCTCTAAGAGTCATGCGTGTGTTGTTAAGTGCTCTACTTAGGCTCATCAAGATGACATATGCTCATAGCCTAGTGGACTCAAAGAATTAAGTCCTTATGGACCTGAAAAGCCTTAACCCTAAGCCCTATAAGGTTCCTCTTAGAGTTAGGTGGATTAAGATCTTATTCAAGCTCCATTTCTCAATTTAATTCCAGGCTTAGTTTAAATGTCAACTCTCATCCAGAAAAAACTATATACATATATATACAAAGATGTTATTTACAAATATTTACAATCGTGCAAAATTTTTGAAAAATGTTTTGAAATCATGAATGGATGGATGCATGAAGTGCAATTTTTGCAAAAGTATTTACAAACATTTACACAAGATTTTTGCAAACTTTTGATTTTCAAAACATTTTGGAAAAATTTTGTACTATATACATAGTTTTGATAAGAAAATATTTACACAAACTTTACACAAAAGATTTTTGAAAACATTTTTACAAGAATAATTTTGTACACTAGCTATGTATGTGCCATAAAAGAATGATTATGTATAGGAAAATTTTTTAATTTTTGTGATTTTAAAGGTTTTTAGCCAATTTATTTATTAACACACTCACACAAAGTACGAGTTATGGCTAAAGTATATATGAAATATATACACACCCCCCCCTATTCTTAGCTCGAACGATGTCCTCAGAGTGATCAAGAGCGATGAAAAAGACATAACTCGTGCTTAGTAAAAGGGAAGTGAAAAGGAATGGCTAAGTACAGAAATGAATAAATGAATAGAATGAGAGGAACTCGGTGGTTTCCCTCTATACTTAGGATTAACTAATCCTAAGTATAGCAAGTTGTACATGAAGGGAAATCCGAGTGAAGAAGATACAGAGTCTGCCCCCCCTATACTTAGGGTAAAATATCCCTAAGTATAGGCAGCAAAACAGGAGCAGAAAGAATGAAAAGAATACCCGCAGGTCCTGCATCCCCCCTATACTTAGGGTAAAGTACACCCTAAGTATAGCATAATCATAAGATGAGAAAAGGGATGTGGGACTAAAGAATAGAATGATATGAACAACTGGATCTATACAAGTCAGAAGAACAGTGATAATCAGGCGTGAGATGCAAAAGATGTGAGTCAAGAGACCACATCTCACACGAAATGAATAGGGGCAACATCAACGACCCGCGGCTCATGATCTAGAAATGGCTTGAGCCGCTGGCCGTTCACTCGAAAGGTATTCTCAGAAGACAACTCGGATATATCAATGCTACCGTTGTCGTGTACCTTTCTGACCAAGTAGGGTCCCTTCCATTTGCTCTGTAGCTTCCCTGGAAATAATCGAAGCCTCGCATCAAACAGCCATACTCTCTGTCCAATCTCAAAATGTTTGTGGCTGATATGAGAATCATGCCACTCCTTCACTCTCTCCTTATACTGTAGGCTGTTTGAGAATGTTGTATCTCTAAGCTCCTCCAAGGCTGCTAACTCTGTCCTTCTCTGGTTTCCTACACTCTCTGGATCTAAAAGAATATCTGTGACTGCCCAAAGTGACTTGTGCCTCAGCTCAACAGGTAAATGGCATGGCTTGCCATAAACTAGGCAAAAGGGAGATGTGCCCAATGGTGTCTTGAAAGAAGTCCTATATGCCCACAAGACCGAGTCCAAAAGCTGTGACCAATCCTTTCGGTCAGGGCGGACGACTTTCTGCAAAATAGTCTTGATCTCCCTGTTCGAGACCTCGGCTAGACCATTCGTCTGTGGATGGTATGGAGTGGCAACTCGATGGTCTATGCCGAACTCACTGGAAAGTGCCTTTACCTTGTTGTTGATGAAATGAGACCCCCCATCTGAAATCAATACTCGAGGTACCCCGAACCGCATGATGATATGCTTCCTCAAAAATCTGCAAACTGTCCTCGCATCAGCGGCTCGGGCGGGGATAGCCTCAACCCAACGACTAACATAATCCACGGCCAACAGAATGTACTTAAATCCCTGACTCTTAGGGAATGGACCCATGAAATCGATGCCTCATGCGTCAAAAACCTCACAAAAATGAATGGGCTGCATCGGCATCATATCACGTTGTCCACAAGTGCCCATCCTCTGACAGTCAGTACACCTCTTCACGAACTCATCAGAGTCCTTGAAGAGGGTAGGCCACCACAAGCCGGATTGGAGCACTTTCTGTGTCGTTCTCCTCCCAGAATGATGTCCTCCTGCCTCAAGCTTGTGGCAGTAAGTGAGCACGCTATGGTGTTCCTCCTGAGGAATGCACCGACGCCAGACGCTATCCCCTCCTTCGTGGTAAAGGATGGGATCCTCCCAGTGGTAGGACTTGGCCTTCGCAAGGAAGGTCTCAAGCCTCTGCCTGGGCCAATCTTGTGGGACTTTCTCAGCAACGAGAAAGTTCACAATATCGGCATACCACGGGAGTGAGGCGATAGCAAGGATCGCCTCATCTGGGAAGGTATCTCGAATGGGATCAATCTGCTCAGACTCCTCAGGCTGCTCTAAACGGGAGAGATGATCCGCCACCACATTCTTGACTCCAGGCTTATCCTTGATCTCAATGTCGAACTCCTGGAGTAGAAGGATCCATCTAGTCAGTCTGGCCTTGGCATCCTTCTTTGCCATGAGGTATCTATGGCGGTGTGATCTGTGTACAAAGTCACTCTAGATCCAATGATATAAGATCGAAACTTATCTAGGGCGAACACTACAGCTAGCATCTCCTTCTCTGTGACCGTGTAATTCCGCTGGGCGGAATCCAATGTGCGGCTAGCGTAGTGGATAGCAAATGGAACTCCATCCCTCCTCTGTCCCAGCACTGCCCCTACGGCAAAATCGGAGGCATCCGTCATGATCTTGAATGGGAGAGACCAATCGGGCGGCTGGAGGACAGGAGCCTCAATCACACACTGCTGGAGAGTCGCAAATGATGAGAGACACTTGTCATCGACAAGGAACTCGGTGTCTTTCATCAAGAGGTCAGTCAACGGCCGGGCAATCCTACTGAAATCCTGAATAAATCTCCTATAAAATCCAACGTGCCCCAGGAATGACCGTAGCTGCCTCAAATTGGACGGCCGTGTGAGTTTTCTAATGACATCAACCTTGGCCGGATCAACCTCCATGCCCCTGTTGGAGATGATATGGCCAAGCACCGTCCCTTGAGTCACCATGAAGTGACTCTTCTCCCAAGATAAAACCAAATGGTACTCAATACATCACTGGAGTACTCGGCCTAGGCAGTCAAGACAGGAATCGAATCCGTCACAGTAGACCGAGAAATCGTCCATGAAGACCTCCAAACACTCCCCTACCATGTCCGAAAAGATCGACAGCATGCACCTCTGAAAAGTCCAGGGGCATTGCATAGCCCAAATGGCATGCGTCGAAAGGCATATGTACCAAAGGGACAGGTAAAGGTGGTCTTCTCCTGATCCTCAGGAGCGATGGCCACCTGGTTGTAGCCCGAGTACCCATCCAGGAAGCAATAATGGCTCTTCCCTGCCAGTCTCTCAATGATCTGATCAATAAAAGGCAGGGGGAAATGGTCCTTCTTGGTGGCCTGGTTGAGTCTCCTGTAGTCAACACAGACCCTCCAAGAGGTGGGTACTCGTGTAGCAATCTCCTCTCCCGACTCACTGATCACAGTCGTGATGCCCGTCTTCTTGGGCACCACATGCAAAGGGCTGACCCACTTGGAATCGAAAATGGGATAAATAAAATCCGCACTCCACCATTTTGATATTTCCTTCATCACGACCTCTCTCAGGTTGGGGTTCAGTCGCCGCTGGAACTCACGCGACGGCTTCGCCCCCTCCTCGAGATAAATATAGTGGGAGCACACTGATGGACTAATCCCATGGAGATCTGCTACACTCCATCCAATTGCCTTGCGGTTCTTTTCAAGAACCCCCATCAAACGGGATTCTTGCTCTCCAGTCAGATCGGCGGAGATGATGACTGGGTACATCTCAGATTCGCCTGCAAGGAACCGATACTTCAACGAAGTAGGGAGCGGCTTCAGCTCTGGACAGCTGGGTGCTGGCAAATCTGGCCTCGGAATAAGGTGCGTGAATGCTGCTAAATCTGCCAAATCTGCCTGGGAGAAAGAATACGAGCTCTCGCAAACTGGATCTGGAGGAGGCTGCTCAACTGTGCTGTCTCTGATCTGCTCTGCCTCTACCTCCTCCTCATCTGTAGGCTCAGGTGGACTCAGGTCTGGCATCTAGTCATCACAATCTACCCAATCAGACTCTGAATCCGAGGGATCTGCATCAAACAAGGTGGCATCAGTACCACCGTCACACAAGGTGGCCTTAGTACCACCATCACTAGAAACCGTGTCGCGGTCGAGAACCGGCTCTGCTGCCTCTGTCGTATCCTGGACCAGGGTTGTGCTCTCCAAGCTCTCCTCTGCTGTCATCTATGCATCAGTGGTGTCTGGAAATGAGAGGATGGCCTGTGCGGAAGGGTCTGCCCATGCTGCCTCATCATTTGTGATCACAAAATCACAGTCCTAGTGGATGTCTAACCCGGCATCTGTCAGCTGCTCTGTGTCTGTGCTGGTCTCTGAGCTTGCTCTCTCTCTGTCTCTGCAGTCCTCGACCGTCTCTATTTGTACACTTTCGCCCTCGACGCGAAAGTATACCTTCCTGCTATCATGATCAGTCACCGCCTTGGTTGTGGCCAAGAACGGACGACCGAGGATGATGGGGGTATCGGCCACTGAATCAGGAATCTCCATGTCCAACACTACGAAGTTCACGGGGAATTGCAGGCCCTGAATCGTGACGATAACGTCTCGCAACAACCCCTTCAGCCTCTTGATAGATCGATCAGCAAACTGAAGGACTGTCCTGCTCTGTCGAAGAGTGCCCAACTCGAAGCGGTTGAGAAGGGCTGCCGGAAGGAGGTTGATAGACGATCCGCTATCCAATAGAGTCCGGTCGAACCTCTGCTCACTAATCTGACATCTGACATACGGGGCTCCTGAATCTGGCCTCTTGGCCGGCAGACGGTTCTGGATCGCGAAGCACGTGGCTTTCGTTAGCACATGAATCTCTGAAGTGTGGTTCCTCCTCCTCCTCCTGACTGTGGTCCTATCTCTCAAAGATCGCTGAAGAAGGGGGATGTGCTGCAAAGCCTCCTGAAGGGTCAGCTGTATGTGAAATCGATCAATGATGCTCTGGCTGAACTCCTCCAGCTCTCTCTTTTTTGGATCTTTCTCTCTTTTCTTCCCCTTCCCCACCAGAAGGGCTCTGGGGAAGGGGATCACAGGGTCCTTCTCAGATGAAGGACTAGGAAGAGGTCTAGATGGCTCGACGGCCGGATCCACACATACATCAATCACCACAGTGGGATCAGAAGAAACTAAACCTTTTCCTTTATTCAAAGCAGTGTTCTGAGATACATCAACAGAAGGAAAAACAACATCTCTCTCAAAATGAACACCGGTGCCCTCAGTGCCACCACGGGCTGGCTTTGCTGGACGTCTCGCGGCCTTAGTACCGCGTGCTGGCTCGGCTACTCTGGTGGCGTCAGTACCACCTCCTCGAACTGGTAAGGCGGCGGCCTCAGTACTGCCGGTGGAATCAGCATCCTTGGTGGCATCAATACCACCGTCATCCTCGGATGCGGCCTCAGTACCGCTCTCCTCCTCCTCATCTAGCGCCCTGGGTGGATCCTCGAGTAGTCGCTCAGATGAGGCGCCGCCTGCTGGTGCTCTACCGCTCCTAAGTGTAACAAAATCTGCATCAAACAGATCTGAAGACATATCATCAAATGGATCACTAGGAGTGGTATGCTCAGTGTCAACTACCTGCTCAGACTTCCTCTTCAGGCTATTCGGATTCGGCTCTATCTGTGCAGGGATGGCGGCCTTCCCTCTCATCAGGTCCCGCATCTCCTGGCGGAACTCGTCCATCTCCTGTCTAAATGTAGCCTGCTGGTCCGTGAGGAGGCGGGCTACGTCGTCCAAGGTGGAGCTCTCATGGGGGCCCGACGGGTAGCCTCCCTGGTAATGAGGCTGCTGGAACTGGTGTTGCTGCTGCTGAGAGGGGTAGGAGGAAGGATACTGCTGTTGGTGTGGCTGGTGAGCCTGCTGCTCATGTCTCCAAGACTATCCCTGCTGCTGATAGGGACGAGGAACGAAGGACGACTGCTGGTGTGGCTGGTAGGCTGGGGGCTGCTGCTGCTGGTGATCTCTCTGCTGGCTATACTGCCCACCCTGACCGGATGACTGCTGTTGGGGCTGGGTACCTCCACTCCCCCACCTGAATCCGGGATGGTCTCGTCGGATCCCAGGCTGGGGACGGTCATACCAAATCCCGTTGACATCCATCAACGGCTCGGCGTCGTACTGGGCTGGCGGGAGTACTGCCAGAGGCTGATCCGGCTGGTATACCACCATCTGCATGTCTGGAGATGGTGGTGACTGGTAGGAGGCTGCTGCGGCTGGTATGGCTCCGCCTGTACAAGGTGAACTTGTCTAGGCTGCTGAAAGGAGCTAGAGCACTGGGACGAGTTGCTGCTGCCGCCGGTATCGCCTCGCGACTGAAGACGGGGCTGTGAAGCCGTTTGTGCCTCTTGGAGACACATGAGCTGGGTCTTCATGTCGCTCAGAGTTTGTGCCATCTGCTCCATCTGCGTGATACCCTGGCACTGCTTCTTCTCGATCAGCTCCATCCGGTCCAACTTCTCGCTGATAATACCCATATCCGCAACGGACGACTCTGCCTGTGTTGCTGCAACTGCGGATGAACTGGATGGACCGGCGTCGACCCGTGCTATTCTCTGGTACTGCACGGGTCCTGGCTGTTGCTGGGGTCTGACCTGAGTATACAACCGGGTATGGGACATCACCATATAGTTCTCGGCCATCTCCTCGTAGATGGCCCAGACCTGGTCGTGATCCTTGGCGAAATAGGACCCACCACAAGAAGCATTCACCAAGCCCTGGAGCTCTGGTGTCAGCCCGCTGAAGAAGCTCTGCACAAGGTTCGGCTTCGAGATATCATGGTGCGGGCATCGGTCAGTAAGCTCACGGAACCTCTCCCATGCCTCATGGAATTGCTCGTTGGGGAGCATGGAGAAGTTGCTGATGAGGGCTCTCGCTGCATTGGTCCGCCCGAGTGGATAGTACTTGTTCAAGTACTCGGTGCGGAGCTGCTCCCAGGTGTAAACGAACTTCCCTAAGTGCTTCAGCCAGGTGGCTGCTCTGTCTGCTAAGGAAAAGGGGAAGGCAATCATCCTGATCGTATCCAGGTCCACCTGACGATCGTGGACAGTGCTGCAAATCATCTCAAACTCCTGCAGGTGGAGATGAGGCTCCTCTGTCGCCAAACCGTGGAATCGGGGAAGAAGCTGCAAGGTGTTCGGGGGGAACTTGAAGTCCCCCATGATCGCTGGAAGTACCACCTAGCGGTGTGTCAAGGTCGACCCAGGATTGTGGTTCTCCTGCATCGATCTAAGTGGTGGTGGTGGTGCTCCTCCTGCTCCGCCTGCTCCGCCACCTCCGGCTGCAGGATCATCAGGTCCTCCTCCTGCTGCCGGATCGTCGGGGCCTCCTCCTGCTCCTCCTCCGCGGTTGGCTCTCAACTGCTCAAACTCTCACCTCATGTCCATCATGAAAGCTCCCTGATCCCTCAGCTGCTGCTGCACTGACTCGAGGGCGGCGATCAGGGTGGAGTTGATCAAACCCTGGTCCAGGACAAAATGCTGCTTTCCTCGTGGACCTCCGGGGTGATCCTCAGAACTGCCGGCCATGGCGTCTGCAAAATCAAACGAGCCAAACTCAGGTGCTGTCAAATCTGTGAGTCTCTCCTCTGGCTCATATCTCTCAGAACCGAAAGAAAGGGGGTCGAGGGGGAACAGGGTGGAATCATACTCGGGCTCGGAGAACTGGTCTCGGCTCTCACGAGCCAACCTAGATGACTGGGTAGACGTGTCCGAAAGCGGTGCAGCCAGAGGCTGCCTAAGAGAGCGTCTACCCATCATCGTGATCTGGTCGAGTAGTGCGGATGGGATCTGGAGAAACTATGATCAAAATGCAAACCCCTCTGTTCACCAACGCAACACGAGCTGAAGACCGTGAAGGCTCGGTCAGATTATCTTGTCAGTTTTTATTAGGTGAACAAACAATCTATCAGAGCGCTTACGTGACCTGTTGGAATATCCGATGCTACTCCAACCGACTGGCCCGCACGGAAGAGTCGGTAGTCAGCTAGAAATAGCACCAGAGGGCTCTACCTAGGGTGCGGGTCACTCTCTCGCGCAAGCAAACCAAACAATGAGGGGGTTGCTCTCCCCAAGACAAATTTTTAAGGTGAGTGTCTTTTAGGGTCAATAGTCTTAGCCAGTCCCAATTTTATGGTTTTTCTTTTTAATATTTTTCAATGAAAACAAAGGCCTAACGAATTTTTCGGTTCTCCTGGTTATTTAATCCAAAACAGGGGGGAGAAGACGAAAAAGCCGATGCACGAGAAATCAATGATGCATGCAGAGATAGAAATGCGTACCTGACTCCAGCAGTCTACATGCAAAGTGATCCGCGCAGAATTTAAAGACAAGAAATAAACTACCTAAATGGTGCAGCGGTGAAAACCGAGTCCTAAGCAGGCAATTTCTACTCGATAGAACTGTCTAGCCTAGTCACTCGCCTTTGATCCAAAGAGTCCGGTCTAGACCCACCCCTCCTCTTCTCGACAGGCCGAGTTCAGGAGTAGCGCTTGACGGGGAAGGCTCGGGCACATAGGCTCTCAGGAAAGCGACTAAACTATTTTTATTATTGATTTATTAGTAGGTCCAATTATCGCTCTATAGGAACAGGCAATCAATTAAGTGTAGGGATCCTACTAATTACGGCACAGTCAAGCAGAAAATCCTAAATCTAGGGGCTCGAGAAAAACCGCTGAAAACCGTTAAAGGCAGCTAAAAAGCTAAAACCGCGAAAAATCTAAAGGGTCCCCCGAGCACACCGGTGCTCGACGAAACAGACACGAGAGTCCAACTGTCTCTGAATGTACCTGTATTATTACAACAGTTCAAGTATACGGGAAATAAATCCTAATCTAAACTATGCTAATCCGCGGCTATTCCGCGGCTTCCGCACTCCTGCTCGCTCTCCTGCGCTCTCCTGCGCTCTGTAAAGAAAAGAGACGCCTCCGACTCTCGCGGTTGCGTCGGCTTCCGAAGAAGCCGCCTCGATCCTCAGCCCCTCGCAAGAAAACAAACACAAGAGTGTCAAACCAGATTATTTAAAGAATGTCAGAGGAAATATAGCTACAAAGATCTATACAAAAAGCTGCGAAAAGAAAACCGCGGAAAGAATTAAATCGACTACTAAACCATGCTCCCCGGCAACGGCGCCATTCTGTTGATCGCCGAAATGACCACTCGGATAAAGGTGCTAATCGGTCGTTGCGACCCAAGCAGTCAAATGCGAACAATCAAGAAAAAAATAGACCACCACGAGAGATAAAATCAATCAAAAATAAGCTAGCGGTCTCGCTATTTATTTAACCTGGTATAGCAACCAGGGTCGAACTCAAGGAGCACGGGTTGGTCTTGCGGCCTACGAAGTAGTCAATCAGAGAAGAGAAGATATTTTTGGTGGTTTTTAATTATTTAATATTTTTTTGGATTTTTGATATGTTAAGAAAATAATAAAGGCAAAGAAACGTCACACTTCAACAATTTATTAAATGCACTCAAAATCAAGCAAAAATTCTAACAAAAATATTTTTATGTGTTTTATAATTTTTAGTGTTTTTGGTGAATTTGTGAGATTTTTCTGATGTTTATTTAATTTTTTAAAAATGAAACAGTGACTGAAATGAAAGGTACTGTCCAGCCGAGCTAAAAGGGCCTAAATAAAATATCTAAAGGCCCCAAATTAGCTGGAAGTAATTTTCCCGTAAAGAAGATAAGACAAGGAAAATTTAGGCACCTCTATTATTATTTTTGGGTTTTTGATTTAATTATTAGAATTTTATAAGTTTTTAAGTGTTTTTCAATTTTTAGTGGTTTTCAGTAATGAAAAATAGCCAACATTGGCTAGAAAAATCTAACACAACAAAACAAACAATAGACAGTTTTTTTTGTAATTTTTAGACACTATTTAATATTTTTTTGTGATTTTTAAAGTTAGACAGTGAAGAAAATAGATATTTTTGGTTTTTTAAAAATATCAAATGAAAACAAAAATGTCCTAAAAAATCCTCGAAAATTTTACACTATGGCAGGAGCCATATGTCAAATTTTTGTTGGATTTGGAGGTATTTTGCTATTTTATTCAAAAATAAAGAGGGGGCACAGTGCACATGGACCAAAGTGCAAATACCCGAAAGTCTGGGGGGTCTGGTGCAATTAACCCAGGAAGTCACGCGCGTCGCGTGTGCCTGAGGCACTCAGGGACCCATATGTAATAAAAATAAGTCCCAAGGGCTTATCTACAAATAACCCGATATATAACGCACATGCTCAATTAAAATACGCACAGGGGTATAAATGCAAATAAATAAAAACTTTCATTCAATTGATAACAACCAGAACTACAGGGTAGATACGCACAGGGGTATAAATGCACGTGTCAGACCACACACAGGGGCATGTCAGCAAATACATGCAAGCACAAGGGTCTCTATGCAAATATCCCAAAAACTAAACAACTAAATTAACTAATTATAGGACTAAATTCGAAATGAAATAAACAGAAGGGCCTAAGGGTAAATTACCCTTTATTAATGGAGCGGCTGGATGGATGCCACGTGTATCATCTAACGGTGGCGAACGACTGGGGCTCCCACGCTACGCTCCACGGGGTGATCCAACGGCGGGGGCTAGTCCACGTGGTGCATCGGACGGTGTAGGGTGCAGGTGGCTAACCCTCGAGCATCGGACTGTCCAGATCTCTCCTCCTCCAGATCGAACGGTGACTGCTGCTCCAGCACGGACGGTCCAGATGCAGACTGGAGCGGGAGGGTTGATCGGACGGCGTCTGAAGGTCGAGGAAGAACAGGTGGCCGGCGATGTTCGCCGGTCTCGTGCATGCGCTCCTGACCTCCCCTGCTGCGCCTGAAGATCGGAGAAGCTCCGGCGTGGTGATGCGCAGCTGCTGATGGCCTCCAATGGCCCAGCCGAGCTCTGGGGAGCTCCGGTGAGGTCGGCAGAGACGGGGCTCCTGGCCTGAATGACCCAAGCCCTCAGATGGACTTGGTAGTACCTGCAAATACGGCCAAGAGACTCGCGGGTCGAGGGAAAACTGCCTCGACCCGGTTAGGCGGAGTGACGGTGGACGATGGGTCGCAGCGGACGAGCTCCGGCGAAGTGGGGACGGTGGAGCTCGAATCCCAGCTCCTGTGCGAGCTGGGTTGGATGGAGGTGTGGAGAAGATGCGCGGGAAGGAGGCGATGGTGAATATGGATTCCGATGATCGAGTAGAGCTATGGAATGGTCGGAATCGGCGGAATACAGCGGAGCGACGATTTGGGCGTAATGAAAATCAAGGCGAAAGGAGGGTCTGAGGGATTACCTGGGTAGACGAGGAGACTGGGGATGAGCTTGCGCAGCTCTGGGTCGTCGCCTCGAGGAGCGTCTCCCTCCGAGGCTCGATGCTCCTGCAAGTGGCGGAGCAAGGCGGCGATGCTCGCCGGATCAGTGGTCTCTCTTCCTCTCCTCGCTTCGACAGCACCGGACGCGAGTTGTCACTCTCGCGCACACACTGGAGCTCACTGGGGGTGGAATCAAATGACCAAAGATGAGATTTGAGGTGGCGGAGCTCGAGCTAAATATGGTTGCGGGTCCGGCTAGAAGAGGTCGGGTAGGGCGATCGAGCGCGCGGATCCCGATGTGGATACCCCGGCGAGGGTCTCGGATGTAGCATTAAGGAGTCGGACCCGGGGTTTAGGTGGTAGGCGATCGGGTTTAGCGGGGAAAGATCCGAGAAGATGGGTACCCGCTAAGGACCCGTGTGAAGTGGTCCTGGGGGGGTAGTTGACCGAGCGGTCAACAATCCCCAGGACCAATGAGAAAAGGCCACGTGGCTGGAATTTGAAATTAAAATTAAGGTAGCAAATGGCCGATTTAGTGAAAACTTAAAACATGAAATATTTTTATTTTATTTTTTTCTATTTTTTAGTGATTTTTAATAATTTTTTTTCGAAATAAAAATAGGGTATATACATAGTATGTTATATATAGGTATATGTACACTATATAGGGTTTTTAATTTTTGATTTTTAATTGTTATTTTTGTACAATTTTATTCCCCTTTTATATTTTATTTATTTTCATTATAGAATAAGGAATAAAAAGAGATTTTTATTTTATTTTAATTAGTTATATACATAGGTGAAATAAATACATATATACATTTATATACCTGGTATATTTACACTATATATTTGTGTTTTTATATTTGTTATTTTTATTTTGTTTTTGTTTTAATTGTTTTTATTTTATTTATTTACACTATATACTATAGAATATTTACAAAAATTTTAGAGATTACTTTTATTTATTTATAAGGATAAATAAATAGGGATGATGGAACTATGTACAAGGTGATCATGTACATGAATGAGATTTTTGGTTTCTTTTTAATTTTTATATTTTTATATTGATTTTATACTTATAAATATATACAAATATTTACAAGGCCTATTTTTGTGAGGAAAATACATTTTATTTTATTTACATATATATTTATACACATGAGCCCCTATCTCCTCTACTTTGGCTTTTATGCGGTCAGGCCCATGTTGAGCCCTCCCTTGGGTTAGGTTGCTCAATATTTATCTAAATATTTCCCTCTTTTTTTCTTTTTAATCTTTATTCTTTTAATTTTTGCACAAAATCATGCTAATTATTAAACTTTATACAATGCATGCTTTTGATAATTATTTGTATTTACATGAACATACATGCATTTGCAAAGGTTTTTGTAGCTAAAATATAAGAATAAAGTGTGATGAATGGGTATTCATCAATTAGCATGAAGCTCCTAGTCCTATTATATGTTTTCTCCCACTGTTCGCGGGAACTATTTTCCTCCATAGTTTAATTTTCAAATAAGGTTGGACCGAGTTTGTCTATGATGGAGTGTATGTTATTATGCAACAAGACCATAGTAGACCTTTTTACTCCACAACTCATAATTAGTACCGTTTAGGTACTATATTTTCCCACCTCAATGGCAATAGTCTGGTTGTCATTTTTGATCTTATGAAATAAATGGAAGTTTGTATGAGATTAAGCAATTTTTAATGAAGGTACTTGATAATTTGAAAACTTATTGATAATTAAAGTTCTGACTTGCAATATTACAAAAAGTTAATAGTAATTATAGCTAGCTATAATTTTTATCTTAATGTAAAACAAAATAAAATAACAGTTGAATGCGTGAGTTAATTAAGAAAATAAAGATTAAAATAAATAGCAATTTATTTTTAATAAACTGATGTATCTCCATTTCATCATCTTTATTCTATCATTTTGGTCTTAAAAATCCCAGCAAATGTATGTAAATAAGCTTAATTTAGGTATTTTAGCATTCATGTATCATTGTATAAATACTGTATAAAAATACAGTTTTTAATGATAGAATTATATAATAAAAAAAAGAAAAAGAATAAAATATTGAAAATATTTTATGACCCTAAACCCCAAGACCTAGGCATCTCGAAGACTAGTCAACAAGGAAGGTAGGTAGAGATAAGGGCCAAAATACCAATAAAAATTCCTTTATTTATTCAATTTTATTAAGTTTTGGACCTATTTTAGTTCCTCTTTTTATACTTCAAATAAAGAAATTTTATACATGAAAGTTGTGGATAATAAAATGTAGAAAAATACAAAATTAATTTTACACAAAAATAATATACAGATAAAACGTTATACTCTAAAAGAGCTTCGAAATCCCAACTTCCCAGACCCATATCTCTCAAATAAAAACTCAAAATATATCAAAATCACCTTTAATTGTATATAATTTTTAATAAGCTATTTAATGAAGGTGGTCTCATATTTTTTAGAGTTACGGTGTGGAAGTTAGGTTTTGGACCCCTATTGTATAATTATGATGATTAAATATCCATTTATTTATTATTCATAATTTTTATAATTTTATAATTTTTTAAATATTATTTATAATATATGTGCTTATTAAACCGGAATCAAAACATCAACAAAACACCAAAATAAAATACCAAAAGAAAATACATAGGTAAAAATACCTATATGAATACCTATATAAATAATACTCCTATTTATTTAAGTGTATATAATATATTAGAAAAATATAATAAAAATATATTTAAGTGTATCAAATTAATTTATAAATATATAAAATAAATAAATTAAATTAATAAAATTTAAAATACAAAATAAAAATAAAATACTAAAATATATAGATAATATACCTATATATAGCCCTAAAAAAGGAACTTGTAATTACAAACCTCAAAAAATAAATAAAATTCATAACAAAATAATTCAAAAAATAATAAATATTTTTATTTTATAACTAAATCAATAAAATTGTTTGTTATTTTTAATCGAGTTTCTAAATATTTTTCCACGGATTTTTTTCTGGTAGGTCCACGTGGACCAACCAGATCCTCCCGTTCGTTGATCTCGGTCCAACTCACTGTCCGAGGTCTGCCATTGTCTGACACCTCATTTCTGCCTATTTTCTCAGATTTTATGGCCAAATATTTCACCCTTTCATGTCGAGTCCTTCGTGAATTTCGCTCCTCGTCCATTGGTCTTACATGCCCTATGTTTACATCGACGATTGTGTCGCTGATTCGCTCGATTTTCTTCGATTTTAGGAGCCTTGTCAACACCTTGTACATTTGGGCCTTCTTCTTCCCTTCGATCTTTGAACCCCCTTTGACTCGTTTTGGCCCCCGCCATGGATCTCAGGATGGAGGGAAGTGACATTGATCTCTCTAGCTCTTTGGAGGAGCAGTTAGGTGGGCTGAAGGGCGGCTCCACCTCCATCTCTGGCCACTGGCCTACTGTGAATACCCATTCATCACTCTTTATTCTTATATTTTAGCTACAAAAACCTTTGCAAATGCATGTATATTCATGTAAATACAAATAATTATCAAAAGCATGCATTGTATAAAGTTTAATAATTAGCATGTTTTTGTGCAAAAATAAAAGAATAAAGAGTAAAAAGAAAAAGAGGGAAATATTTAGAATAAATATTGAGCAACCTAACCCAAGGGAGGGCTCAGCATGGGCCTGACCGCAATAAAAACCAAAGTAGAGGGAGATAGGAGCTCATGTGTGTAAATATTTATGTAAATAAAATAAAAGTAATTTTCTCACAAAAATAGACTCAAATTGGATTGTAAATATTTGTATATATTTATAAACATAAAATCAAGATAAAAATATAAAAATTAAATAAAGAAAACAAACAAAAACATCACCTTGTATATAGTCATCATGTATATAACACATCCATCTTTATATTTATTTAGCCTTATAAATAGATAAAATTAATTCCAAAATTTTTGTAAATATTCAATCCTTTATGTTGTAAATAAATTAAATCAAAACAATTAAAATAAAAACAAAATAAAAAGAACAAATTAAAAACACAAAAATACTTTGTAAATATACCATGTGTATATATGTACATATCTATTTATTTTCACCTATGTATATAAATAATAAAAATAAAAATAAAAATATCTTTTTATTCCTAATTTTATGATATAAATAAATAAAATATAAAATGGGAATAAAAATGCACAAAAGTAACAAATTAAAAATCAAAAATTAAAAATACATATTGTACATATACCTATGTATAGCTATATATTGTAAATACCTTATTTTTATTTTGAAAAATTAATTAAAAATCACCAAAAAATAGAAAAAAATTAAAACAAAAATATTTCATGTTTTGACTTTTTAATAATTCTGCCATTTTCTATTTATAAATGATTTTTTAAATCATTTCCACGTGGCAGCCTCTCATTGGTCCACGGAGATGTTGACCTCCGGTCAACTCCCTCTGCGGACCTTCTTCTCCAGCGGATCTCGCGCCCGACCCGACTTCTCCTCTTTTTCCGTGCTCGATCCGCTCGCCATCTCCGCAAACCTCGGGTCCTGCTTCTTCTCCTTGCATCCGACATCCTCGCCGGAGCCCTTGCCTCGGGATCCGCGCCTTCCATTGCCCTACCCGACCAACCCTAGTCGGACCTGCACCCATATATATGCCGAGCTCCGCCACCTTCATTCCCATCTTTGGCCACTCGATTCCACCTCTCGTGAGCTCCATTGCGTAGGCGAGAGTGACAGCTTGGCCTCCGTGGTGTCGAAGCGAGGAGAGGACGCGAGACCACTGATCCGGCGAAGCTTCGCCGCATTGCTCCGCCACCAGCAGGAGCATCGAGCCTCGGACGTCGGCGCTCCTCGAGGCGAAGACCCAGAGCTTCCTAAGCTCGTCCCCAGTCTACTCATCCACCCAGGTAATCTCGTAGGACCTTCTTTTTCTTTGATTTTACATTTCGCCCAAATCGCCGCTCCGTCGTATTTCGCCGATTCCGACCACTCCTTAGATAGGCTCGATCATCGGAATCCACAGTCATCTTCGCCTTACTCCTACGCGCCTTCTCCACCCCTCCATCCAACCCATCTCGCACAGGAGCTGGGATTCGAGTTCCACCGTCTCCCCTTCGCCGGAGCTCGTTCACCTCGCCCCCATCGTCCACCGTCACTCCGCCTAACCGGGTCGAGGCAGTTTGCCCTCGACCCGCGAGTCTTCTGGTCATCTTTGCAGGTACTGCCCCAGCCATCTGAGAGCTCGGGTCATTGATAACCTAAAAATTCTCGAAGACCCGGGTGAAGGTAATAAGACAAGGGTCGTTGCGACCCGGATCTCAGAGGATAGGTATATCAAGAAAAATCAGACCACTCGAAACACGTAAAATCAATCAAGCACAAAATCAGCGGTCCTGCTATGATATTAACCTGGTATAGCACCCAGGGTCGAACACAAGGAGCACGGGTTGGCTTAAAAAGCCTACGAAGTAGTCGAAGAATCAGAGAAAAAGGGGAAAACATTTTTAGTGGTTTTTAATTATTTTTATATTTTTTTTGGATTTTTAATATAATGAGAAAATAAAAGAAAACAAAAACAAACTCACTTTATCAATTTATTTAATGCATTAAAAAGCAAGCAAAAATACAGACAAAAATATTTTGTGTGTTTTATATTTTTTTATATTTTTGGTGAATTTTTGGGATTTTTCTGATATTTATTTTAATTTCTAAAAATCAAACAGTGCTAAAAGACAAGGTACTGTCCAGCCAGGTCCAAAATCCAAAGATAAAAATATCTAAGGATCTCAAGAGGGCCTGGAGGTAATTTTCCTGTATACTAGAGAAAACAAGGAAAATTTGAGTACCAAAATTATTGTTTTTGGATTTTTAATGCATTTATTAGAATTTGTATGGGTTTTTGAGGGTTTTAAGTTTTTAAGGTTTTCTAATGATGAAAAATAGCCAAAATTGGCTAGAAAATCAAGCAAAACACAAGAAACAGTACCTAATTTTTATAGAATTTTTAGGGGGGTTTTTATATTTTTTGTGATTTTTCAAGCTAAACAGTGCCAAAAATAAAGGTTTTTGAATTTTTAAAAAATACCACACAAGATCAGAAATGTCCTCAAAAATCTACAAAAATCCTACACCATGGCAGGAGCCATGTATCAAATTTTCGTTGGATTTGGAGGTGATTTGATATTTTATTCAAAAATGACAAGAGGGCACTGTGCACAGGGACTTAAGTGCAAATACCCGAAGATCTGGGGGTCCAGGTGCAATTTTCCCAGCAAGTCACGCGCGTGGCGCGTGCCTGGGGCACTCAGGGACCTTTTGGTAATAAAAACAAGTCCTAGGACCTTTTGGTAACTCGTACCAAAAAGTCCAGGGGCTGTTATGCAAATAACCCACTAAAAGGCGCACATGCGGAAATAAAACGTTCACAGGGGCATATATGCAATTACCAAAAAGTTTCTATTCAATCATAAAGCAACCAGAACTACAGGATAATAGTTGCAATTAAACCAAAACTACACGTGACGAAGCACGTGGCTCACACATACAGGGGCATAAGTGCAAATATTAACAAGCACGAGGTCCAATGTGCAATTAACCCTACGTAAATAAAACTCCTAAAATATTTACAGGACTGACACGTAAAACAGAAACTAAGAGGGGGCCTAAGGTAATTTACCCCTTATTACGTCGACGGCTGGATGAACGCCACGTAGCGGATCCAACGAACGAGAGCGGTGGCGCCTTTGACCTTGAAAGGCTCGGCCTGATCAAACGGTGGAGGGTCCTCCACGTGGAGATCGGGCGGTCCTCGTACGTAGTGGCCGAACCCTCGGTGAACCAACGGCGGGGATCACACCTCAACTGATCTGACGCTATCTGTAGCTCCGCGAATGGATGGTCGTGATCTGGTCTGGAGCTCTAAGGCTGATCTGACGGTCGGGGAAGATGGTGGAAGAACACTTCGCCGGCGAGCTTCGCCGGCTCGATGCACAAGCTGAGATCCTCCCCCGCTGCTCCTGAAGAGCGGAAAAGCTTCTCCGTGAAGCCCCGCACCCAATGCTCCACTCCGATGAAGGCTGGAAGCTCAGAAGAGCTCCGGCGACGTGAACCACCTGGAGCTGCTGTGCCAAGAAGCTCCGACCTCCAGATGAGGTCGATAGACCTGGAAACCTGCACAAGAAGAAAGAGGGGTCGAGGGCAAACTGCCTCGACCCGTCAGAGCGGACGGAAGGTGAACGGTGAAGCGGTGTGGAGGGTCTCCGGCGAGCGGCGGAGGTGGAGACCCAAGACCCTGCTCCGGACGAGACAGGAGGGATGGCCGGGTGGAGAAGGTGGAGGGGAGTTAGGCGAAGATGGTGGTCTAGTCGGATGGTCGAGTGCGGGGACGGAGACGACTGGCGGAGGCGGCGGAGGTACACTACAGGAAATCGAAAAATCTAACGCTACGCTAATCTACTGTCTAACTACGCTACCTGATGGGTGCATACGACTGGGCTGAAGCCGATGAAGCTCCTGGTCATTGCCTCAAGGGGCCGTCGCGTTCCCCGAGGCTCAGCGCACTCGCGGCGGCGCACGGCGGCGTTTTACCACCGGATCAATGGATTCCGTGCAACTCGGGCCTCGCTTCCACTCCAAAGCACTCGCCTGTCACTCGGGTGGTCTGGAGGAGCTCCTTGGCGGCGAGCAGGGGTCCAAAGATAGCGTGAATTAGGTCACCGGTGACGAAATGATATAGTGTGGAAGATCCGAGAAGAAGGAAGTCGGGCGGGTGGCACGGAGCTCGGATCCTCCAAACCCACCCCGGGCGAGGGTCCTGGATGTCCAGCGTGCAATCGGAGTCCGGGGTTAGAGGAAATGGCGGTCGGGATCGAGCGTGTGGAATTTCGAGAAATCGGGTCGGTCAGCTGATCCGCGAAAGAAGAAGGTCCGCGGGGGAAGTTGACCGGGGTCAACAAACCCCCGTGGACCAATCAGGAGCCGCCATTTATTGAGATTTTATTTCTTTATTTTAGCCTAGAAAATGACTTAATTTATAAAAACTTAAAACATGAAATATTTTTATTTTATTTTTCTCTATTTTTTTGTGATTTTTAATTAATTTTTTGAAATAAAAATAAGGTATTTATACTATATAGCTATATATAGGTATATGTACAATATGTAGGTTTTGGGTTTTTGATTTTTAATTATTATTTTTGTACAATTTTATTCCCATTTTATATTTTATTTATTTATAGAATAAAATGATGAATAAAAGGGTATTTTTATTTTGTTTTTATTACTTATGTATATAGGTAAAATAAATAGTTATGTATATTTATATACATGGTATATATACAATGTATTTTTGTATTTTTTAATTTTGTAATTTTTATTTGATTTTTGTTTTGATTCTTTTTATTTTATTTATTTACACTATATATTATGGATATTTACAAAAAGTTTTGAAAATAAATAGATTTATTTACAAGGTTAAATACATAAGGAGGCATGGTCTATGTACATGGTGAAAGGGTGTTTTTGCATTTTTTATTTTTAGATTTTTATTTTGTTTTTAATAGTTTCTAAATATATGCAAAATATGTACAAGCATTTTTTTGGTTGAGGAAAATATAATTTTATTTATTTACATAAATATTTACACATGAGCTCCTATCTCCCTCTACTGTGGCTTTTATGCGGTCAGGCCCATGCTGAGCCCTCCCTTGGGTTAGGTTGCTCAATATTTATTCTAAATATTTCCCTCTTTTTCTTTTTAATCTTTATTCTTTTATTTTTGCACAAAAACATGCTAATTATAGGTTTTTACACAATGCATGCTTTTGGTAATTATTGATATTTACATATATCTACATGTATTTGCAAAGGTTTTTGTAGCTAAAATATAAGAATAAAGAGTGATGAATGGGTATTCATCAGTCATTCGGACCAGAAGGCTTCCTCCGCCGTCCTCGCCGGGGCTCACCAGAGCTCGGCTGGAACATCGGAGCCCACCACCAGCTGCGGGACACCATTGCGGAGCTTCTCCGACCTTCAGGCGCAGCAGAGGAGCCTCGGAGCGAGGCCACCGGGCCGGCGAACTTCGCCGGTCATCTGTTCTTCGAGGATCCTCCTCCTCCGTTCGATCAGTCCTCCAGCTCCAGACTTCATCGGGGCCGTCCATCTTAGGAGCAGCAGTCACCGCTCGATCTCAGGAGGACCGATCCCAACCATCCGATGCACAAGGGTTAGCCACCTGCGCCCTACACCGTCCGATCGCCCACGTGGAGGAACCCTCGCCATCGGATTCGCCCAAGGAGCCCAGCTGTGGAGCGGCCGCTGTTCCCCATCGTCGGATGCGCCACGTGCCCTCCATCCAGCCAGTCCGCATTAATAAAGGGTAATTTACCCTTAGGCCCCCTTTGTTATTTTATTTCGCTTTTAGTCTTGTAAATATCTAGCGTAGTTGTTTAGTTTTGGGATATTTGCATAGAGACCCTTGTGCTTGCATTTATTTACTGATATGCCCCTGTGTGTGGTCTGACACGTGCATCGACACGTGATCCTCTGGGCTTTTTACATTATCTACCCTCTAGTTCTGGTTGTTCTTTAATGAATGAAACTTTTTATTTATTTGCATTTGTACCCCTGTGCGTGATACATTTGAGCATGTGCGTTATATTTTGGGTTATTTGCAGATAAGCCCTTGGGCTTTTAGTACCTGTTACCAATAGGCCCTTGGAAATTATTTTTCTTACATATGGGTCCCTGAGTGCCCCAGACACGTGCATCGCACGTGTTTCGCTGGGATAATTGCACCAGACCCCCCATACTCTCGAGTATTTGCACTTTGGTCCCTGTGTACAGTGCCCCTTCTTTATTTTTGGATAAAATAGCAAAATACCTCCAAATCCAACGAAAATTGGACACATGGCTCCTGCCATAGTGTAAAATTTTCGAGGATTTTTGAGGACATTTTTGTTTTCATTTGATATTTTTAAAAATTCAAAAAACATCTATTTTCTTCACTGTCTAACTTTAAAAATCACAAAAAATATTAAATAGTGTCTAAAAATTACAAAAAAAATTGTCTACTGACTATTTTGTTGTGCTTGATTTTCTAGCCAATTTTGGCTATTTTTCATTACTGAAAACCACTAAAAAATTGAAAAAACACTTAAAAACTTATAAAAATTCTAATAATTAAACCAGAAATCCAAAAATAATAATATAGGTGCCTAATTTTTCCTTGTTTAATTATTTACAGGAAAATTACCTCCCAGCTAATTTGGGGCCTTTAGATATTTCATCTAGGCCCTTTTAGCTCGGCTGGACAGTACCTTTCATTTCAGTCATTATTTCATTTTTAGAAAATTAAATAAACATCAGAAAAATCCCAAAAATTCACCAAAAACACTAAAAATATATAACACATAAAAATATTTTTGTTAGAATTTTTGGTTGATTTTGAGTGCATTTAATAAATTGTTGAAGTGTGACGTTTCTTTGCTTTTATTATATTCTGAACATATTAAAAATCCAAAAAAATATAAAAACCCTTAAAAACCACCAAAAATATCTTCTCTTCTCTGATTGACTACTTCGTAGGCCGTGAGGCCAATCCGTGCTCCTTGAGTTCGACCCTGGTCGCTATACCAGGTTAAATAAATAACAAGACTGCTATTTCGCATTTTGATTGATTTTTATCTCCCTTGGTGGTCTACTTTTTCTTGATCGACACGATCGAGTGACCGAGGTCGCGACGACCATCGTAGACATACCTGATTGCCTTAGTCGCTCGGTTTTTCGTGTCATCACCTACATTATCTAGAGATAAGCCTAAAAGTACATGCACTCTTGCATTTGGCTTATTACCTAAATTGAAATCTTATGCATATAAACATGTAAACAATATATGTGTTTCTTACCGAATTCGTTGAGTGAGAAATATTCTAACATTGTATCATAAACTGAAATGAAAAGACTTACTAATGTGTAACCTTATGATTATTTAAATTAACAATGTAATCACCTATGAACTTGGATGTGCATATCCTGTAGTAATTATTGACGATCTTTTTTCTTCTCACATCATGACTAATTAACTCCTCTACATAATATCTTATGAACGTTAATAGCCACTCATATAAGATCTAGCCCCTTAAATTTAGATGTATTTGTTACCTTTTTGTGAAATTCAAAATCCATCTACATAGAGCTTATTATAACCTGCGACAAGTAAGGTTCTCGCATATTAAATTTGTTTATCATATCATAATGACATTAATGTATATACTATCCATCCCAAACCGCATGGTTCTGTAAATAATCTAACTTATATCAATCCCTTAGTCGTAACTGTTGAAAATGAAGAGACATCCATTGTTGCATCGTTAGTTATTTAATTATTTTTAGCTCGGAAGTATTTGGATGGCTTGTATTGGATATGCTAAGAATAAACTTAAAATCAAGATGTTACTTTAAATTTCGATAATGCCATAGATTCAGATATTGATCATCACCATTTAACTAATGCAATGAAAAGAAAGTGAATATTATATGGCAACTAATTTGATCTTCATCTAGGATTTTTCCATTGTTCATAATTACTGTTGAGAATCCATGAATCTGCACTTTGAACCTTTCTATTTTACCCTATATGTATACTATGTGTTCGACAATAAGAAAAAACCACCAAGATTTATTGACCAAAAAGATTGAATTTCTATTTCCTATTTGTAAGAAAGGTACTCTACCTTATTCCTAATAAATAGTTTACAAACTATCACAAGTCTAACCATGTAGGGATCCCCAATAGCGTAAAAAAAGATTCAACATCTGTTGGCATTGCGGCAACCAAGGGTAACATTAATCAAAACATTTGTTCTATGAGATGTCATGACATGAATGACAATAAAAAATGCATATGTTACATAATCACTATGTATCAAGATACCTATGAAATAATATGTCCATCACTCTATCCATTTTAGATTACTATCTAAGACCATACCATAATACCTAAGGCTCCAACAACGAAAACGAAATATGGGACAATAATCTTGCAGAACCCAACACTAAGGAGGGAATGAGACATCGTTACCTTTGAGGACGTTCCCTCGGGGATCTCCTCTCACGCGGAAATGTTGTTTTCGTCACTCTATCACAGTGCACTCGTGGGTACAACTGTGACCTCAAGGTCCCATACGTGATGGTGATCGCGGATCTTTGATCGGAGCACCTTCTCTAACGTCGACGGTGGCTCTTCAGTGACTAATCCGGTCAAGATGTTGGTGCTCCAATGAGGGAGAAAGATGGTGGTGACTATGTTTTGGAGAGGGCAACCTATCATGTCTTATATAGAAGGAGAGGTGAAAATGGATCCAAATTCGGATTCGGATCGAATTCGGTTCAGATAGTACATTGATCTTAACCATTCAACTTAAAACATCAATATCTTGGGTACGGAATGTTGGAATTTGATGTTCTTGGTTCGTTGGAAAGATATCAATGAGGTACGAAATGATGTAATCATTTAAAATTTTTGGATGTCAAAAATACTCAAGAATTTAGGACAAAAATACGGGATTTCACATTAAGTATCTAAAATGGATGCAAGATTAAATCTTGATCTATGGAAATGGTGATCTCCAAGTTTTAGGATACACAATTTCCGACTTCCAGTTTGATATTAATGATCAAAGGTCGACATCAGGGTTTGTGTTCCTATTGAATGGTGGTGTTGTGAGCTAGAGAAGCAAGAAGCAGGACACTACACCCGATTCAACAACAGAAGCCGAATGCACTACCACATCGAATGTTGCAAAGGAGGCGGTGTGGTTGCATAAGTTCATCCTAGAACTTGGTGTAGGTTCCTCTGATACTCTCATCTCACTACTCTACGATAATACAGGAGCCATAACTCAGGAAAAAGAATCCAGATGGCATCAAAATAGCAAGCATGTGGAAGGGAAATACCACATCATTCGGGACATCATCACCAAGGTGGTCTCTGCGGCAATGTCTTTGATCCCCTTACTAAACCTTTGACATAGAAGGTTTTCGACCAACATGTTATGTATATGAGTTTAAAGATTTTACCTAAATGGTTCTAAGGTCTAGTGAGAGATTGTTAGCCATGTGAGCCAGAGGCAAACCGTTCTAGAGTAAATTCTATTGTAATATTGATATGTTAATAACAATTATTTATTTATTTCACTCCCTATGTGAGATTAAAATGAATGAATGCATTATAACTTCCATTAGTAAAATTAGGATTATATACCATATCTATCTTAATGATCATACATATGTTGATTCAATGGTTGAATCATAGAGGCTGGTGTATGGATGAATATATAAGGAGTTAGATTGATTACTCATCAAGCACCATTAAATGATTGTTAAGAGATGATCTTCATCTTGATAAAGAGATGACAATCCTTCTCTAAAGATCGATATTTGACCGACCTCTTGATGTAAGTCCTCTACATGAGAATAGAGATTCAGAGGTAGTGGGTAAGTTTGGTCAAATAATTGACTTACCAAGATTGAGATACCAAGACCTATGTCATATACTATCACGATATAGGCATGCATCCTCTGACCGAAGATAGAGTATTACTGTATATCTGAGTATGTACATTTGGCAGACCAATAAGTTATGGCCTAATCAAGATTTATACACCACTGAGCTGTTGTGTATACGAGGGTATATGAGTAATACGATCTCTTAAAGGGATCATACATGTTCACTAGTAATCCCGAAGACATGAGCTCACTCATGAGGGATTGGGACCAATCAAATTCCATGCATGGTTCTCTTGCTTTGGAAGCATGACAAGAATTTATAGGTATGATGTATGCTTTTGGAAAGTATATGATCGATACCAACTCCCAATGACTGAATGAGAAACTTAATGATAAAACCCTGAATGAGACAGTCTAAAAGAGATCTAAAACGTCAGGTTTATTCGAGGTCTTCCAGTATGTAGGAAGTACGGGTATTCGGAATACTAGAGGGGTAATGTGATCATAAACGATTATATAACCACGACACTTCCATTCCGACGGAATGATGAAACATAATTGGATTTTAGTGACTCGTTTCAGTAGATGAGTAATCTGATCTTAGTCCAAATGTTGGACAATGATCTGAATGTGATTCAGATGCAATGAGAAGATTAGATTACGACTTTTATTTAATAAAGCATATATGAGAGGTCCCCTGAGTTCTAGATTTGAGATATGATTTCAATATCCAAGTCACAATATGTGAAATGTACATCGTCTTGTCCCTATCTCCAAATGTTCATGGAGAAAGCGCATTACTCTTGAAAGAGTTCAAGAATCATTCCTTTGTTGAAATGTATATACGAGCATTAAGAAATTGATAATTAAATGTGATTTAATTATCATGAATAATGTGAATATGATTCATATTATTTAGATACCCAGATAATTAAATATGATTTATTTATCATGGATATAAAGAATATGGATAGTAGTATCCATATTAATTATATCTATTATAAATGTGATTTATAATATAATAGAGAGCTATTTTTAAATAGTATTTACAAATTAAACGTTGATTTGAATATTCACATTGGACAATTAAGTGAAAATAGAAATTACATTTTATTTTGGGTGTGTGAATGTGATTTACAATTTCCAATGGCATGATTGAAATTTTCACAAAATAATTTGGAATTATTTTTGTCAAATAATTTGCAATAAAAGTTGTCGCAAATAATTAAAGGATCGTGTGAGATACATAATCTTACATTATTGGAATAAAGGGATCCCTTCTATATAGGAAGGGTGGACGACCACCCACCCTTGAGTCCTAATTCAAGGTGGTTGTCCATCACCTTAATTAGAAGGAGCTCGTCTCCTTTCATAATCCTTTAATATGTATTGATTTGATTAAATTAATTTAAATTGATGATTATTCAATATATTTAATTTAATTAATTATTATTGTATTTTAACAGTAAAATACTGGCCATTGAAAGAAACACAAAGCAATCTCAACCATTGATATTGTGTTGTCCATGGATTGTGATCCATGGACTCCCAAAATATTATAAAAGAAGATGCAACCTTAGCTCTTCTTTTACACAACAATATTTAAAAGATTTATCTCTGTCTCCCATAATCATACATGCCCCTCTCTCTTAAGAGTGGTCGTCCACCTCTTGATTTAGAGAAGATCGTCTTCATCGCTATGTTGTCATGTTGCTGCTTCTAAGCACTCGTGGATCTCCATCTTCCTCGATGCTTCTTGTACGTGAAGAAGACCTCGGATTTTGTGCGACAAAATCATGAGATCCGTGGCTTGGATTCACATCTTGGATTGTGAGAAGGACGTGTCTCATCAACGTGCTCGCAAGCCGTTGGAGCAGACTTGAGACATGTAGTCTCTTCCTTTAGAGGATTCGATCTCCACCATGCTTCAACATGTATTCATATATCTACTTTTTGATTTAAATGAAACAATTCGAGAAGTATTCTCAGATCATGTGATTTCATCATTTTTAAATTTTTTAAATTCTGCTACCCCAAACAACTAGTACGACTTGTCGCTCCTAATTGCATGTGATGCAATCTTCAAGATTTTGTGATGATCTTAGTGTTTTCCCTTTACCTTCAACACGCCCTCTATTTCCCTATGCTCCTCCACTACAACCACTACTGCACAACGCTGCTCCCTTGGCATCGAAGTCAGAAAGACTCCACGTCAGTCCGCCGCACACATCCAACCCACCAGTGAGAATTCACCTCCCCATTTGCAGCTGATATCAATGAAGTATTGCGCATCTACGAGGACTACGAAGGAGGAGGACGTAGGCCACGTTCGACGGAGGAGGATGGGTTGGTAAGTATTTGGACAGTTATGCCCATCTTAACATCACCATGGTTTGAAGAACCATGGTTAAGTTCAACTTATTAATGGCTAAAGTAATGCAGGAGCACAAGTGATAGAATAATAAGAGACCGAGGGCATAAGTAGTATACCAAAATAGGGAGGGGCATAGCCGACACAGCTAATAAAAAGCCGTTACTTTTTATCTTTTTAATATGTTATAATTATTTTATATTATTTTTAGTGTGTTTTATATACTTATATAAAGAAGTATGGTATGATTTATATTTTTATTTGATTTTATATTTATTGTTTTTATGTTTAAAATTTTTGATTTACTATTTTTAGTAATTTTCAGGGGATTGCTAGAATTTGTTTTGGATTTTACATGGATTTTTAAAGTCAAAATAATATTTTTATACAAACTAAGGAAATATTTTGAATTTTAAAAATAGTAAACAATAAGGAAAAGTTTGGATTTTATTTTATGAAAATACCTTCTAAATAAGGTATTGTATTGGATTTTTGTCTTATCTCCTGAAGCTTGAACTTGATCTTAAAGCATCTTGTAAGCAGCAAAGATATAATGTTATATATAGAAGCATTATCTAAATCAAATCATGGTAAACAATATGATCCTTCAATTCATTTATTCCAAGCCATTGATTTTGCTCAAAATAAATTTATGAATAAAAGATGATTCTCCATTGGTCTTGAGAAACATGAATGGATATACTTGTTTTTGATAAAATATATTATTTTCTCATAATATGTTTGCAATAATTTAAAGCTCCAATCAAAGATAATCTAGAATAGTGAAATCACAATTATCTAATCAACTTGATGTGTCACATTTCTCCATTTTTTTCCCTCTCAAGTGCCTATCAAGCTCTGCATGACATTATTAGAACAAGATCTTAGGAAATGTCTTAGAGAAGTAGTTGATGTTATTTTAGATGAAGGATAAGAACGGCTAGACAAAAGGCATACATCCTAAACTTCCACAAGTGCCATACTTATCATGTGTTGATCAAATGACTTCTATGTTAAAAACTTGATTAGTAAATCAGCCTTACTATCATCTACTATATTAAGTTGTACTACACACTTGTGTATTGCATAGCTATGGTTATTGCATCTGATGGAGAAAGGTACCTAAGTTTGTTGAAGTATTCATATTATCCTACCTTTTTTGTACACACAAATTAAAATACCAATTATCTACATCGAAATGCGTATCCAATTCGGCATAACTCAACATTTGGAGATCCCTATCTCTATAAACTAAGCTATTACCATGTGTTCGTAGAAACTTAAAGATATTCTTTCATGTCGTCTAGTTTAACATCTATACATGATTAGTAATGAATTATTACTCCCTTTACATGATAAATTTTAGTATTATATGCATCCCAAAATATATCGAATTTCCTGAATTTACATAGAATGAAATTATATCCTTTTATCCTCAATACTTCGAGGTATCGTCCTTTTAGACATACTAATGCCATATCTCATGGAAGAAAACTGTATTAGAGTTATCTATATAAAACTTTTTCAATATTTTGTTCTTGTATCCATATGTCATAATCTCAATAATTCTTTTGTTCACTAAACACTTTGACTCATAACATAAGAGGCATAACCGATAGCCTTCATCTAAACGCTTTCAAACAACCATAATTTTCATGGGATTTTTACCTGGCAGACCCTATAATCTTTGTCAATTACCTCCACGATCTTTGAAACAACCTAATTCCCCTCTCGACCTCGTAAATTTTCTCCATCTTACCTCACGACCCCTGTCGTTAATTTGAGGCTTCTTGGGTTAACTAGCTTAGGTTTAGGATTGGGTTAATTAAACTGCAACAGACGGTGGTATGAAGTTGAATTCGTTCTTCCCCAAAATGATCTGGAGGCAGTGGAGATGCTTTGACACGATGGTGGTCTGATGTGCGATTTGATCATTCAGGTCGGTGAAGTTGATCAAGCCTTCATGCATGATGCTCGACCGAATGCTACTCTCAGATGTTGCTCCGCTTCCTAGCATTTCATTAAATGCTCTGACTTGTGTTCAACCTCCTGCTCGAATGTGTTATAGGGTGGGGGGGAGGGGGAGGGGAAGGGAGGTCAGGCGGAGGGGAGGTCAGGGAGGAGGCCTGGGGTGGGGGGATGAGGCCTGGGCGGGAGCAGATGCGAGGTCGAGCATAGGGAAGGAAAGGAGCTCGGGCAGATGAGAGGTCGGGCGGAGGGAGGTCAGGGAGGAGGCCTAGGCAGGGCGGAGGGGATGAGGCCTTGGCGGGGGCGGAGGGGAGGTCGGGCAGAGGGGAGGATGGGAGGTCAGGGAGGAGGCCTAGGTAGGGCGGAGGCAGAGGGGATGAGGCCTGGGTGGGGATGAAGCCTGGGCGAAGGCAACGTCGGGTGGAGGCGAGGTCGGGCGGAGAGGAGGTCCGACGGAGGTGATGTGGGGCAAAGGGGAGGTCGGGCAGAGGTGAGGAGATGTCGTGGAGGAGGCCTTGAGGCGTAAGGGAGAAGGATGACATTTTTTGTAATTTGAGAAACAAAATGGGTATTATGGAAAATAAATTCACGGAATCTGGTTAGTTTTAACAACCAATGGATGGTGGTTAACCACGTAATCTGTAGGGTAATGGTTAGCATGTTTACAGGGTCGATGAGGGAATTATCAAAGGCTATGGAGGTAATTGACAAAGATTATAGGATCGAGTAAAAATCCTAATTTTCATCGCTCATCACTCTAGGACCATATAATAGATGGATTTCATCCACAAAAAACATGAGGAAAACAATGCATTTCTAACTAAGTTTCTTGTACGTAGATGGTTCACTAGGGTTTTAAAAAAAGACATATCTAATTATAGTTTCATAACATATGATGTTCCAACTATGAACCTTGTTTTAAGTCATAGCTAAAGAAATTTAGCTTGCATGCCTTTCCTTTCGCAACATCTATCATGAGACAGTGGAGTTTTCCTTTATATACTTCCTCTTCGAGGTGTCCATTGAGGAATGTAATCTTGAAATCAATTTGTCGAATATCCAAGTCATAGTATATAGTTATTGCTAATAATATTTTCGTAGATCCAAATATGGAAACAGGAGACAAAGTTCCTTCTCATCTTTTTATATGTAACCCATGACCTATAAGCCATTCCTTGAAGGTCTTCAACATCTCATCAAAATCCCTTTTTTAAGATCCATTTACTCCATGCGAGTTTTACCCCTTTTGATAGGCCTTAAAGGCTTCACACACCATTTTTATGCATGATCAACATGAGATTTCATTGCTAGCATGCATCAATTTATGTAATGTTCTAACTCCTCATCAAATGTGACGAGATTATCCTCAAACTCCTCCGAGATAAGGAATCCTAATCTCTCATGTGTTTTTACCATCGTACAATTCTTTCTTAGAGGTATTACAATGTTGAAATCTTCAGATTCCATTATTTCTTAGAGGCATTACAATGTAATTTATCTAATGATGAATCATTTAATACTACGAAATCCTATTTTTTAAGCCAGTATTTTTACCATGAACCAAATAACTTCAAATTATCTTAGTATCTAACATTAAAACAAATTCAAACTAAGCTCATTAGGTGTCTTGATAATATATACATACGTACATACATACATATGAGGTTAATGGGGCTGCCCCCTTGGGACATGGCTGCCCCCGCGTCATTTTCGACGCTTTTTTTTTTATTTTTTTCAAAAAATATCGCCATGTATATTCATTCCTATATCCCTCCTACATGCCATTCGAATTTCGTCGGAAACAGAGACTTGTACGGCCTCCATCCAGACAGTCATTTTTTAACGGTAACCGGATTTTTTAAATCGACACCATCTCGATGGAGGCCGTAGGAGTCTCTATTTCTGACAAAATTCGAATGGCATATAAGAGATATAGGGATGAATATACATGACGATATTTTTCAAAAAAAATAAAAAAACACCGAAAACGGCGCGGGGGCAGCCCCATTTCTCTCTCTCTCTCTCTCTCTCTCTCTCTATATATATATATATATATAGGGATTTTTACCGTGCAGACCCTATAATCTTTGTCAATAACCTCTACGACCTTTGAAATATCGTAATTCTTCCCTCGACCATGCAAAGTTGCTCCGTCTTACCCCACAAACCCTATCGTTAAATTAACACATCTTGAGTTAACTTCCTTGAGTTAAAAATGAGTTAATCTAACCAATCCGCGATCGGACGACTAGAATTAACCAAGACCTCTTCCATCTCTCCTCCTCAATGAGAGCATTAGCCTGGCTAGAGGAGGTGTGCATGAGGGGCGTAGGGATGTAGCTCGACCTGAACGGGAGAGGGGAGGGGAGGGGGCTGGGCTGGAGGAGGTGCGTAGAGGGGAGGAGGTTGGCGGCGGCCTGGGTTGGAGGCAGGCGGGGAGTCGAGCAGGGGAAGTGGGTGTGTGTGGTGGGGGGAGGCTCGAGCGGCAGGCTGGGGGCTTCGACCAGCAGGTCTCGGCGGGGGGATGAGGCTGGGGGTGCAGGGGGCTGGGGGCGGCATGAGGCGGGCTGGGGTTTCGAGCAGCGGGTCCTAGCGGGGGGAGGGGATGGGGGTGCGAGGGGCTTTGTGCGGCAGGAGGCGGGGGCTACGGAGGGCTTTGTGCGGCAGGGGGAGGAGGCAAGATCGAGGACGATCCTCTGCTGCTGCGGCCAAGTGAGCACCAGGGCATGGGGCCGGGACTGGAGGTGCCGGTCGAGGGTGCCGTTGGGCATGTGCTCGTAGACGAGCAGGAGCTCGTCCTTCTTGGAGCACCACCCGTGGAGCGGGACAATGTTGCTGTGCCGGGAGCAGGCGATGCCAGCAGCGAGCTCACTCGCGAAGGTGTTGATGGAGTGGCCAGCACGCGTGAAGCGTTAGATGGAAACCGGGCAACCTGAAGGAAGGATGACGGAGTACACGTCGACAGCGGAACCCCTACTGAGGATCTTACTCTGGTGGAACCCTTTCGTCGCTTGCTTGATCTCGTGGAAGCACAGCCTCGGCGGTGACTTCCAGTTTATGCATTGGGAGGAGTTGGATTGCTCGTCGGAGCTGTCCGAGTCATCGCAAAAGTCCTTTTTCATGGCGAGGTAACACCATGTAACTGTTACAACTGTTACCAAAATGATCAACATGGCGATGATGGCTTTGCAGATTGGGCTCGTCCGCTTCCTCTTCTCCTCCTTTGATGGGCTTCTTGATGGGGGCAGAGAAGGTGCATTAGTGCCATGGCATGACTTGTTCTTTGGGTTGTCCGTGAATGGACCCTCGTCACCTAGGGACGATGCGAGGCACTCTCCGGCATCCCCTGCCACTCCGGCTAACCCAAGAGTGGTTGGGGAAAAGTCGCGATCGCCGGAGGTCCGGAAGCTCCATTTCTCGACCACGTGAAGGGATGCACCGCCGGAGTCGGGAACGAGGAGGTTGAGCTCGAGGAGGAGGGCGGTGGATGGAGGAGGTGGGGGTGCTGTGTGGTGGGGAAAAAGAGGAATGTAAGAGGGAGTGGCAATTAATGTAAATTCAGAAAATAAAATAGGTATAATATAAAAGAATGTAACGGAATCCGGTTAGTTTTAACAGGTAAATGGATGGAGGTTAACCACATGGTTTATAGGGTAAGGGTTAGCAAGTTTACAAGGTCGAGGGAAGAATTGCGATATTTCAAAGGTCGTAGAGGTAATTGACAAAGATTATAGGGTATGTTCGGTAAAAATCCCATATATATATAGAGAGAGAGATATAGAGGTTAATGGGGCGCATCATTTTCGGCGCTTTTTTATTTTTTTCAAAAAATGTCGCAATGTATATTCATCCATATATCCCTCCTACATGCCATTCGAATTTCGTCGGAAACAGAGACTCCTACGACCTCCATCCAGACAGTCATTTTTTAAAGATAACAGGATTTTTTAAATCGACACCATCTCGATGGAGGCCGTAGGAGTCTCTGTTTTCGATGAAATTCGAATGGCATGTAGGAGGGATATAGGGACGAATATACATGATTTTATTTTTTCAAAAAAAATAAAAAAGAACGCCGAAAATAGGGGACGAGGCAGTCATACACACACAGATATATATATAGGGAAAATGGGGCTGCCCTTGGAGGGAGCTAACTTGGCTCCCCCGCCCCATTTCATCCGGTTTTTTTTTAATTTTTTTTGAAAATTTCTTCATAGAATTTCATCATTATATCCCTAAATTATGTCATTAAAATTTCGTAAAAAACAGAGACTCGTACGGCCTCTATCAAAACAGTCATTATATATATATATATATAGGAAAAAATGGGGCTGCCCCCGCCCCATTTTTCGGCGTTTTTTTTATTTTTTTTTGAAAAATAAAACTATGTATATTAATCCATATATCTCTCCTACATGCCATTCGAATTTCGTCAGAAACAGAGACTCCTACGGCCTCCATCTCGATGGTATCGATTTAAAAAAATCCTGTTACCGTTAAAAAATTACTGTCCGGATTGAGGCCGTAGGAGTCTCTGTTTCTGGCGAAATTCGAATGGTATATAGGAGGGATATAGGGATGAATGTAAATGGTGTTATTTTCAAAAAAAATAAAAAAATTTACCCAAATAAGGCGGGGGCAGCCATGTTGGCTGCCCCTAGGGGGCAGCCACATATGACCCATATATATATATATATATAGGGTAAAATGTGTATGCCCCCTAGGTGGAGCTAACTTAGCTCCCCCACCCTTTTTTATAAAATTTTTTTATTTTTTTTGAAATCTAAAACCGTATAAATTCATTATTAAATCCATATATTATGTCATTCAAATTTCATGCGAAACAGAGACTCGTACGACCTCCATCCAAACGGGGTCGATTTAAAAAATCCTGTTACCGTTAAAAAAATTACTATCTGGATGGATGCCGTAGGAGTCTTTGTTTCTCACGAAATTTTTATGACATAATATAGGGATATAGTGATGAATATTCACGGAAAAAATTTCAAAAAAAATAAAAATATTGAAGAAAATAAGGCGGGGGAGCTAAGTTAGCTCCCCCTAGGGGGCAGCCCCATTTTCCTCATATATATATATATATAGGGTCATATGTGGCTGCCCCCTAGGGGCAGCCAACATGGCTGCCCCCGCCTTATTTTGGCAATTTTTTATATTTTTTGAAAAATAACACCATTTACATTCATCCCTATATCCCTCCTATATACCATTCGAATTTCGTCAGAAACAGAGACTCCTACGGCCTCCATCCGGACAGTAATTTTTTAACGGTAATAGGATTTTTTTAAATCGATATCATCGAGATGGAGGCCGTAGGAGTCTCTATTTTTGACGAAATTCGAATAGTATATAGGAGGGATATATGGATGAATATACATGATTTTATTTTTCAAAAAAAAATAAAAAAGAGGCCGAAAAATGGAGCGGGGGCAGCCATGTTGGCTGCCCACAGGGGGCAGCCCCATTTTTTCCATATATATATATATATATGGAAAAAATGGGGCTGCCCCCGCCACATTTTTCGGCGTTTTTTTTATTATTTTTTTGAAAAATAAAACCATATATATTCATCCATATATCCCTCCTATATGCTATTCGAATTTCGTCAGAAACATAAACTCCTACGGCCTCCATCTCGATGGTATCGATTTAAAAAAATCCTGTTACCGTTAAAAAATTACTGTCCGGATGGAGGCCGTAGGAGTCTCTGTTTCTGACGAAATTCGAATGGTATATAGGAGGGATATAGGGATGAATGTAAATGATGTTATTTTTCGAAAAAAAATAAAAAAATTTTCCCAAGTAAGGCGGGGGCAGCCACATATGACCCTATATATATATATTATATATATATATTATATATATATATATATTATATATATATATATTATATATATATATTATATATATATATATAGGGTCATATGTGGCTGCCCCCTAGGAGCAGCCAACATGGCTGCCCCCGCCTTATTTGGGCAAAATTTTTTTATTTTTTTTTAAAATAACACCATTTACATTCATCCCTATATCCCTCCTATCTACCATTCGAATTTCGTCAGAAAAAGAGACTTCTACGGCCTCCATCTGGATAGTAATTTTTTAACGGTAACATTATTTTTTTAAATCGATACTATCGAGATGGAGGCCGTAGGAGTCTCTGTTTCTGACGAAATTCGAATGGCATGTAGGAGGGATATATGGATGAATATTCATGGTTTTATTTTTCAAAAAAAAATAAAAAAAAACGCCAAAAATGGGGCGGGGGCAGCCATGTTGGCTGCCCCCAGGGGGCAGCCCCATTTTTTCCATATATATATATATATATATAGGTAAAATGTGTATGCCCCCTAAGGGGAGCTAACTTAGCTCACCCCACCCCTTTTTGACAAATTTTTTTATTTTTTTGAAATCTTAAATCGTGTAAATTCATTATTAAATCCCTATATTATGTCATTCAAATTTCATTCGAAACAGAGACTCCTACGACCTCCATCCAAACGGGTCGTTTTAAAAAATCCTGTTACCGTTAAAAAAATGACTGTCTGGATGAACGCCGTAGGAGTCTCTATTTTACACCAAACTTTAATGATACAATATAGGGATATAGTGATGAATGTTATGGAAGAAATTTTCAAAAAAAATTAAAAACATGGAGAAAATGGGGTGGGGGTAGCTAAGTTAGCTACCCCGGGGGCAGCCCCATTTTACCCTATATATATATATATATATATATATATATATATATATATATATATATATATATGAGGAAAATGGGGCTGCCCCCTAGGGGGAGCTAACTTAGCTCCCCCCGCCCTATTTTCTTCAAATTTTTTTATTTTTTTTGAAATTTTTTTCCATGAATATTCATCACTATATCCCTATATTATGTCATAAAAATTTCGTGTGAAACAGAGACTCCTACGGCCTCCATCCAGACAGTCATTTTTTTAATGGTAACAGGATTTTTTAAATCGACCCCGTTTGGATGGAGGTCGTATAAGTCTCTGTTTCGCATGAAATTTGAATGACATAATATATGGATTTAATAATGAATTTACACGATTTTGGATTTCAAAAAAAATAAAAAATTTATGTGAAAAATGGGCGGGGGGAGCTAAGTTAGCTCCCCCTAGGGGGCATACACATTTTACCCTATATATATATATATATAGTTCAATGTGGCTGCCCGCAAGGGGGCCTTATTTTGATATTTTTTTATTTTTTTTCAAAAATGTCGCCATGTATATTCATCCCTATATCCCTCATACATGTCATTCGAATTTCGTCAGAAACAGAGACTCCTATGGCCTCCATCCAGACAGTTATTTTTTAACGGTAACAGGATTTTTTAAATCGACACCATCTCGATGGAGGACGTAGGAGTCTCTGTTTCTGATGAAATTCGAATGACATGTAGGAGGGATATAGGGATGAATATATATGATGATATTTTTCAAAAAAAATAAAAAAATTTGACGAAAATAGCGCGGGGGCAGCCATCTTTGGCTGCCCGCAAGGGGCAGCCCCATTTTATCCATATATGTATGTATGTATGTATGTATGTATGTATGTATGTATGTATGTATGTATGTATGTATGTATGTATGTATGTATGTCTGTATGTATGTCTGTATGTATGTATGTATGTATGTATGTATGTATGTATAAGGTAAAATGTGTATCTCCCCTAGGGGAGCTAACTTAGCTCCCCCCACCCCTTTTTTCATATTTTTTTATTTTTTTTTGAAATCTAAAACCGTGTAAATTTATTATTAAATCTCTATATTATGTTATTTAAATTTCATGCGAAACAGAGACTCCATCCAAACGGGGTCGTTTTAAAAAATCATGTTACCGTTAAAAAAATTACTGTCTGGATGGAGGCCGTAGGAGTCTCTGTTTCACACGAAATTTTAATGACACAATATAGGGATATAGTGATAAATATTCATGGAAGAAATTTTCAAAAAAAAATTAAAAATATAGAGAAAATGGGGCGGGGGTAGCTAAGTTAGCTACCCCTGGGGGCAGCCCCATTTTACCCATATATATATGGAAATAATGGGGCTGCCCCCGCCCCATTTTTCGGTGTTTTTTTTATTTATTTTTTTGAAAAATAAAACCATATATATTCATCCATATATCCCTCCTACATGCCATTCGAATTTCGTTAGAAATAGAGACTCCTACGGCCTCCATCTCGATGGTATCGATTTAAAAAAATTCTGTTACCGTTAAAAAATTACCATCCGGATGGAGGCCGTAGGAGTTTCTGTTTCTGACGAAATTCGAATGGTATATAGGAGGGATATAGGGATGAATGTAAATGGTGTTATTTTTCAAAAAAAAATAAAAAAATTTTGCCCAAATAAGGCGGGGGCAGCCATGTTGGCTGCCCCTAGGGGCAGCCACATATGACCCTATATATATATATATATATATATATATATATATATATATATATATATATAAGGTAAAATGGGGCTGCCCCCAGGGAGTAACCAACTTGGCTACTCCCACCCCTATTTTCCCCCCATTTTCTTAATTTTTTGGAAAATAAAAATTTGTATATTCATCATTATATCCCTCTCACATTCTATTAAAATTTCGGTAGAAACGGAGACTCCTAAGCCATCCATCCAGACGTATTTTTTTTAACGGTAGCAGAATTTTTGAAATCGACCATGTTTGGATGGAGGTCGTAGAAGTCTCTGTTTCTAACAAAATTTTAATAGAATGTGAGAGGGATATAATGATGAATATACAAATTTTTATTTTCCAAAAAAATAAAAAGAATGAAAGAAAAATAGGGGTGGGAGTAGCCAAGTTGGCTACTCCCTGGGGGCAGCCCCATTTACCCCATATATATATATATATATATGTATGTGTGTGTATATATATGTATATATATATACATATATATATGTATATGTATATATATATATGTATATATATATATGTATATATATATACATACATACATAAATACATACATACATACATACATACATACATATATATATATATGGGTAAAATGGGGTTGTCCCCTAGGAGTAGCCAACTTGGCTACTCCCACCACTATTTTCCCTCAGTTTTTTATTTCTTTGGAAAATAAAAATTTGTATATTCATCACTATATCCCTCTAACATTTATTAAAATTTCGTCAGAAATACAGACTCCTAGGCCCTCCATCCAGACGTCATTTTTTTAACGGTCGTAGGATTTTTAAATCGACCATGTTTGGATGGAGGCCGTAAGAATCTTTATTTCTGATGAAATTTTAATAGAATGTTAGATGGATATAATGATGAATTTACAAATTTTTATTTTCTAAAGAAATAAAAAATGAGGGAAAATAGGGGGTGAGAGTAACCAAGTTGGCTACTCCCAGGGGGCAGCCCCCATTTAACCCTATATATATACATACATATATATAGACATATATATACACATATATATAGGGATAAATGGGACTGCCCCCTAGGGAGAGCTAACTTGGCTCCCCCCGCCCCATTTTCACCATTTATTTATTCCTTTTTTGAAAATTTCTTTCATGAATATTCATCACTATATCCCTATATTTTGCTATTCAAATTTCGTGTGAAGCAGAGACTCCTACGGCCTCCATCCAGACAGTCATTTTTTAACGGTAAAAGGATTTTTTAAATCGACCCCGTTTAGATGGAGGTTGTAAGAGTCTTTGTTTCGCATAAAATTTGAATGACATAATATAGGGATTTAATAATGAATTTACACGGTTTTAGATTTCCAAAAAATAAAAAAATATGTGAAAAAGGGGTGGGGGAGCTAAGTTAGCTCCTCCTAGGGGCATACATATTTTCCCATATATATATATATAGGGGTTGATGGGGTTGCCCCCTGGGGGCAGCAAACTTGGCTGTCCCGCTCCATTTTTTTGACAAATTTTTTATTTTTTTGTGAAAAATATCAACATATATATTCATCCCTATATCCCTCCTATATGTCATTCGAATTTCGACAGAAACAGAGACTCCTGCGGCCTCCATCCAGAAAGAGTCGATTTAAAAAATCCTACGACCGTTAAAAAAATGACATATTGATGGGGGTCGTAGGAGTCTCTGTATCTAACGAAATTCGAATGCATATAGGAGGGAAATAGGGATGAATATACATGATTTTATTTTCCAAAAAAATAAAAAAAATTGCCAAAAAATAAGGTGGGGGCAGTCATGTTGGCTACCCCTAGGGAGCAGCCCCATTTTCCCCATATATATATATATAGGGAAAACTTGAATTAAGGTGGCACCTCACCACAATCATGGTAAGACATTGCATAAAATCCGTTAGATCTTGATCAACGGTTATAAATGAAACCACCAAATTAAACCCAAAACCTCCATCCGAATAACATCCAATTCACTATTTTTAGAAATAAAATTGAATATTCTATTTAGTTGCGTCATTATCTCATTGCTCGTTAATTATTCGAAATTATATTCTAAATATAGCATCCATTGTAATCAAGCCTCTCAATTACTCAAAATTTCTAAAACAAAATTCGATGGGGCCCCGCTCTCTCTCCAGGGCATCGTCCTCCCTCGACGTAGAGGCGACCGATGTGCATGGAGATGATGGTGGTGTGTGACGATGACGATGCACGACGACGACGACGATGCATGGACCAACATGAGGTGGGTGTGCACAGAGGATGATGTATGTTCTTAGTATGTTTTCTTATTCTTTTTATTCATCTATTAATCAAGTTCCAGGTTATTTTAGATTGCTTTTGTTTTTTATTTGGATTTTGATTTTTTCTTTCTGATTCGATTTCATCTCAATCTAATTTTCAAAGTTTCACCTTTATTTTAAATTTTAATCAGTGTTCCCGATTCAGTAATGGTTGATTGGCTGCTTTTTCGAACATCGGTTATTACGATTTTGTAATTTATAACACATGATTGTAAAATATATCAATCTTTTGTAATTTGATAACAATTATTTCAAAACGCGATGCTTTATTCAATCATATTTTCTGGAATATTCAACAGACTTTTTGTTCTTCTGAGTTCAATCATATTTTTTGAATATTCAATTGTTTGTAAATTTGTTTCCCATGTACTTTTGAGTTCATCACACTTTTCATTTTTTTGTTTTGATTTTTGTTTATAGATTGAATTCAATAGATAGTATCAAATAGATTGATCGTATCAATAGATTGAATTCGTGATTAAATATCAAATATGATGGTATATTTTACCTTTTGATCTACTAATTTACATAATTGATTGTATAATTTATATTTTGATTCACTGATTTACAATTCTGCATATATATTTTACATGTTATTCTTTTTTAGAAATAAATGATAAACTACTGATTGATTTTTTCTTTTGCAGATTAGCACATAATTGTTACATGGGAGCGTGGATTTTACAAAATCTACAGAAACTTTACAATGGATGACAAATTTCAATGGACCCATGATATTGGGAAACACGTTGGATGGACATATAAAACAATTTATACATTAATAATAAGAAGTCTATTTTACAAAAATCACATGTATTTTACAAAAGAGACCACAAAATTTACTAAATAATATCATATTTTACAAACGTTATTCCCACATAATGTTCTCAAAAAAGACTTTAAAATTTTCAAAATAAATCAAATGTGGCTTACAAAAGAGACTACAAAATTTACAAGAAAATGTTGCAATTTACAAATATTGCTTCCACAGAATGTTGGATGAAATGAGATTCAGCATGTACTATGACGTGTATTTTGTAATTTACGGATTAAAACTAATCATATTTAAATCCATTTAAAAATAATATGCATATGATGTATATGATGTGTATAATATATAATGCGTTCGCAATTTACAACATCCGATATATTTGGAAATATAGTTGTAACAAAAAATCCGTCATTATAGGATTGTTTTCCACGTGTACATCAATTAGTTAGGCCATTATCAATGCTCCCTATATTTTAGGAAACACAGCTATACGTAATACACCAATTTTGTCGAATTTGAGCTTTTTTCCCGTACATCAGTGATTATGATTTTTTGTAATTTACAGCACATGATTGTAAAACATATCCATCTTTTGTAAATTGATAACAATTATTTCAAAATGCAGGTGTTTATTCCATCATATTTTCTGGAAACTACAATGTACACTTATCGGGTTTTACTAAATATAGAATGTTCAATGATGAATCCATGATTCATCTCCTTTATTCTTTCATTTTGGCTAAAATCCTTGGTAAAATACATGTAAATAGCCACTAATTCCATGTAATTAACATTCTAACCACAAATATTAATATTATATAATTAACACTTATTTTCACCAAAATAAAAGAATAAAGAGAAAAAGGAAAATAAAAATAAAAAAAGAAGGCTGGATATAAAATATTCAGACTGATCCTAACCCCGAGACCAGGTCAATATTGACCAGGTCGACAAGAGAAATAAGTAGGGGGAGATAAGGATCTTAACCTATAAAAATACAAAGAAAACCAAGACCAAAAAAAATAAATTATCCACTCTCCATAATGTAAATATCTCACTTATTTTATTTATCATCAAGACCACTTCAAACTTGAAAACTTCCTTCATCAAAGTTGTAGATAATAATTTAAATAAAAATACAAAATTGAGTTTGCCCAAAAATAATAATCAATGCACAAATTATACACAAAATAAAAAGCCACAATCTAAATTTCACAGACCCATAACTTGCAAATAAAAACTCCAAATCACCCAAACTCACCTTTAATTGTATATAGCATCTCCTAAACTATTTTATAAAATTGGGTGCATAATTTTTGGGGTCCATATGCAAAAGTTAGGTTTTTGGCTCTTCTTGTACATAGTACCTATCTTCCCCAATATTCCATATTTTTATAAATTAATATTTTGTAAAAAAATGTCTATAATACTTGTTTATAATAGATAAAAGAATTAATAATAAAATTTTGTAAAAATAAAAATTACAAAATAAAAATAATAAAAAAATATGTATATATAGGTCTATATCATACATAGGTAGCTCACCTATACTTATACATAAATAAAACAATTCTTTATAATGTAGATATTATTTATAAATTATTAATAACATAAATCCAAAACTAAAAAAATTTTTAATTAAAAAAAAATTAAATAAAATAAAAATAATAAAAAAATTGTATAGACATAGGTAAGATACCTATAGGTCCATACACATACACATATCTATTTAAAAATACAAAATAAACTTATAAAAAGTAAATAAAAATATATTTTTATATTCATAAAAATAATTTATAAAATTATATAATAAATAAAATAAAAATTAATTTAATAAATAATAACTATTATTACTTATTTAATTAACTTAACTAATTATATATTTACTTTATATTTACTTAAATTTTATTGGGCGATCAACCGGTCAGCGGGTGAACAGTGCCCGCCCAGGCACTGTTCACCGTCTCCTTCATTCAAAACCGCCAGGCCCTGCGAGCTTCGAGCCTTCTCAGCTCCTTCCTTCTTCCTCGCGCCCAAGCTTCTCCTCCGTCCTCTCCTCCGAGCTCCAGCTGTCCAACCGCTCCAACTACCCGATCGTTCGGCTAACGACCCCCCTCCGGCCGTGAACCCGTCCAGATTCATCTGACCTTCTCCCTATAAATACATGTCAACCCCCCCGAGCTCAGATCATCTGCCATTTGCACTTCCTTCCACCAGAGCTCGAGCGAGAGAGAGAGAGAGGCCCGAGGGTGACAGCCTCCCGCGTCCCTGCTCCGCCGAGCGAGAGGGAGTCAGATCGGCGAGATCGCCGTGCCTTAGGCGAAGCCCTGCTGCTCCGCCGATTGCGCGCGCCCAGCCTCCGCGAGCCGCCGACGCGTCGAGGCGAGGATCCAGGAGCTCCTCCGAGCTCCATCTCCCAGGCAATCACATCCATCAGCTATTCCTTCTCCGATCAGCATTTTCTCCAGGTTAGCTTCCTCTCTATCTCCTTCCCTCCGATTCTCCTTTCTCTTCTCAATCCAGTCTCTTCTCCTCTCACTCCCTCTATTCTATAATTTCTCGTTGAAAATCCAATTCAATCGCCACGAATCCCTCCGATCTACGCCTTCATCGACAATCGAATTCCACTTCTCCACCTTCGTTTCCATTTCTGTCCACCTCCGATTGTATCCGACGACCGGAGTCTCAGAGGCTTTCCTTCACCTTCGCTGAGCCTCATTCATCCACTTCCCTTCCCGCTTCTACGATCTATCTGATCGAGGCTTAGAAACCTCGATCCAGAGGTGGTTTCGTAGTTGTGCAGGTTGCAGGCCATCGGCTCCTTCGCCTCCGACAAAACACGCCTACATCCGATCATGAACGTCGCCTCTGGGATCTAAGTCACACCTGAACGACGATCGAACGTTGCTTAGCTCCTGGAGCGTATAGATTGCGTGATTTGCACAGGTCCAGGTTCTCTCGAGGATACCGGAGCAGCTGAGGAACAACCGCCTCCAGATTGTCGATCGGAGTGAATCGATCTAGTTTTTGTCGTCGATCCGGTGCGGAAACTCGAGGCGCAGCTGTTCGAGCCATCAGCAGCGAGGATCGACCGGCGGAGTGCATCAATTTGACGATCGAAACTCAACATCGACCGCCTTCATCCCTGTTCATCGAGAGAGCTTCAGAAGCGTCCGATCTCAGCGTCGATCTCCAGATTAGATCCAGGCCGTTGCTTCGCGCCCAAATAATAACCGTCAGATCGGCGCTATCGAGTGGACCAGCACGTGCCAGGTGTCGACTGCAGAGCTGAAGAGAAGGGCGCGTGCAGGTCACGTGACTCCTGTGAAATTTACACATCGTGCCCTTGCATGTTTCTGAAATTACAATCAGGTCCTCGCCGTTGAAAGTCAGGTGCCGAGCACGTGAGATCTGAGAATTTTGCACGCAGGACCTCACAGGTTTTTAGAATTACAAACAGGTCCTCCCAGGCCAGCAGCTCGTGCTAGGAGTGTGACGACCTGGACATTTTGCAGGGACGCCCTTGCAGGATCTCGATTTTACATTTCAGTCCTTACAGGACAGAAGCACGGGCGAAGCGCGTGATGAACTGAAGTTTTGCACGCTCAACCCTCAACTTTTCTGATATTACAAGCGTGCCCCTGCCGGTGACCTTTTATTACATTTATACCCCTATTCTATATTACCATATATTACATATTAGACCCAAAATAAAATAAAAATTAAATAATAAAATCAATAAAAAAAATACAAAATACACAAAAAATACATAAAAACTTGTAAAAATCATAACTAACTCAATAAAAATCCCCTAAAAACGTGCAACCTATCGTTTTAAAGGGAATTTCATCTAGTTTCTACAGAAAATAAAATAAAAATAATTTCGCATTAATTTCAGCTTTAAAAATCACAAAAACTACACTGTTTGCAATAAAAATTCCCTTTTTCCCTTTAAAAACAAACCAAAAATTAAAAAAATCTTAATAACCCTTTAAAATTCCATAAAAATAATAAAAACCTTTAAAAGCCTAAAAATTACAAAACTAAAATCAAATAAAAATTTAAATAATTTCTCATAATAATAAAAATCATAAAATAGATAAAAATTACAAAAACAATATAAAATTCATAAAATTCAAATAAAAATTCAGAAAAATTCCTAAAAATACAATAAAAATTAGGGAACACTTATCCTTAGGTTTTCCATTGATTTTCCTAGTTTAAAACAGTTTGCCTCCCTGAGTTCGACACTCCCGTACAAAACCGCTATACACTTTGTTTAGGAGTATAAATAAAATAAAGAAGATTAATTAAGATTAATCTTTTCTGGTAAGCTCACCTGGTCGATACAACGACCAATACTTTTTCTCTGATTTCTTTTGCAGGAATTAAAGAAGTGATCAGGTGGTGTTCATCAGATGGCGCCGTTGCCGGGGAGGCAGCGCTAGGAGATCGCGAGAACCTTAGGATAGATATTTCATTTTCGCGATTTTATTTCTCTGACTTTACGGTTTCTTGTTTCTGATTTGTGCAGCACAGCTCGAGCCGCGCAGCTCAGAACCGCGAAACCAATTAGCTTAGAATTTCTTGTAATTTCTTGTAAAAAAAAGCATATAAAAAGTGTCGTAGAAAGGGGCCTCGTAAAGGCATCCCGACTTGTACGTTTCTCGGGGTCTGTTTCACCAGGGCTGTACTCCTGGGGGAGCAGAGCACCCACCGCGGCTTTTCTCGATCGCGATTTTCTCGACGGTTTTCCGCGGCTTTTCCGAGATAGGTGCTTGTTAGGTGTTTTACGATTTTTCCCTTCTCTGCGCATCGTAGGTTAGCTTAGTTAGATGTTTGCATAGGATTCGACACCTAGGTGCTTGTATCTAGGGCCAATCCCAAAAACACAAAAATACGTTAGACGATTTTTCTCTGAAAATATCCAAAAAAAGTGAAAACCGAAAATTAAAACAGGGACTGCTAACACTATCTGACTCTAAAATAAACGTAAGGACTCACTTGCTTTGGGAGAGCAATCCCCGAAAAACCGAATCATCGATCGAATCTCCAGATCAGCGAGAGAGAGACGACACATAAGGTAGAGCCAGAGTCCGGGCTTTTATCGAAATACTACTTAGTTCACGTCTTCAATCACCTTATCTTCAGTGGGTAAGCTCGGGTAGCCGGAAACGGTCCGAGTTTACTTAGCAGAGTGGGAGGTTTAAAGGACACTGCGTAAGGCTCGGTCCTTAAGGAATACGGGTAGCCGGAAACGGTCCGTACTTACTTCCATACTGGCTGAGACTAGGTGATTCCTGGCGAGAACTCGGGACAGTACGACGTTGAAGTCTTGGGCACCTATCTAATCTCGTTTATCTGAGAGAACGTTGTTTGCCAATCAATCATAAAATCGAAAAGATAAACGACCGAACTCTTACGGTCATCACCAGGGTTGCGTTGGTGAACTCGGGGTTTGTCTTGTGTTTGCTTGCAGAGTGAGTCTAATCTTCCAGATCTGATCAATAATCTCTCAGGATGATGGGCAGACGATCACTTCAGCCGACTCTTACGGCACCGCTCTCACACACTCGTGCCCATTCATCTAGATTGGTTCAAGAGAACCCCCTCTTTGAACCAGAGGATCATCCTCTTCCCTCTAAGACCCTGTCTCCTGGCTCGGTTCGCGAGAACCTTCTCTTCGAGCCAGAATCAGAACAACATTCTCCTTCCAGGCGTGACTCTGACCCTGGAAACTCTTTTCAGATTTCTTCTCCTCATCATTCTCTATCACCATCATCTCCAGATAATCAGCAGCTACATATTGACTTGGCGAAGCCTGATTTGGACTCTTTTTCCTTTCCAGACGACATGGCTGGCAAAGGACCGCAGACCACTTCTGTAGTGATCGATCAGGCTGCGATCAACAGTGGTCTACTTGCTTCCCTTGAAGCGATACAGAATCAGATTAGGGAGCAAGGCAGAATGATGAATGACGTCCGAGCTGAGCTGAATCAGCTTCGAGCACAGAGAGATCAGCCTGTAGCTGAACAACCTGAGGATCAAGAGCAGCCAGATGGACCTCCAGAGGATCAGAACCGAACGATGCAACAACTCTACAACCCTGGAGCTACTACGACTCATCGATGGATCCGTCTTCCTGTCATCCGAGGGAACTTCGAGTTCCGACCTCAGACGATCCAGCTGCTGCCCAAGTTTCATGGGCTTTCTACTGAGGAGCCGCACTTGCACCTTCAGGAGTTCGAGCTCATCTGCAGCACGGTGCATGATGCAGAAGTGAACGAGGACACGATCAAACTGATCGCGTTCCCTTTCTCCCTTTTTGACCGAGCAGCCTACTGGCTGAAACACTTAGGGAGATATGTTTCGACCTGGGCGGAACTGAGAACCGCTTATCTGAACAAGTATTATCCTTTAGGTCGAACAAATGCTGCTAGAGCAATGATTAGTAATTTCTCCATGATCGGGAACGAGCAGTTCCACGAGGCATGGGACAGATTTAGAGATCTGATTGATCGGTGTCCCCACCACGACCTTTCGAAGCCGACTCTTGTACAGAGCTTCTTCGGTGGGCTAACACCTGAGTTGCAGGGGCTGGTGAATGCCGCCTGTGGTGGTTCGTATTTCTCGATGCACGAAGATCGAGTCTGGGCCATTTACGAGAAAATGGCCGAAAATTATACTACGATGTCTCAGACTCGAGTCTACAACCAGACGAAGCCACCTACTTATCACCAGCATTCCCGAGTGGCACAGATTGAAGGGAATTCATCTTCTGATGTTTCTGTTTCTCTCGAATCCTCAGCAGCTGATATGGGGATCATTAGCCAGAAGTTGGATCGAATGGAAATCATTGAGAAAAAGTGCCAGAATTTAGATAAGATCAATAAGATTGATGATCTCGAGAAATGCATGAGTGACCTGAAGACACAGATTATGTGCCTTCAAGAATTGTATACAGATTCCAATCGGTCTTCGAGGTCACAGGCTGACTCAGGTAGCCGAGACAGAGGCATACTTCCTAGACCTCCAGTTCAGCACATTTACCATGTGCATTCTGAGCCTGCTCAACATCACTCGGCATACCCGCAGCTTCCGCAGGCACCATCATCTGACACCCAGATGGTGGTCTATCAGAGTGATCAGCCGTTGGCATCTATGCCCCCAGCATATCCTGAGATGTCTGAGCCATTGACTGAGGTCAATGGGATCTGGTATGATCGGCCGCAGCAACCAGGGATCCGTCGCGATCACCCTGGTTTCCGATGGTCTACAGGTACCTCTTCCCAGCCACAACCGCAGACTTTCACGGGGCAGCACCGAGATCATCAGCAGCAGCATTCTGGTCCTCGTCAGTATCCTCAGTGGAGGCAGAGCACTTACCAGCCTCAGCAACAGCAATACCCTCCACAGCAGCAGCCAGCACAGCAGCAGCCTCAGTATCAACGAGGCGACTCATCCGGGTCTCATGGACTTTTCCATGACAACCCAGCGCTAGAGTATCTCGCTAACCTCATAACTGATCAGCATGCTTCTTTTAGGCGAGAGATGGATGAGTTCAAGACCCATGTCACCGACCTCGTCAAGGGGAAGTCCGCCTTGCCTGCTCAGATAGAACCCAACCCCAACAATCTGAAGCGAAAGGCTGAGCAGGTAGATTTGATCGAGCCCACCCTCCAATCACAGGTATTATCCGATGACTATCTCTACTGTGATGACGCTGACTTCATCTCTCTTAGGAGCGGTAGGATTCCAGTAGGCGGAGACTCTACTAGGCTCGAGGACAATATCTCAGATCACGCAAGCGAGCCTGTAGACGACATTGATGGCGGTGCTGAAGCCGCAACCTTTGACGCTGAAGATGGTGGTGCTGAATCCACCAAGTCTGGAGAGCAGCCAGAGCAGAACGCCGATTCAGCTGCATTACCATTTTTCATTTCTTCTGATGATGATAGAAAATCACAAAAAAATGTAAAAAAGAGGAGAACTCCAAAGAAGAATAAAAAGATTGTTGATCCAGATCTTGATCTTTCTGCTAGCTCAAAGAAAGCAAGTCCCCGTTCTCCAAAAATCTTTGTTTTTACTTCTTCTGATCCTCCGATTGTACAGACTAACCCGGAGGATGTACAGATACCTTTCCCGAAAGCACTCTGCTTAGGAAAAGGTGCTAAAAAAGAAAACCCCAAAAAGATTCAAATGAATGATCTGACGAAAGAGATGCTTGAAAGGTTCACAATCCAACTCACTCTTTCGGAAGCCTTGGCTCACATTCCTCTTCTGCAGAAAGGCTTAAAAGAACGAACCACCGTCCGCAGAAAGAAGAAGCGCAATCATTGTTCTGAAATCCATGTGTTGACCAAGGAAACTTGTCACGCCATCCAGAATCGTCTCCCAGCCAAAAGATCAGACACGGGAGCGCCGTATGTTAGATGCGAGATCCTCGATCAGACTTTCGATCGGACTCTATTAGATAGCGGATCCTCGATTAATCTCCTTCCATCTTCCTTACTCGACAAGTTCGAGTTCGGGCCTCTTCGACCAAGCCGAACGGTCTTGCAGTTTGCTGATAGATCAATCAAGAGGCCTAAGGGTTTAATCGAGGACGTTATCGTCACCATTCAGGGTTTGCAATTCCCCGTGGACTTTGTCGTATTAGACATGGCGGTCCCTGAATGTGTGGCTGATACCCCAATCATATTAGGACGACCTTTTCTGGCAACAGCAAAGGCCGTTTCCGACTATGGTACTGGGAAGGTGTACTTTCGCGTCCAGGGCGAAAGTATACATATAGAGACGATCCAAGATCAGAAATCTAGAGCACCTGAATCAGAGAGAGCATCTGATGACGAGCCCGATAGTCATCAAGACTGTGACTTCGTGCAGACAGACGATGAAGCCGTTTGGGCCGAACCGAGCATCCATTCTTTCATTACGCCTTCAAATGAGTCTGAGTTGCAGATACTAGATGAAGACGAATTCGATAGCACAGTCTCAGAGCAGACACAATCACAGGCTGAGGCCGACGATTCTGATGATGATCATTCAGATTTTCAATCTTGTTATTCTGATTCTGATCCCTCCGATATAGACGTGGATTTTGATTGGCAAAGTTTTGATGAATATGTTCCGCGTTTAATCTCAAATGAGCCTACAACCAATTTGGAGACTGAGCCTGCGCAACAAAGTCAGCAATCAGAAAAGCCATCTCCAGATCTTTCTGAGTCAGAGCAGGTAGAGCTTACGCACACTGATCTAGTAGCCTACACCCAGGCTCTAATCAAACCCGCCCTCCCTGCCCCTTCTCCCCCTGAGCTTAAACCTCTACCTCAAAGCATGAAGTACCGATTCCTTGCGGGTGAATCGAAAATGTTTCCGGTCATCATCTCTTCTAATCTGACCGAAGATCAAGAATCCCGTCTGATGGCGATTCTTGAAAAGAACCGCAAGGCGATCGGATGGTCAGTAGCCGATCTCCATGGGATTAGTCCGGCTCTCTGCTCCCACCACATCTTTCTCGAGGATGACGCCAAGCCATCTCGTGAGTTTCAGCGCAGGCTGAACCCGAATCTTCGAGAAGTGGTTATGAAGGAAATATCCAAGTGGTGGAGCGCCGACTTTATCTATCCCATCTCCGACTCGAAATGGGTTAGTCCTTTGCATGTGGTACCCAAGAAGACGGGTATCACCACAGTGATCAACGAGGACGGAGAGGAGATTGCGACCCGAGTACCGACTTCTTGGCGCGTCTGCGTGGACTACAGACGCTTGAATCAGGCGACCAAGAAGGATCACTTCCCGCTACCGTTCATCGATCAGATCATCGAACGGTTAGCCGGGAAGAGCCATTATTGCTTTCTCGATGGGTACTCGGGATATAATCAAGTGGCTATCGCTCCAGAAGACCAAGAAAAGACGACATTCACCTGTCCGTTCGGAACGTATGCTTTCAAACGGATGCCCTTTGGATTATGTAATGCTCCGGCTACATTCCAGAGGTGCATGCTTTCGATCTTCGCGGACATGGTGGGAGATTTCTTGGAGGTCTTCATGGACGATTTTTCGGTCTACGGCGATGATTTTGATTCCTGCCTTTCTAGCCTAGACCGCGTGCTTCAGAGGTGCACGAAGGTTAACCTCGTGCTTTCTTGGGAGAAGAGTCATTTCATGATGACTCAGGGGACGGTCCTTGGTCACATCATCTCCAACCGGGGCATGGAGGTGGATCCGGCCAAGGTGGATATCATAAAGAAACTCAATCCACCGTCAAATCTGAAACAGCTTCGGTCATTCCTCGGGCATGTCGGTTTCTACCGACGTTTCATTCGAGACTTCAGCAAAATTGCCCGACCGTTGTCTGATCTTCTAGCGAAAGACACCGAGTTTATAGTTGATGATAAGTGTCTTTCGGCTTTTGATACTCTCAAGAACATGGTTGTAGAGGCTCCTGTCCTTCAGCCACCCGATTGGTCTCTCCCATTCGAGATCATGACGGACGCCTCAGATTTTGCCGTTGGGGCTGTGTTGGGACAGAGGAGGGATGGCCTTCCATACGCCATACACTACGCTAGCAAGACTTTGGATTCCGCGCAGCGGAATTACACGGTTACAGAGAAAGAAATGCTAGCTGTAGTATTTGCCTTAGATAAATTCAGGTCCCATATCTTAGGATCCAAAGTCACAATCTTCACTGATCACACCGCCATCAAGTACTTAATGGATAAGAAGGATTCGAAGCCGCGTCTGACCAGATGGATCCTTCTACTCCAGGAGTTCGACATTGTTATCAAGGATAAGCCTGGAGTCAAGAATGTGGTGGCGGATCACCTCTCCCGACTAGAACTACCTGAGACTTCTGACTTTGATACACCAATCACCGAGACCTTCCCCGACGAGGCGATTCTTGCTGTCGCCTCGCTGCCATGGTATGCCGACATTGTGAACTTTCTTGTTGCTAAGAAAGTTCCGCAAGGTTGGTCCAGACAGAGACTTGAGACTTTCCTCGCGAAAGCCAAGTCTTACCATTGGGAGGATCCGGTCCTTTATCATGAAGGAGCGGATTCCGTCTGGCGTAGGTGTATTCCTCAGGAGGAATACCAGAGTGTCCTCATGTATTGTCATCGATTAGAAGCTGGAGGACACCATTCAGGGAAGAGGACAGCACAAAAGGTGCTCCAATCCGGCCTTTGGTGGCCTACGCTCGTTGCGGATGCTTATGCATTCGTTAAGAGATGTACTGACTGCCAGAAGATGGGCACTTGTGGACATAAAGACATGATGCCGATGCAGCCTATCCACTTCTGCGAAGTGTTCGATGCATGGGGTATCGACTTTATGGGCCCATTTCCGAAAAGTCAGGGGTTCGAGTATATCCTTTTAGCTGTGGATTATGTGAGTCGTTGGGTGGAGGCAATTCCTGCCCGAGCCGCGGATGCGAACACGGTTTGCAAGTTCCTGAGAAAGCATATCATTACGCGGTTCGGAGTCCCTCGAGTTCTGATATCAGACGGGGGTAGCCACTTCATCAACGACAAGGTAAGGGCACTTGCTAACGAGTTCGGTATAGACCATCGGGTTGCTACTCCGTATCATCCTCAGACGAATGGTCTAGCCGAGGTTTCGAATAGGGAGATCAAGACGATCTTACAGAAGGTTGTTCGCCCAGACCGAAAGGATTGGTCGCAACTTTTGGACTCGGTTCTTTGGGCATATCGAACATCCTTCAAGACTCCATTAGGCACATCTCCCTTTCGACTCGTTTATGGCAAGCCATGCCACTTACCTGTTGAGATCAAGCACAAATCCTGGTGGGCAGTGAAAGAAGTGATCTTTGGATTAGATGATTCGGGAGATCAGAGGCAAACTGAACTGGCAGCCCTGGAAGAGCTGAGAGATCAAGCCTTCACGAGTAGCCTGCATTACAAAGAGCGGATGAAAGAGTGGCATGATGCTCACATCAGCCACAAGCAGTTTGAGCCTGATCAGAAAGTTTGGCTATTCGATGCAAGACTGAAACTATTCCCAGGGAAACTTCAGAGTAAATGGAAAGGCCCGTACATTGTCAGAAAGGTGTACGACAACGGAAGCATCGATATATCTGAGTTGTCATCTGAGTCCACTTTTCGAGTCAACGGTCAGCGATTGAAACCATTTCTCGATCATGATCCGCAGACCGTTGAAGTTGCCCCAATCCATTTTGTATGAGATGATCTTTTCACTCTTACACTATGCATCTCATACCTGATTTTCAACGATCATCTTGTATATATTTTCGATTTCATTCATTCTTATTTTCATTTGTCTTACACCCTTAGGTTGATCTAGATTTTGCTATACTTAGGATGTGCTTTATCCTAAGTATAGGGGGGTGTAGACACTGTGTGATTGTTTGTATCGTCCTGTTCGATCACCCCTGTTGTTGCTTATACTTAGGGTGTGCTTTACCCTAAGTATAGGGGGGGTGATCTCGCTCATACCGCCTTTTGATTGTCGTCGTTTTTGTATCGTCTGCTCTCTCGCTTGTCCCTCACCTTTTGATTTTCATCTCTATACTTAGGGATATTTTACCCTAAGTATAGGGGGGACAAGCCGAGCCTTTGAGTTGTGTACATTCTCTTGACCTCGATCATCTTCGGTTTTGAGTCTGCTATCCTTAGGATCACTTGATCCTAAGTATAGAGGAGATGATCGACTTCTATTCATTCATTCGTTATTCTTTGTGTCATTGTAGTATAGGATTCTTTTCACCAATCTATACTTAGCCCGAGTTATGTCTTCCTTTGCCGCTTCTTTGGTCACTATGAGGACATAGTTCACGCTAAGTATAGGGGGGTGTCGTATATATATGCTATATATACTTTAGAAGCCATAACTCGTACTTTCTCGTATTTTTAATAATAAGGCTTCTTAAAAGTATGGGTTTATATTTTGGTTTTTTAAAAGCCGCAAGAAAACCGTAAAAATGTCTTATAAAAAATGGCTTAAAAAAATTGTAGATAAAAAAGTTGTAAATTCTTTGATAAAATCCTTAAAAATATAATAAATAAAATCCCCATAAAAATCTTGTATAAAAGCCGTATAACTTGTATATAAAACATGTATAAAATCCTTTGTAAAATACACAAAATCCGTGTAAAATTTTTGTAAATCAAATTAATTCACTAACTTTTACAAAAAAAAAAAAAACCCCTAAAAATTGAAAAGTTTAAAATCCAATAAAAATTTGCAAAATCCTTTAAAAATCACTTAAAACATTTAAGCCGAAAAATCTACCTCATAAAAAAATTGTTGCATTCATTAGCATTTTTCAGAACAAGTTTGATTCTCGAACCGCATGGATCTAAGTCCGAGAGATGGAGCTTGGTTTAGGCCTTAATCCACTTAATTCAAGAGGGACTTTATTAGGATCGGGAATTGAGACTCTTCAGGTCTTGTAGACTTAATTCTTTGAGTTCCATGAGACCGTGTTCGGAATTCAACTTGAAAGTGCCTAAGTAGGACACCTGGTGTCATCCGTTGAACTCTTCTCCATTTGAATCAATTTTGAACTCAAGCACTCTGCACTTAGCTCGACCTGCCTGGGGTTGCGAAGGGCAATCCATTTCGGTGGTGCGTTTCCATCCTTATCTGGTGGTGGTGATGTCTAAAGACGGGAGAGATTGGGGTTGAAATAAAGCTTCGGATGAGGGAAGGATCTGCTGGCACAATTTTTTCCAAGACCCCAAAAAATGGGCGGAATGAAAAGATGCTATATCCGTCGGGGCATAAAAGACCGATGCAGTGCAACAATCATTACTACCAAAGAAGCCAAATACACCAAATTCCAAAAATGACCACAATGGTCCGAGCTTCAGAAAAGCCTGCATGTCTTCGTGGAGACTTGGCTAAACTGGCCAAGCTTCACCGGAGATGTGATTACACTGATCACACTCCAGTTCTCTTCTCCTTCTTCTACTTCCTATCTTATTCGATTGTGGACACAGCACGACCTGACCTCAGAAGGAAATACCTCCCTCCTCGAGGACTGAGTTACTGGATAAGGACTCAATGGAAGTGTGTAGCTGTATGGGCGGTTTCTCCGCCTCTCTAGGGCGGGAAGAGCTAAAACTTTTCACACACAGTACTGATTGCTTTCAAAGTCGAAAAGTTTGCGTGATGGATAGGTGGATCTGAGCTGGCTGTTGAGGTGAATCTGGATAAGGATTTGTGGAACTTGAGGGCTGTCGAGGCTTAAATCCTAAGTCTAATAGAGTCCCGACACATCATTAATCCAAAGGTTTAAATCCATGCTCTAGATTTCGGATGAAGTGATATTCGGTTTAAAGAAACTAGCATGTTCTAAGTTCTTTTATTTTCCTTTTTCTTTTTCTTTTTGCTTGCACTTATTTATAGAATAAGTGTTTGCTAAGGGACTAGCAAAGGTAAAGTATAGGGGAATGATGAATCCATGATTCATCTCCTTTATTCTTTCATTTTGGCTAAAATCCTTGGTAAAATACATGTAAATAGCCACTAATTCCATGTAATTAACATTCTAACCACAAATATTAATATTATATAATTAACACTTATTTTCACCAAAATAAAAGAATAAAGAGAAAAAGGAAAATAAAAATAAAAAAAGAAGGCTGGATATAAAATATTCAGACTGATCCTAACCCCGAGACCAGGTCAATATTGACCAGGTCGACAAGAGAAATAAGTAGGGGGAGATAAGGATCTTAACCTATAAAAATACAAAGAAAACCAAGACCAAAAAAAATAAATTATCCACTCTCCATAATGTAAATATCTCACTTATTTTATTTATCATCAAGACCACTTCAAACTTGAAAACTTCCTTCATCAAAGTTGTAGATAATAATTTAAATAAAAATACAAAATTGAGTTTGCCCAAAAATAATAATCAATGCACAAATTATACACAAAATAAAAAGCCACAATCTAAATTTCACAGACCCATAACTTGCAAATAAAAACTCCAAATCACCCAAACTCACCTTTAATTGTATATAGCATCTCCTAAACTATTTTATAAAATTGGGTGCATAATTTTTGGGGTCCATATGCAAAAGTTAGGTTTTTGGCTCTTCTTGTACATAGTACCTATCTTCCCCAATATTCCATATTTTTATAAATTAATATTTTGTAAAAAAATGTCTATAATACTTGTTTATAATAGATAAAAGAATTAATAATAAAATTTTGTAAAAATAAAAATTACAAAATAAAAATAATAAAAAAATATGTATATATAGGTCTATATCATACATAGGTAGCTCACCTATACTTATACATAAATAAAACAATTCTTTATAATGTAGATATTATTTATAAATTATTAATAACATAAATCCAAAACTAAAAAAATTTTTAATTAAAAAAAAATTAAATAAAATAAAAATAATAAAAAAATTGTATAGACATAGGTAAGATACCTATAGGTCCATACACATACACATATCTATTTAAAAATACAAAATAAACTTATAAAAAGTAAATAAAAATATATTTTTATATTCATAAAAATAATTTATAAAATTATATAATAAATAAAATAAAAATTAATTTAATAAATAATAACTATTATTACTTATTTAATTAACTTAACTAATTATATATTTACTTTATATTTACTTAAATTTTATTGGGCGATCAACCGGTCAGCGGGTGAACAGTGCCCGCCCAGGCACTGTTCACCGTCTCCTTCATTCAAAACCGCCAGGCCCTGCGAGCTTCGAGCCTTCTCAGCTCCTTCCTTCTTCCTCGCGCCCAAGCTTCTCCTCCGTCCTCTCCTCCGAGCTCCAGCTGTCCAACCGCTCCAACTACCCGATCGTTCGGCTAACGACCCCCCTCCGGCCGTGAACCCGTCCAGATTCATCTGACCTTCTCCCTATAAATACATGTCAACCCCCCCGAGCTCAGATCATCTGCCATTTGCACTTCCTTCCACCAGAGCTCGAGCGAGAGAGAGAGAGAGGCCCGAGGGTGACAGCCTCCCGCGTCCCTGCTCCGCCGAGCGAGAGGGAGTCAGATCGGCGAGATCGCCGTGCCTTAGGCGAAGCCCTGCTGCTCCGCCGATTGCGCGCGCCCAGCCTCCGCGAGCCGCCGACGCGTCGAGGCGAGGATCCAGGAGCTCCTCCGAGCTCCATCTCCCAGGCAATCACATCCATCAGCTATTCCTTCTCCGATCAGCATTTTCTCCAGGTTAGCTTCCTCTCTATCTCCTTCCCTCCGATTCTCCTTTCTCTTCTCAATCCAGTCTCTTCTCCTCTCACTCCCTCTATTCTATAATTTCTCGTTGAAAATCCAATTCAATCGCCACGAATCCCTCCGATCTACGCCTTCATCGACAATCGAATTCCACTTCTCCACCTTCGTTTCCATTTCTGTCCACCTCCGATTGTATCCGACGACCGGAGTCTCAGAGGCTTTCCTTCACCTTCGCTGAGCCTCATTCATCCACTTCCCTTCCCGCTTCTACGATCTATCTGATCGAGGCTTAGAAACCTCGATCCAGAGGTGGTTTCGTAGTTGTGCAGGTTGCAGGCCATCGGCTCCTTCGCCTCCGACAAAACACGCCTACATCCGATCATGAACGTCGCCTCTGGGATCTAAGTCACACCTGAACGACGATCGAACGTTGCTTAGCTCCTGGAGCGTATAGATTGCGTGATTTGCACAGGTCCAGGTTCTCTCGAGGATACCGGAGCAGCTGAGGAACAACCGCCTCCAGATTGTCGATCGGAGTGAATCGATCTAGTTTTTGTCGTCGATCCGGTGCGGAAACTCGAGGCGCAGCTGTTCGAGCCATCAGCAGCGAGGATCGACCGGCGGAGTGCATCAATTTGACGATCGAAACTCAACATCGACCGCCTTCATCCCTGTTCATCGAGAGAGCTTCAGAAGCGTCCGATCTCAGCGTCGATCTCCAGATTAGATCCAGGCCGTTGCTTCGCGCCCAAATAATAACCGTCAGATCGGCGCTATCGAGTGGACCAGCACGTGCCAGGTGTCGACTGCAGAGCTGAAGAGAAGGGCGCGTGCAGGTCACGTGACTCCTGTGAAATTTACACATCGTGCCCTTGCATGTTTCTGAAATTACAATCAGGTCCTCGCCGTTGAAAGTCAGGTGCCGAGCACGTGAGATCTGAGAATTTTGCACGCAGGACCTCACAGGTTTTTAGAATTACAAACAGGTCCTCCCAGGCCAGCAGCTCGTGCTAGGAGTGTGACGACCTGGACATTTTGCAGGGACGCCCTTGCAGGATCTCGATTTTACATTTCAGTCCTTACAGGACAGAAGCACGGGCGAAGCGCGTGATGAACTGAAGTTTTGCACGCTCAACCCTCAACTTTTCTGATATTACAAGCGTGCCCCTGCCGGTGACCTTTTATTACATTTATACCCCTATTCTATATTACCATATATTACATATTAGACCCAAAATAAAATAAAAATTAAATAATAAAATCAATAAAAAAAATACAAAATACACAAAAAATACATAAAAACTTGTAAAAATCATAACTAACTCAATAAAAATCCCCTAAAAACGTGCAACCTATCGTTTTAAAGGGAATTTCATCTAGTTTCTACAGAAAATAAAATAAAAATAATTTCGCATTAATTTCAGCTTTAAAAATCACAAAAACTACACTGTTTGCAATAAAAATTCCCTTTTTCCCTTTAAAAACAAACCAAAAATTAAAAAAATCTTAATAACCCTTTAAAATTCCATAAAAATAATAAAAACCTTTAAAAGCCTAAAAATTACAAAACTAAAATCAAATAAAAATTTAAATAATTTCTCATAATAATAAAAATCATAAAATAGATAAAAATTACAAAAACAATATAAAATTCATAAAATTCAAATAAAAATTCAGAAAAATTCCTAAAAATACAATAAAAATTAGGGAACACTTATCCTTAGGTTTTCCATTGATTTTCCTAGTTTAAAACAGTTTGCCTCCCTGAGTTCGACACTCCCGTACAAAACCGCTATACACTTTGTTTAGGAGTATAAATAAAATAAAGAAGATTAATTAAGATTAATCTTTTCTGGTAAGCTCACCTGGTCGATACAACGACCAATACTTTTTCTCTGATTTCTTTTGCAGGAATTAAAGAAGTGATCAGGTGGTGTTCATCATTCAATGACGTGGATTTGACTAAATTAGCACTAATTTAATCCGCCCTGATTTAGGAATGTTAGTTGGCATGAAAAACCACCTAGTGGTTTCAATCTCACCCATTCACTCATCATCCAACGGCTTAAGATGGCACCTTTCCATAATCAAGGAAAGGTGCCACCTCAATTCAAGTGCACCCTATATATATATATATATATATATATATATATATATATATGGGTCATATGTGGCTGCCCCCTGGGCAGCCAACATGGCTGCCCCCGCCATATTTGGGCAAAATTTTTTATTTTTTTTGAAAAATAACACCATTTACATTCATCCCTATATCCCTCCTATATACCATTCGAATTTCGTTAGAAACAGATACTCCTACGGCCTCCATCCGGACAGTAATTTTTTAACGGTAACATGATTTTTTTAAATCGATACCATCGAGATGGAGGCCGTAGGAATCTCTGTTTCTGACGAAATTCGAATGGCATGTAGGAGGGATATATAGATGAATATACATGGTTTTATTTTTCAAAAAAAATAAAAAAACGCCGAAAAATGGGACGGGGGCAGCCCTTTTTTTTCCTATATATATATATATATATATATATATGGGTAAAATGTGTATGCCCCCTAGGGGGAGCTAACTTAGCTCCCCCCACCCCTTTTTTCACAAATTTTTTTATTCTTCTTGAAATCTAAAACCGTGTAAATTCATTATTAAATCCCTATATTATGTCGTTCAAATTTCATGCGAAACAGAAACTCCTACGACCTCCATCCAAATGGGGTTGTTTTAAAAAATCATGTTACCGTTAAAAAAATGACTGCCTGGATGGAGGCCGTAGGAGTCTCTGTTTCACACCAAATTTTAATAACACAATATAGGGACATAGTGATGAATATTCATGGAAGAAATTTTCAAAAAAAATTTAAAAACATGGAGAAAATGGGGCGGGGGTAGCTAACCTGGGGGCAGCCCCATTTTACCCTATATATATATATATATATGGGAAAAATGGGGCTGCCCCTTGCTGGCAGCCAATGTTGGCTGCCCCGCCCTTGTTTTTTCTGCATTTTTTTATTTTTTTTTGAAAATGTAACCATGTATGTTCATCCCTATATCTCTCCTATATGCTATTCAAATTTCGTTAGAAATAGAGAATCGTACGGCCTCCATCCAAACATTCATTTTTTAACGGTAAAAGGATTTTTTAAATCGGCACCATCTCGATGGAGGCCGTACGAGTCTCTATTTCTAATGAAATTTCAATGGCATATAGGGGGGATATAGGGATGAATATACATGGAAAAAATTTTCAAAAAATAAAAAATTGCAGAAAAAACAAGGGAGGGGCGGACAACATTGGCTGCCCGCAAGGGGCAGCCACATCAAACCCTATAATATATATATATAGAGGAAAATGGGGCTGCCCCCTAGGGGAGCTAACTTAGCTCCTCCCGCCCTATTTTCTTCATTTTTTTTTATTTTTTTTGAAAATTTTTTCCGTGAATATTCATCACTATATCCCTATATTATGTCATAAAAATTTCGTGTGAAACAGAGACTCCTACGGCCTCCATCCAGATAGTCATTTCTTTAATGGTAACAGGATTTTTTAAATCGACCCCGTTTGGATGGATGTCGTACGAGTCTCTGTTTCGAATGAAATTTGAATGACATAATATAGGGATTTAATAATGAATTTACACGGTTCTAGATTTCAAAAAAAATAAAAAAATTTGTGAAAAAAGGGCGGGGGGAGCTAAGTTAGCTCCCCCTAGGGGGCATACACATTTTACCCATATATATATATATATATATATATATATATATATATATGGTCATATGTGGCTGCCCCCACCTTATTTGGGCAAAATTTTTTATTTTTTTGAAAAATAACACCATTTACATTCATCCCTATATCCCTCCTATATACCATTCGAATTTCGTCAGAAACAGAGACTCCTACGGCCTCCATCCGGACAGTAATTTTTTAACGGTAATAGGAATTTTTTAAATCGATACCATCGAGATGGAGGCCGTAGGAGACTCTGTTTCTGATGAAATTCGAATGGCATGTAGGAGGGATATATGGATGAATATACATGATTTTATTTTTCAAAAAAAATAAAAAAAACGCCGAAAAATGGGGCGGGGGTAGCCATGTTGGCTGCCCCCAGGGGGCAGCCCCATTTTTTCCATATATATAGGGTAAAATGGGGCTGCCCCCAGGGGGTAGCTAACTTAGCTACCCCCGCCCCATTTTCTCCATGTTTTAATTTTTTTTTGAAAATTTCTTCCATGAATATTCATCACTATATCCCTATATTGTGTCATTAAAATTTTATGTGAAACCGAAACTCCTACGGCCTCCATCCAGACAGTCATTTTTTTAACGGTAATAGGATTTTTTAAATCGACCCCGTTTGGATGGAGGTCGTAGGAGTCTCTGTTTCGTATGAAATTTGAATGACATAATATAGGGATTTAATAATGAATTTACATGGTTTTAGATTTCAAAAAAAATAAAAAAAATTTGTGAAAAAGGGGTGGGGAGCTAAGTTAGCTCCCCCTAGGGGGCATACACATTTTACCCACATATATATATATATATGGAAAAAATGGGGCTGCCCCCGTCCCATTTTTCGGCCTCTTTTTTATTTTTTTTTAAAATAAAACCATGTATATTCATCCATATATATCTCCTATATATCATTCGAATTTCGTCAGAAACAGAGACTCCTACGGCCTCTATTTCGATGATATCGATTTAAAAAAATCATGTTACCGTTAAAAAACTAATGTCCGGATGGAGGGATATAGGGATGAATGTAAATGGTGTTATTTTTCAAAAAAATAAAAAAAATTGCCCAAATAAGGCGGGGGCAGCCACATATGACCCTATATATATACATATATATATATATATGGGTAAAATGGGGCTGCCCCCGGGAGTAGCCAACTTGGCTACTCCCACCCCTATTTTCCCTCATTTTTTATGTCTTTGGAAAATAAAAATTTGTATATTCATCACTATATCACTCTCACATTCTATTAAAATTTTTATTTTCCAAAAAAATAAAAAAATAAGGGAAAAATAGGGGTGGGAGTAGCCAAGTTGGATACTTCCTGGGGGCAGCCCCATTTACCTCTCTCTCTCTCTCTCTCTCTCTCTCTCTATATATATATATATATATAGGATTTTTATCCAATGCGCACAGGGCGCATTAGCGTTTCGGTGCGCACCATTTATTGGCCATACACGTGTATTCCCATTTGAGTGGTTACCTATTTCGAAGGATGTTGTTTTTGGAAGGAGATTAATATGCAATGCGATTTAGCAATAAGTGTTATTCCAATTATATCTCGTCCTATAAAATAGGAAGATCGTTTTGGAAAGAAAACAATCGAATAGATGATTTCTTACAGAAAATCGAGATCAAAATGCTCATGTTAGTAATATATATATAATAGTCAAGTAAATGGTTGTTGCGAGATCAGTAACATCCAAAACAACGGTCAGTAATTTACATTCATTATATTATATGTTGCAGAATTCAGTAATATATACACAATGAAGAAGTAAGTATTTGTTGTGATGTCAGTAAAACCATAAGCAATGGTAAGTAATTTCTATATGTATTACTACTTTGAATAGAAGTCAGTAATTTCGACACAATACTCACGTAAATGGTTGTTGTGAGATCAGTAATATCCAAACAACGGTCAGTAATTTACATAACCAATGGTCAGTAATAGCTACTATGAGATCAATAATAACAAAGTTATGGTCAGTAAGTCATGGGCGTTGCTCAAGTAAGTCTTGGCATATCCAATGGTCAGTAATAGCTACTATGAGATCAGTAATAACAAAGTTATGGTGAGTAAGTCATGGGCATTGCTCAAGTAAGTGCTTGTTGTGATGTCAGTAAAACCATAATCAATTGTCAGTAATAGCTACTATGAGATTAGTAATTTAAAAAAAAATAATCAGTAATTTACATTTATTACTATCATAGTGTTTGGATCCTTAATCATCCGCGTGGAATCATTTATTTGAATTGTTTCTTTCCAAAACCGTCTTCCAATTTTTAAGGACGTTGTATAATAGGAAATATAAGATTTTTTTAAACTCGTCGTAGCCTATAATTAGAAATATAGTTATTGTTAATACACGTGTAAGGCCTAAAATGAGTGCTCATTGAAACGCTAATGAGCCCTGTGCGCAGTGGATAAGCCCTATATATATAGGGTTATATGTGGCTGCCCCCACCTTATTTTGGCAAAAAAATTTATTTTTTTGAAAAATAATATCATGTATATTCATCCCTATATCCCCTCCTATATACCATTCAAATTTCGTCAGAAACAGAGACTCTTATGGCCTCCATCTAGACAGTCATTTTTTAACGGTAACATAATTTTTTAAATCGACATCATCTCGATGGAGGCCGTAGGAGTCTCTGTTTCTAACGAAATTCGAATGGCATATAGGAGGGATATAGGGATGAATGTGCACGATGTTATTTTTCAAAAAAAATAAAAAAAATTTGACGAAAAATGGGACGGGGGCAGCCATACTGGGGGCAGCCCCATTTTTTCCATATATATATATATATATATATATAGGGAATTTATCCAGAGAGCACTGTGCCCACTTGAATGGAATGAGCCCATCGTTACAGCCGTTGAATTAGCAATATCAATCCCTAAATTTAGGATCACGTCACAAGTCACAATATTTGGTGTCTATTTAAAAATGGTATTTCAGACTTTCTAAAATTAGCGTCCGCTGATATTTTGTGTTTCATATGTGGTCATTTCGAACATATTGTTGTTGATATCGCGCGACGACCAAGCTTCTGAAATTGCAGGAGCTTCATTCTTCGAAGGTATTTTTGTAGAACTTTTTTTAATCAATCGTCATTGCAAAATTTATGTTTCCTCTTATTTTTGCTCGTGAGTTATCATTGTTGGTTCATATTATGGTCTCAGTTTAATCGTTGTTTTTATATTTTCGATTTCAGATTCAAACGCGATGCTCGATTTGTCATTGGATTTGGATCATGAAGTCTCAGAAGCAATGACGAATGATGATTCTTGGTTGGATTTCGATCGTGAGAACATCATATTAGAAGGAACGATGATGGATAACTATCAATTATATTTAGATCATGAAAGCAATATGATTGCTTAGAAGTTAACATCCACAGAACACGAGATTCTGTTGTCCATCTTTTGAAAATGATATCATTAGATATAATCAGACAGTCTTTGTTTTAATATAAGTAAATTTTGTATTAATATCATTAACATGATGTCTATAACAAGTAACTTGTTAAATTACGTAAGTAACTTATAGATCATCGTCCTATTTGTAAGAACGATAAGTAACATCTTATATATTGTGTGTAACATATTCAAATGGAATCGGTAACATATATACAATAGACAAGTAAATAGTTGTTGCGAGATTGGTAATATCCAAACAATGGTTAGTAATTTACGTTCATTTGATTATATGGTACATATTTCAGTAATATGAATACACTCGTCAAGTAAGTGCTTCTTGTGAAGTCAGTAAAACCATAACAAATGGTCAGTAATTTCCATATGTGTTATTAATTTGAATAGAATTTGATAATTTAGAAATAGTACTCAAGTAATATATATACAATCTCAAGTAAATTTTGCTGTTTGTTCAGTAATGTATATATCTATATCTTATAGCACATGTTTATATGGTACATATTTTAGTAATATGAATTTAATGGTCAAGTAAGTGCTTGTTGTGAAGTCAGTAAAACCATAACAAATGATCAGTAATTTCCATATGTGTTATTAATTTGAATACAATTTAGTAATTTAGAGACAGTACTCAAGTAATATATATACAGTCTCAAGTAATTTTTGTTGTGTGTTCAGTAATGTATATACAATTCTCAAGTAATGGCTATTATGAGATCAGTAATAATAAAATAATATCTTCAGTAACAATCAGAATGGGTTCAGTAATATGGACATTGTAATCAGTAAATATTGTATGGACACTAGTAATTACATAACCAGTAATTGATGTATGGATATTAGTAACTATAACTTCAGTAACAATTACAATGAGTTCAGTAACATTCATAATGCGTTCAGTAACATTCAGTATGGACATTTGTAATTAGTAATTGCTATATGAACGTTATAACTTTAGTAACTTTCATAATACGATCAGTAATATGCATATTTGTAATCGGTAATTATTGTATGGACATTAGTAACTGACGTAATCAATAACTATAATCAGTGATTTAGAAGTTTACATATCTATACGTGGAATGATCATTCCATAAATAGATCAAATGCTGGCAATAATTAAAATGTGTATTTTTTTATCTTATTAAAACCGACCACCTATTTTTATGGAAATGATTTAACTCGAATTCCTATTATGTTAATAATGCAAAGTACATTGCTATTACCAAAACCGTCCCCTTCCAAATAAAACCATCACATACACGTGGCGAGCCCACGTTTGGTGCTCGAAAAACCTCAAATGGGCACAGTGCTCTCTGGATATGCCCTCATATATATATATATATATATATATATATATATATATATATGGGTTAAATGGGGCTGCCCCTTGGGGGAGCTAACTTGGCTCCCCTGTCCCATTTTGCCCGGATTTTTTTATTTTTTTGAAAATTTCTTCCATAGAATCTCTTAATTATATCCCTACATTATGTCATTAAAATTTCGTGCGAAATAAAGACTCGTACGGCCTCCATCCAGACAGTCATTTTTTAACGGTAACAGAATTGCTAAAAATCACCCCATCTGGATGGAGGCCGTAGGAGTATTTGTTTTGCACGAAATTTTAATGGCATAATATAGGGATATATGGATGAAAATCCACGGAAGAAATTTTCAAAAAAAAATAAAAAACTCAGGCGAAATGGGGGCGGGGGGAGCTAAGTTAGCTCCCCCCATGGGGGCAGCCCCATTTTACCCTATATATAGGAAAAAATGGGGCTGCCCCCTGGGGGCAGCCAACATAGCAGCCCCCGCCCCATTTTTCGGCGTTTTTTTTATTTTTTTTTGAAAAATAAAACCATGTATATTCATCCATATATCTGATGAATCCACGATTCATCGCCTTTATTCTTTTATTTTAGCTTCATTTTCTTAGTCAAACACATGTAAATACCCATTAATTTCATAATTTTACCATTTTGCAAGCATTTGTTAAAATTGCATTTTTAACACTTTTTGTACATAAATAAAAGAATAAAGAAGAAAAGAAAATTAAAAGAAAAATAAAAGATGTAGTTATGCAATAAATACAGACTGACCCAAACCCCGAGAGAAGGTCAAGACTTGACCTGATCGACCAGGAATAAAGTAGGGGGAGATAGGGTCATTTGTCAGAAAAATCAAAAATATCTTGTAAATATTTTTCATGTATATTTATACAAAACTTACATTATTTTATCTGTACATAATGTGACCTCAAACTAATTATTTTCGTAAATAAAAGTTGTAAATAAAATTGTGTTGTAAATAATAAAAATATTTGTAAAATAAAATATTGTATATATTGCAAATAATTACACCCAGAAAAAGCCACAAAGTGATAATTGAAACATCAATTCCGGCTCCACACAAGCTCAAATTGAACCAAACTCACTTCCATCATACTATAAATTAAATTATCTTTCAAATGGCTATGGTTTCATTATTTTTGGAGTTACGGTTAAAAAGTCGGTTTTCTGGGGTGTTTTGTGCAGTTTTCCTATATATTTGATGAACATATTTATTTATATTTATTTTTATACATAATATATATTATAAATATTGTTTTCATTAAAAAAATTAAAAAAAAATAAAAATTAAAAAAAAATCTTTTATAAAAATTATTTCCTTATTTGCACCTATGTAAATTATATTATATGTATATAATATATGTATACAACTAACTTCCTTAAATAAAAAAAGGCACCAAAAAAATAAAATATCTAACTTTAATTAATTCATTTAATTTAATTACGAATTTTGTATTTATATTTAATTATTTAATTCTTTATTTGATTTGATAACTTACCTTTTATGTAAAGATTTGATTTTGTGCCTTAAATAGCCACCATTAAGGTGGCTAATTGATTTTTGGAAATTATTAATTTATTTATTTTAATTAATTACGAAATTCATTTTTAATTAATTATTTATTTTATTTATTCAATTATTTCATTTAATTAACCAATAAACACTTTCCTCATTTGTGAATATCTTCCATTTTTTGATTTTTTTTCTCTTTTTAATGGGCTCCTCCTCCCTCATTCACACTTGATCGATCTTTGGCGGAGAGGAGCCCGGTTTCCGAGAGAATTCTTGTTGAAGAGGGTCCTACCCTCCGATCCAGTCGGTGACAGAGATTTGTGCTTCGTCGAGGCCATTATGGCTTGTCCGATCCCCGAGGTGAGATCCGCTTTTACCTATCTTTTTCTCTAGGTAATCATAGATTTAGATCTTAGCGTAGGAGTAGGGAGTAATTTTTAGCCATTAAAAATCATAAAAAAATCCATCACACTTTTCCGCCTCGACACCGATTTACCATCTCATCTCGTGATCCTCGCATTTCTTTTTCTACCTCGCGCAACCTATCATCTCCGACCACGCACGGTGGTCGGAGTCTAGGATCTATCTTCCATTTCGCGCAAGATCCTCCCATTCACCGTTCCCATTTTTGTGTATAAATAAAAAAACAATATAAAATATTTTTCCTGTTTGTCTCACATCTATTTTTGCAGGAAGAATTTAAAAAAAATCTTTCTTTCTTCTATCTAACCTTTGTTTTGCAGGTAAAATAAAAAAAATAAAAAAAAATTTGTTTTGTCTCTAATATCTTGTTTTGCAGGAAAATCAAAATAAAAAATAAAAAAAATTCTTCTCCCTTGTACTTCCTGTTTACATTTGCTGTTTAAAAAAAATTGAAAAAAAATATATTTTTTCTTTCCTTTATTATCATTTCTATGCATACAAATAACAATAAAAAAATAAATTAAAAAAATAAAATTGCAAGCAGGCAGCGGCCATCAACCCGCCGCCCGCAACCCCATCGCGGATCCGCCAGCCCTCCACCTGCCGTGCCCGGCCCCAGTCCTCCTTCCGCGGCCACGCGGTGCGGCGGCGACCCACGCGTCGCCCCGTTCCGTGCGCGACCTCCTGCGACCCGCACCCCCTGGTGCCCACGCGTCCTCCCAGCGCGCGTGTCCTCCAGGCGCCATCTCAGGCCCGCGCCTCCATTAACGGCGCCGCCGCCAGCGGCCAACCTCCAGCGCGCGCGCCTCCCGCACGCCGCCGCGCCAGCCACGCGCGGGCCCGCCGACCTCTGACGCGCCCCGCGCGACCTCCAGACGCGCACCCACCGCCGAGCACCTAAGCAGCCCGCACCCGACCGCGCGGCCCTCAACCTCCCGCTTCCACGGGCGGCGCCCCCTTCAGCAACCCAGCGCCGCTCCTCCTCGCGCGGCGAAGCCCCGCGCACCTCCGCACCGCACCGCCATCATAAACCTCCGCCCGCGTCCTCCTTGCCCCCAGCCGCACCTCCAGCGCGCGTGTGGGGGGAAACTCCAGAGCCGGCGGCGGCTGTGACCATCCTCTCCTGTGTGGCTTGAACAAGAAGATACGAAGGAACCCTAGTGAGGGGTTCTGGTTTTGAATAAAAAAAGGGAAAATTACATCAACAGCCTCAAAAGTTTCATCTATTACAAAATACCCTCAATCCAGAATAGCACATGCAAGGGACGCTCCCACTGGGTAATTTGTTCTTTTTCTCCCTCATTTTGTCTCTGTTATTCATTGCATGTAAGAACTTCACTATTTGCAACTAAGTCCATGCTTTTCGGACAATAACTTTACATGCCCTTTGTGATTAAATAAATGTTTTTATTGACCTGAACATTTTTGTAGAAATTTGTGAATATTCCTGTTATGTGCCTCATCATTGTAAAAAAATTTTATACCTTTTCGTTGACTTTTGATATATTTAAAAAATCAAAAACATTGCCTTTTTGCATATCACAACTTTGAAAATTCATAAAAATCGAAAAAGTGTTTAAAAATTCCACAAAATTTCTATAGGTGTATTTTGTTGTGCTTCATCTTCAAACCAATTTTTGTGCATTTTTCACTTACAAAACTAAAAAAATTGCAAAATACAAAAAAGTGTGGGTTCTTTGGTTTTGTCACTTTTCTTCATTTGTGCTTCTTTTAAAAATATAAAAAATAAAAATCAAAAACCACTAAAAAATCATTTTCTGAAATCTGACTATAGAGTTTTAAATCGTGCTCCTTGTGTTCGACCCTGGTCGCTATACCAAGTAAAAAGAATAGCGAAAGACCGCTTACATTGTTTTCCTTGATTTTTATATTTTCCGAGTGGTTTACAAATTTTTCCGTTGACCGAATTGATCGATTAAGGACAACGACATTGTGATTTATCTTCCACCTTAGTCGCGTCGATTTTCGTGTCATCAGAATGGCGCCGTTGCCGGGGAGCACGGCTTTGTAGTCATTTTTCATTTTTCTATTTTTGTCTCTCTATATTATAATCGTTTTTCTGACCTTCTCTCTTTAATTTTTTGTGCGAGGTACTACGTGGACAACTTGGAGTTTACTTTTTGAGGACCCGCACGGGAAGAAGAAGCAGGGAGAAGAAGAAGGAATTTTTATTTTTGAGAGAGAGAGAGAACAATATTTTTTTAATAATTTAAGACTTTGGACTTGGACATTTTTCGGGGTCTGTTTCGCCAAGTGCCGGTGCACTTGGGGGACCTCACCGTTGTTTTTCGCTGGTTTTGTTTTCTCGTATTTTTTTTATTTGATTCACGTGATTTTCGAGCCCCTAGCCTTAGGATTTTTGCTTGACTGTGACGTAATCAATAGGATCCAAACACCTTAATAACATTGAATGTACCTATAGCTCGGTAATTGGACCAAGAATAAAAATCTAAAGAAAATAGTCTATCCACTACCTTCGAGCCTACGCGCCACAGCCCACCCTGCCAAGCGCTGCTCCTGAACTCGATTTGTCGAGAGGAGGAGGGGTGAGTCTAGACCGGACTCTTGGATTGGAGGCTGGTGGTCGACTAGACGTTCTGTCGAGTAGAACTGCTTGCTTAGGGCTCGGATTTCCGCTTGCATCATTTAGGTAGTTTAAATTTCTGTATTTAAATTTCTGCGCGGATCATTTTGCATGTAGAGTGCTGGAGTAAGGTACGCATTTTCTATCTCTGCATGCATCATAGTTTTTGACCGTACATTGGCTTTCTCGATCCCTCCCCCTGTTTTTGGATTCAAATTAATCAAAGAGGAAATCGGAAAGCTCGTTAGGCGTTGTTTTTGAAAATATCCAAAAAAAAGAAAATCAAAAATTAAAAAAAAAATGGGACTGCTAATTGAACTTGACCCTAAAATTAAACGTAATTGACCACTTCATTGTATTGGGAGAGCAATCCCCTCATTGTTTGCGCTTTTACTCGCTCGCGTACACACTAAGGAGTAGTGCCCAAATCCTATTCAAGCCTCCTAAGTGTTTGTACAACTTTCGTTGATCACCTAACTCTAAAATTGAAAAGATAAAGGACTGAATCTCATGGTCTTCACTTTGTGTTGAGTTGGTGAACTGGGGGTTTGCTTTGTGTTTTGTATGTCTTTGGTGTGAGTCGGTTACAATCATCTTCCTCTATCATTAGCAGTCACCTTCTGTCTCTAACCCACCCTCCCTCCCTTCTATCTCTCTCTTCATTGCTGCCTTTTCTTTCTTTCACTCCCTTCTATCCCTCCATCCCTCCCTTCAGTTTCCTCTCATCACGATGGGCCACTTTCCATTCCAGCCGAATTTTACGGCTTCTTCATTTCACGCCCATCACTCACGTTCACTCTCTCGAGAGGTCGGAACCCCATCCGACTTCTCCTCTTCTCCGTACCCACCCTCCCATTTGGGACGTGCTGTCAGTGACACCCACAGAGACCAGATTGACCAAACACGAGACATGGGTGTTCACATTACTGAGATGAGAGTGCATCCCATAGGCAATCGAATGGGGCAGTTGCGAGCTTTAGATGACTTGTATCCTAGGACATTGGATGAGTACACAGATCATGAAGTCCAGTCCGCTTCTACCCTGAGACCCTTTGTTCTGGATTTAGAGTTAATTGATCTACTGCCTAAGTTTTTTGGGGAAATGCACGAGGAACCTTATTTGCATATCGATGAATTTGAGGATTTTTGTGTATCACGATCATATTTGGATATCACTTCTGAGGACATGATGCTGATTACCTTCCCATTTACACTTCAGAGTAGAGCCAAGAGTTGGCATAGACGATTGGGAAGGAAGATTACTACATGGGGAGATTTACGATCATTATTTTTGAAGAAATTTTACCCCCAGTGTAGAGCAGAGATGATGCGGTCATGTATTCGTGAATTTTCTGTTAACCCCCAAAGGCCGTTGAGAGATTCATGGTTGAGGTTACGAGAACTTTTGAGGCGATTTCCAGATCATGGATTTTCGATGACTGACCTTATCCATATCGCCATGAGGGGGAGGACCGCAGAGCAAATATCATATGTCATTACCTCGTGTAGTGGTTCACACCATTGTCCCGATTTGGATTTTGTTGAGACCATCTTGGATACACTTTCTGATCTTGCATATACACCAGATGATTTATTTGGGACAACACATGACGGAGAGATGACAACTGTTGAGTGTGTGACACACCATGCTGATCTTGATAGCACACACAAATCAGAGGATATGGATGCTACTACTTCTCATTTGATGGATGTGTTGCCTACTGTTGTGAGTTCCCAGATCCGGACATTGGTTGATGACCAATTGGATTTACAATCAGATTTTGAGCTAGTCCCGCTCTATGACGTAGAAGATTCGTCGATTCTAGATCTGCTAGGATCCCAAGAGATAGAGGAGGAACCCACATCTCAGCCATCCTCTGATTCTTTCCAGTATCCATACATAGTTGATACAGTGTCTTGTCTTCAGGAGATCTTCTCAAATTCGTAGATACATTTGGATTCATCTCAGCATAGAGAGTTTGATGAGGGACCGAATTTGGATTTTACAGAACTTGATAGTCCCGTACTTGAGCCATGTGTCCTCCCATATGATGAGGTCCATACATTTTTAGAGGACATGACATTTGACAGCGTTGATCCCAACTTCCCTGATGATTCGGCATTACTCCCTGAGGGTTATCTGCGGGAGGATGCCATGGACCATATAAACTCGGTTTCACTTTCTGGGAGTGCATCTGATCTATCGGATCACGAGACCGAGTATTTTGATATTTCTGATAATGAATTTGATGATTCTCTCCTCGACGACCCTCGCGAGGATGACCCGATCTTTGAGGTATTCGATGATTTCACTGATTTGTCTACATTCCATGCATCGGATATCTGCCTTTATAGTGAGTCTCCAGATCATGATCTTCCATATCTATTTGAGACGGTGATTGACGTGGAGGATTCACTGACTGATCCTTCTTTCTCTACGTTTGACTTCTTCGGTTCTGCCCTTTCACTCCATACAGATCTTGAGCCGACGATTTCTTTTGTGCTACCGGAGCCTGACTTCATCTGCACATATCTTTACCCGGTAGCAATCACCCGCCTGACTGTTTATCTGGGTGCTATCATTTACTCTCTTAACTCTGTTGACCTCGTTGTTGTTCTCCCACCGAGACTGCAACGACAGTACGGTATTCGCCTGACAGATGCCGTCTTGAACCTCGATACGACGTTGTCCTAGCATTTGCGCCCAGCTAGGGACGTAAACTCTAGCGCTCGTTGAGAGGCACCTCAACATTGATCACATATGTTTATATCGTTCTGTCCATATCATACATTCTTTGTCTCACACCCCATCTCCATCTCATGATTATTCCATACTTAGGGTGTACTTTACCCTAAGTATAGGGGGGTGTCAGACGTGTGATTATTCTTTTGTTTCTTTTTATCTCAGTTTTGCTGCCTATACTTAGGGATATTTTACCCTAAGTATAGGGGGGGTAAACCCAGTACATTCTACCCCTCGGTTTTCCCCTTGTGTACAGTCTGCAATACTTAGGATTACTTGATCCTAAGTATAGGGGGATCACCGACTTCTATTGATTTTATTCTTTTATTCGTCGTTGTAGTATACTACTCTTCTCACTTTTTCTATGCGAAGCACGAGTTATGTCTTTATTTCCAGCTCTTTGATCACTATGAGGACATAGTTCGAGCTAAGTATAGGGGGGTGTCGTATATATTGTATATATACTTTAGCCATAACTCGTACTTTCATATTTTTAATATGGCTAAAATACTGTGTAAATATTAAAAAAAAGAGATGCATAAATTTCCTCAAAATTTTTCCTTGTACATACTGGCTAATAAGTCAGGTTAAAATATTTTGAAAAATATTTTGAAAGTAGTTTGAAAATCTATTTGAAAAATCTTTTGAAAACTATTTGAAAAATGTTTGAAAAATATTTCCAACCTTTGTAAAAATATTGTGGATTATAAAAAAAATTTTTCTCTTTGTGTGAAATAAAAGATTTTGTAAAACTATTTGCAAATATTTGGAAAATGGTTGAAAAATTATTTTGAAAAATCTATATATACTGTTTGAAAAATGTTTGCAAAATATTTTCAAATGATTGTAAATGATTGTAAAATTGTGTGAAAAATTATTTTGGACTATAGTTTTGAAAATTATTTGTAAAATTATTTTCAAATAAATTTGAGGAATATATGCATCACAAAAAAAATAATTAAAAAAAAGAAATAAAAAAAACTAAAAAAAAACAACTATGTATATGCTTGTATAAATTACTCAAGTTGTAAATCCTATCTCATGACTCTTGTAAATAATTGACTCACTCCTTTGTAAATATGTGCATATAATCCCTAACCTTTATCTTTAAAAAAAATTGTATAGACTTGTATATATTTCTAACTATTTGCAAAAAAAAACTTTTGCATGTGCATCATTTTTCAAAAATCCATAAAAATTTCAAAATTTTGAAAATTGTTTCACAAAAAGATTTTGTTTTCTCTATGCATTGTACATATTTTCTTGCATTGGCATGTGCATTTTTCAGGATAGTCTTGACGATTAAACTAAGTCTGGAATAAATTTGAAGAATGGAGCTTAGTTGGACCTTAATCCACTTAATTTCAGAGGAACCTTATAAGATGTGGAGTTAAGACTTTTCAGGTCCTAGTGACTTAATTCTTTGGGTCCACACGACTATGTTCACATGTCATCTTGATGAGTCTAAGTAGAATATTTAACAACACACGCATGATTCTTTCATACCGTAGCTTACCTTGGACAATGCACTTTACACGTAGCTCTTCATGGAGGAGGTGGTGAGGAGGCAGTTTCCTTTGGCTTGGGGTAGCATATGAGGGTAGTACTTCTAGGCGGAACCTCTCTTCTTCTTCTAGTGAAGGAAGTGCGTCTCAACTTGGTCTAGTGGTGATGAAGTCTAAAGACAGAAGTTGTGGGTTGCAATAAAGCTTCAAAAGAGGGATAGTCTACTGGCTCAAGAGGAAAATTTCTTGTATATATGCTGCACCATGTAGATATGTTGTACAGATGCACTTGAAAAAAAAAAGAAAAAAAAAGAAAAAAGAAAAAAAAGATAAAAAGAAGAAAAGGCACTCCAAAAAAAATGGTGGGTCTGATAGAAAATGATAATACCACCGGAGTGTATATAGTCAAATAAAGCGAAAGCTTATGGTATCCATGTTACATCTCATGAAGCTTGCAGCGGGAGACTTAGCTACACTGGTTGAGCTCCCAAAATTCTATACCTCTTATTCCCCCTCTTCCTGAGCCGGTTGCACTTGAACTTAGAAGGGAATACCCCGCTTCTCGAGGAAAGAGTTGCTAGACCGGGGGATTAGAGTTACCTTGTTGATAGAGGCTGTTTCTTTGTTACTTCTGAGATGAGGAGCTATATTCACTTACACCGTACAAGTAAGATTTCATAGTCCTAAGAATTTGTGTATGTAGACTTGTTCTAATCTGACTGTTGAGTAGACTTGAATAGGAGTTTTGTGGAACTTAGAGGCTGTTAGGTTTTAAATCCACATCCCATTAAGGTTCTGACACACTAATAATCCAAAGGTCCGACAGAGCTCCAGACTACATTTTTATGAAGATAAGCTTAAAAGTCAACATTATTCTAACTTCTTTCCTTTTTCTTTTCTTTATTTTTGTTTTCACTTATTTTTCAAATAAGTGTTTGCTAAGGGACTAGCAAAGGTAAAGTATAGGGGAATGATGAATCCACGATTCATCGCCTTTATTCTTTTATTTTAGCTTCATTTTCTTAGTCAAACACATGTAAATACCCATTAATTTCATAATTTTACCATTTTGCAAGCATTTGTTAAAATTGCATTTTTAACACTTTTTGTACATAAATAAAAGAATAAAGAAGAAAAGAAAAAGAAAAGAAAAATAAAGGATGTAGTTATGCAATAAATACAGACTGACCCAAACCCCGAGAGAAGGTCAAGACTTGACCTGATCGACCAGGAATAAAGTAGGGGAGATAGGGTCGTTTGTCAGAAAAATCAAAAATATCTTGTAAATATTTTTCATGTATATTTATACAAAACTTACATTATTTTATCTGTACATAATGTGACCTCAAACTAATTATTTTCGTAAATAAAAGTTGTAAATAAAATTGTGTTGTAAATAATAAAAATATTTGAAAAATAAAATATTGTATATATTGCAAATAATTACACCCAGAAAAAGCCACAAAGTGATAATTGAAACATCAATTCCGGCTCCACACAAGCTCAAATTGAACCAAACTCACTTCCATCATACTATAAATTAAATTATCTTTCAAATGGCTGTGGTTTCATTATTTTTGGAGTTACGGTTAAAAAGTCAGTTTTCTGGGGTGTTTTGTGCAGTTTTCCTATATATTTGATGAACATATTTATTTATATTTATTTTTATACATAATATATATTGTAAATATTGTTTTCATTAAAAAAATTAAAAAAAAAATAAAAATTAAAAAAAATCTTTTATAAAAATTATTTCCTTATTTGCACCTATGTACATTATATTATATGTATACAACTAACTTCCTTAAATAAAAAAAGGCACCAAAAAATAAAATATCTAACTTTAATTAATTTATTTAATTTAATTACGAATTTTGTATTTATATTTAATTATTTAATTCTTTATTTGATTTGATAACTTACCTTTTATGTAAAGATTTGATTTTGTGCCTTAAATAGCCACCATTAAGGTGGCTAATTGATTTTGGAAATTATTTAATTTATTTATTTTAATTAATTACGAAATTCATTTTTAATTAATTATTTATTTTATTTATTCAATTATTTTATTTAATTAACCAATAAACACTTTCCTCATTTGTGAATATCTTCCATTTTTTGATTTTTTTTCTCTTTTTAATGGGCTCCTCCTCCCTCATTCACACTTGATCGATCTTTGGCGGAGAGGAGCCCGGTTTTCGAGAGAATTCTTGTTGAAGAGGGTCCTAGCCTCCGATCCAGTCGGTGACAGAGATTTGTGCTTCGTCGAGGCCAGTATGGCTTGTCCGATCCCCGAGGTGAGATCCGTTTTACCTGTCTTTTTCTCTAGGTAATCATAGATTTAGATCTTAGCGTAGGAGTAGGGAGTAATTTTTAGCCATTAAAAATCATAAAAAAAATCCATCACACTTTTCCGCCTCGACACCGATTTACCATCTCATCTCGTGATCCTCGCATTTCTTTTTCTACCTCGCGCAACCTATCATCTCCGACCACGCACGGTGGTCGGAGTCTAGGATCTATCTTCCATTTCGCGCAAGATCCTCCCATTCACCGTTCCCATTTTTGTTTATAAATAAAAAACAATATAAAATATTTTTCCTGTTTGTCTCACATCTATTTTTGCAGGAAGAATTTAAAAAAAATCTTTCTTTCTTCTATCTAACCTTTGTTTTGCAGGTAAAATAAAAAAAATAAAAAAAAATTTGTTTTGTCTCTAATATCTTGTTTTGCAGGAAAATCAAAATAAAAAATAAAAAAATTTCTTCTCCCTTGTACTTCCTGTTTACATTTGCTGTTTAAAAAAATTGAAAAAAAAATATATTTTTTCTTTCCTTTATTATCATTTCTGTGCATACAAATAACAATAAAAAAATAAATAAAAAAAATAAAATTGCAAGCAGGCAGTGGCCATCAACCCGTCGCCCGCAACCCCATCGCGGATCCGCCAGCCCTCCACCTGCCGTGCCCGGCCCCAGTCCTCCTTCCGCGGCCACGCGGTGCGGCGGCGACCCACGCGCCGCCCCGTTCCGTGCGCGACCTCCTGCGACCCGCGCCCCCTGATGCCCACGCGTTCTCCCAGCGCGCGTGTCCTCCAGGCGCCATCTCAGGCCCGCGCCTCCACCAACGGCACCGCCGCCAGCGGCCAACCTCCAGCGCGCGCGCCTCCCGCACGCCGCCGCGCCAGCCACGCGCGGGCCCGCCGACCTCTGACGCGCCCCGCGCGACCTCCAGACGCGCATCCACCGCCGAGCACCTAAGCAGCCCGCACCCGACCGCGCGGCCCTCAGCCTCCCGCTTCCACGGGCGGCGCCCCCTTCAGCAACCCAGCGCCGCTCCTCCTCGCGCGGTGAAGCCCCGCGCACCTCCGCACCGCACCGCCATCATCAACCTCCGCCCGCGTCCTCCTTGCCCCCAGCCGCACCTCCAGCGCGCGTGTGGGGGGAAACTCCAGAGCCGGCGGCGGCTGTGACCATCCTCTCCTGTGGTGGCTTGAACAAGAAGATACGAAGGAACCCTAGTGAGGGGTTCTGGTTTTGAATAAAAAAAGGGAAAATTACATCAACAGCCTCAAAAGTTTCATCTATTACAAAATACCCTCAATCCAGAACAGCACATGCAAGGGACGCTCCCACTGGGTAATTTGTTCTTTTTCTCCCTCATTTTGTCTCTGTTATTCATTGCATGTAAGAACTTCACTATTTGCAACTAAGTCCCTGCTTTTCGGACAATAACTTTACATGCCCTTTGTGATTAAATAAATGTTTTTTTGACCTGAACATTTTTGTAGAAATTTGTGAATATTCCTGTTATGTGCCTCATCATTGTAAAAAAATTTTATACCTTTTCGTTGACTTTTGATATATTTAAAAAATCAAAAACATTGCCTTTTTCCATATCTCAACTTTGAAAATTCATAAAAATCGAAAAAGTGTTTAAAAATTCCACAAAAATTTCTATAGGTGTATTTTGTTGTGCTTCATCTTCAAACCAATTTTTGTGCATTTTTCACTTACAAAACTAAAAAAATTGCAAAATACAAAAAAGTGTGGGTTCTTTGGTTTTGTCACTTTTCTTCATTTGTGCTTCTTTTAAAAATATAAAAAAAATAAAAATCAAAAACCACTAAAAAATCATTTTCTGAAATCTGACCATAGAGTTTTAAATCGTGCTCCTTGTGTTCGACCCTGGTCGCTATACCAGGTAAAAAGAATAGCGAAAGACCGCTTACATTGTTTTCCTTGATTTTTATATTTTCCGAGTGGTTTACAAATTTTTCCGTTGACCGAATTGATCGATTAAGGACAACGACATTGTGATTTATCTTCCACCTTAGTCGCGTCGATTTTCGTGTCATCAATATCCCTCCTATATGCCATTCGAATTTCGTCAGAAATAGAGACTCCTACGGCCTACATCTCGATGGTATCGATTTAAAAAAATCCTGTTACCGTTAAAAAATTACTGTCCGGATGGTGGCCGTAGGAGTCTCTGTTTCTGACGAAATTCGAATGGTATATAGAAGGGATATAGGGATGAATGTACATGGTGTTATTTTTCAAAAAAAATAAAAAAATTTACCCAAATAAGGCGGGGGCAGCCATGTTGGCTGCCCCTAGGGGGCAGCCACATATGACCCATATATATATATATATATATATATATATATAGAGAGAGAGAGAGAGAGAGAGAGAGAGGAAAATGGGGATGCCCCCTAGGGGGAGCTAACTTAGCTCCCCCCTGCCTTGTTTTCTTCAAATTTTTTTTATTTTTTTTGAATTTTTTTTCCGTGAATATTCATCACTATATCCCTATATTATGTCATAAAAATTTCGTATGAAAGAGAGACTCCTACGGCCTCCATCCAGATAGTCATTTTTTAACGGTAACAGGACTTTTTAAATCAACCCCGTTTGAATGGAGGTCGTACGAGTCTCTGTTTCGTATGAAAATTTGAATGACATAATATAGGGATTTAATAATGAATTTACATGGTTCTTGATTTCAAAAAATAAAAAAAATTTGTGAAAAAAGGGCGGGAGGAGCTAAGTTAGCTCCCCCTAGGGGGCATACACATTTTACCCATATATATATATATATATATATATATGGATAAATGGGGCTGCCCCTTAGGGGGAGCTAACTTGGCTCCCCCCGCCTCATTTTCACCATTTTATTATTTTTTTTGAAAATTTCTTCCATGAATATTCATCACTATATCCCTATATTATGCTATTAAAATTTCGTGTGAAACAGAGACTCCTATGTCCTCCATCCAGACAGTCATTTTTTAACGGTAACAGGATTTTTTAAATCGACCCCATTTGGATGAAGGTCGTAGGAGTCTCTGTTTCGCACGAAATTTTAATAGCATAATATAGGGATTTAATAATGAATTTACACGGTTTTAGATTTAAAAAAAATAAAAAAATTATGTCAAAAAAGGGTGGGGGAGCTAAGTTAGCTCGCCCTAGGGGGCATACACATTTTCCCCATATATATATATATATATATATATATATATATATATATATATGGAAAAAAGGAGTATGCTCCCTGGGTGTAGACTAAGTTACATGCTCTCACCCGTTTCTCCCTGTATTTTTTTATTTTTCTGAAATGAAACATATTGGAATTTAGATCACAATAGGTCATCATGATGTCATTAAAAAATCAACTTAATTTGAGACTTCTATCCCCTCCATCAAGACTGTCAAATTTTAACGGTCTCAGAATTGCTGAAATTGACCCCCTTCAGATGGAGGGCATAAAAGTCTCTGTTTTTTACGAAATTGGAATGATATATTAGGGGGATATAGTGATGAATATACATATTTTTATTTTCCAAAAAAATAAAAAATAGAAGAAAAATAGGGTGGGAGTAGCCTCATTCAACCCTATATATATGTATGTATGTGTGTGTGTGAGAGAGAGAGAGAGGCCGGGGAAGTTGTTTTGAGTAACAACCAAGATGGTTGTTACACAAGGCAGATTTTCCAATATTTTTTATTTTTTTCAAAAATTCCACCATGTGTATTCATCTATATATCCCTCCTACATGTCATTCAAATATCGTGAGAAACGGAGACTCCTATGTCTTCCATCTAGAACACGTAGAATACAACAAATTTCAGACCTTTAAAAATTACTTGTTTTAGATAGAGGGCTTAGGAGTCTTTGTTTCTCACGAAATTTGAATGAAATGTAGGAGAGATATATAAATGAATATACATGGTGAAATTTTTGAAAAAAATAAAAAATATTGGGGAAACTGCCTTATGTAACAACCATCTTGGCTGTTACTCAAAACAACTTTCCTTTTCACACACACACATATATATATATATATATATATATATATGGGAAAAATGTGTGTGCCCCCTAGGGGGAGCTAACTTAGCTCCCCCGCCCCTTTTTTACAAAATTTTTTTATTTTTTTGAAATCTAAAATCGTGTAAATTCATTATTAAATCCTTATATTATGTCATTCAAATTCATACGAAACAGAGACTCCTACGACCTCCGTCCAAACTTGGTCGATATAAAAATTCTGTTACCGTTTAAAAATGACTGTCTGGATGGAGGCCGTATGAGTCTCTGTTTCGCACGAAATTTGAATAGTATACTTGATAACCGCCCGAACGACTAAGGTAAAGGTACAGAAATAAAGGTCGTCGCGACCTCAATCACTCGGGCTAAGTATATCAAGAAAAAAATCGAACCGCGAAATAAATCAGAGATGAAACACGAAGTGCGGTCCTAGCTATGGGATTAACCTGGTATAGCTCCCAGGGTCGAACACAAGGAGCAAGGGTTGGCCAAAGGCCTACGAAGTAGTCAAAATGAGATAAAATACAGAGAAAATATTTTTAGTGATTTTTAATGATTTTTAGATTTTTTTGGAAATTTTTAATATATGAAGAAAATGAGAAAAGCAAAAACAAGCACACTTGAGCAATTTATTTAAAGCATCAAAAATCAAGCAAAAATTCAAGAAAAATTGTTTTTATGTTTTTTAGGTTTTTAAGTGTTTTTGGTGAATTTTTGGGATTTTTATAAGGTGTATTTTATTTTCTAAAAATCAAACAGTACTAAAAACAAAGGGTACTGTCCAGCAAGGCCCAAAATCCAAAAATAAAATATTTAAGGATCTCAGATGGCCCTGGAGGTAATTTTCCTGTATTCTAGAGAAAATAAGGAAAATTTGAGCACCAAAATTATTGTTTTTGGATTTTTAGGTTATTTAATATGATTTTATGAGTTTTTAAGTGTTTTTAGATTTTTAGGGGTTTTACTCAATGAAAAATAGCCAAAATTGGCTAGAAAATCTAACAACACACAGAGAACAGTAACTAATTTTTATAGATTTTTTTGGGGGTGTTTTTATATTTTTTTTGTGATTTTTCAAGTGAAACAGTGCCAAAAATAGATGTTTTTGAATTTTTAAAAATAGCAAACAAGATCAAAAATGTCCTCAAAAATCTACAAAAATCCTACACCATGGCAGGAGCCATGTTCAAATTTTCGTTGGATTTGGAGGTGATTTGATATTTTATTCAAAATCCAAAAGGGGGCACTGTGCACAGGGACCAAAGTGCAAATACCCGAAGATCTGGGGGTCCAGGTGCAAATAACCCAGCAAGTCACGCGCGTGGCGCGTGCCTGGGGCACTCAGGGACCTTCTGGTAATAAAAACCAAGTTCTTGGACCTTTTGGTAACTCGTACCAAAAAGTCCTGGGGCTTGGGCGCAAATAACCCACTAAAATCCGCACATGTTCAAATAAAATGCTCACAGGGGTAGAAATGCAAATACCAGAAAGTATATATTCATTCAATAACCATCCAGACTACAGGATAAGAGATGTAAATAACCCAACTAAACACGTGATGAAGCACGTGGACTCACATACACAGGGGTATCAATGTAAATAAAGACAAGCACAAGGTCCGAGGTGCAATTTACCCTACGTAAATAAAACGACTAAAATATTTACAGGACTAGGATTAAAAGCCCAAACTACGAGGGGGTCCTAAGTAAATTACCCCTTATTTAACGTCGATGGCTGGATTCGCGCCACGTGGATGATCCAACGGTCCTGGTGAGCTGGCGCTTCTCTCCTTTTCGCTTGAGCCTGATCGACGGTGCAGGGCGAGACACGTGGGGGATCTGACGTCTGGCAGTGCAGGTGCCTCTCTCCTCTGCTCTGACGGTCCTGATCAGCCTCTCGAGAGGATCAACGGTATCTGCTCCTCCGTGGATGGACGATGGAGATGCGAACTGGAGCGGAGGGGCTAATCGGACGGTGAAGGAGGTTCCTCGAAGAACAAGTGGCCGGCGAGGTTCGCCGGCCTCGTGTGCGTGCCCGGGACCTCCCCAGCTGCCTCCAAGTATCGGAGAAGATCGGCGGTGAGGTCCCGCAGCTGGTGGTGGCTTCAGATGACCCGGCCGAGCCCTGGAGGGGATCCGGCGAGGTCGGCGACGGCGAGCTCCTGGCCTGGATGTGAGGGGGGCTCAGATGCCCTCCTCTTGACCTGCAAGGTGGACCAAAAGCTTCGCGGGTCGAGGGCAAAGTGCCTCGACCCGATGAAGCGGCGTGAGGGTGATCGATGCGTCGGGGCGGATGAGCTCCGGCGAGCGGAGGATGGTGGAGCCCGAATCCCAGCTCCGGGGCGAGCTGGGTTGAACGAATGGGCGTAGAAGGTGCGTCGAGGGATGGGGGAGGTGATAGTGTGTCCCGATGATTGAGAAGATGTACGCTATGGCCGGAATCAACGGAATACGACGGAGAGTCGATTTGGGGGTAACTCAAAATTAAATGAAATGGCAAGGTTCTAAGGTTACCTGGGTGGAGCGGAAGACTATGCTGGAGCTTAGCTAGCTCCCGGTCGTCGCCTCGAAGGGCGTCAAGGCCTGAGGCTCGAGCTCCTGCAAGCGGCGGAGCACGGCGGCGCGAAGCTGCCGGATCGATGGTCGGGGCACTCTCTCCTCACTGCAACAGGGGCAAATGCGAGCTGTCACCTCGGTGATTGCTCTGGAGGTCACGGGAATGAAAGTGGCGAGCCAAAGATGGCGAATGAATGCGGCGGAGCTCGGTTTTTATGTGGGTGCAGGTCCGGGAAGAAGAGCTCGGGTCCGGCTCGATGGAGCACGGATCCCTAGGATCGATGTCGGGCGAGATTCCCGGATACCTGGAGAGTAATTAGGACCTTAGATTAGGCGAAATGAGGATCGGGTCCGGTAGAGATAAATGGGGAAAGTTGGGTCCGCGAACCAGACCCGTGAAAGATGGTCCACAGGGGGGAGTTGACCGGGCGGTCAACAATCCCCGTGGACCAATAGAAATCAGCCATGTCAGAAATTTTTATTTGATTTTTTTGGGCCTTTAAATGGCCGAATTTTCAAAAACTTAAAACATGAAATATTTTTGTTTTAATTTTTTCTATTTTTTGTGATTTTTAATTGATTTTTGGAAATAAAAATAAGGTATTTACATAATAGGTACAATATATAGGTTTTGGGTTTTTGATTTTTAATTATTATTTTTGTACAATTTTATTCCCATTTTATATTTTATTTATTTATAGAATAAAATGAGGAATAAAAGGGTATTTTTATTTTATTTTTATCACTTATATACATGGGTGGAATAAATAGTTATATATATTTATATACATGGTATGTATACAATGTATTTTTGTATTTTTTAATTTTGTAATTTTTATTTGATTTTTGTTTTGTTTCTTATTATTTTATGTATTTACAATATGTAACAGGGAATATTTACAAAAAGTTTAGAAAATAATTTTATTGATTTATAAGGTTAAATAAATAAGGGAGCATGGTTTATGTACATGGTGAAAGGGCATTTTTGAATTTTTGATTTTTAAATTTTTGTTTTGTTTTTAATAGTTCCTAAATATATACAAAATATGTACAAGCATATTTTTGGGTGAGGAAAATATAATTTTATTTATTTACAACAATATATACACATGAGCTCCTATCTCCCTCTACTTTGGCTTTTATGCGGTCAGGCCCATGCTGAGCCCTTCCTTGGGTTAGGTTGCTCAATATTTATTCTAAATATTTCCCTATTTTTCTTTTTACTCTTTATTCTTTTATTTCTGCACAAAAACATGCTAATTATGGATATTTACAAAAATGCATGTTTTGCTAATTATTCCTATTTACACATATCTACATGCATTTGCATAGGTTTTTGTAGCTAAAATATAAGAATAAAGAGTGATGAATGGATATTCATCACCCCCCTATACTATACTTTGCTAGTCCCTTAGCAAACACTTATTTGAAAAAGAAGTGAAAAAGAAAGAAAAAGAAAAAGAAAAAGAGGATGTACATGGATCAAGGTTGAATTTTTAAACTTTCCTTCATTAAATTGAAATATGGAGCTCGATCAGATCTTTGGATTATTAATGTGTCGGAACCTTATTTAGACTTAAGCTTAAAACCCAACAGCCTCTAAGTTCCACCAATCTATGGACAAGACTCCTTAATAAACCAGATCAGAACAAGTCTACATACACAAACTCTAATGACCATGAATCTTTCCATGCAGTGTAAGTGAGATGTGGCTCCCCACCTCAGAAGCAACAAAGAAACAACCTCCCTCGACCTGGTAACTCTAATGCCTCGGTCTAGCAACTCTTTCCTCGAGAAGCGGGGTATTCCCTTCTAAGTTCAAGTGCAACCGGCTCAAGAAGAGGGGGTAGAAGTATAGAGTTTTGGAAGCTTAGCCAGTGTAGCTAAGTCTCCCGCTGCAAGCTTCATGAGATGTAACATGGATACCATAAGCTTTGCTTTATTTGACTATATACACTCTGGTGGGGTTATTAAATTTTCAATCCGACCCACCACTTTTTTGGAGTTCTTTTGCATTTTTGCATTTTTTTTTTGTTTTTTGTTTTTTTTTCAAGGACTTCTGTACAGCATATCTACATGGTGCAGCATATATACAAGAAATTTCCTCTTGAGCCAGTAGACTATCCCTCTTTTGAAGCTTTATTGCAACCCACAGCTTCTGTCTTTAGCCTTCATCACCACTAGACCAAGTTGAGGTGCACTTCCTTCACTAGAAGAAGAAGAGAGGTTCCGCCTAGAAGTACTACCCTCATATGCTACCCCAAGCCAAAGGAAACTGCCTCCTCACCACCTCATCCGTGGAGAGCCATGTGTAAGGTGCAGGTGCAAGTCAAGCCATTGTCTCTAAGAGTCATGCGTGTGTTGTTAAGTGCTCTACTTAGGCTCATCAAGATGACATATGCTCATAGCCTAGTGGACTCAAAGAATTAAGTCCTTATGGACCTGAAAACCTTAACCCTAAGTCCTATAAGGTTCCTCTTAAAGTTAAGTGGATTAAGATCTTATTCAAGCTCCATTTCTCAATTTAATTCCAGGCCTAGTTTAAATGTCAACTCTCATCCAGGAAAAACTATATACATATATGTACACAAGATGCTATTTACAAATATTTTACAATCGTGCAAAATTTTTGAAAAATGTTTTGAAGTCATGGATGAATGATGCATGAGGTGCAAGTTTTGCAAAAAGATATTTACAAACATTTACACAATGTTTTTGTAAACTTTTGATTTTCAAAACATTTTGGAAAAATTTTGTACTATATACATAATTTTGATACAAAAATATTTACACAAGCTTTACACAAAAGGTTTCTGAAATCATTTTTTTACAAAGATACTTTGTACACTAGCTATGTATGTGCAAGGATAAAAGAGGTTTATGTACATGAAAAAAAATTTTAAATTTTTGTGATTTTTAGCCATTTTATTTATTAACACACTCACACAAAGTATGAGTTATGGCTAAAGTATATATGAAATATATACACACCCCCCCTATACTTAGCTCGAACGATGTCCTCAGAGTGATCAAGAGCGATGAAGAAGACATAACTCGTGCTTAGTAAAAGGGAAGTGAAAAGGAATGGATAAGTACAGGAACGAATAAATGAATAGAATGAGAGGAACTCGGTGGTTTCCCCCTATACTTAGGATTAACTAATCCTAAGTATAGCAAGCTGTACATGAAGGGAAAGCCGAGTGAAGAAGATACAGAATCTGCCCCCCCTATACTTAGGGTAAAATAATACCTAAGTATAGGCAGCAAAACAGGGGCAGAAAGAATGAAAAGACTACCCGCAGGTCCTACATCCCCCCTATACTTAGGGTAAAGTACACCCTAAGTATAGCATAATCATAAGATGTGGAAAGGGATGTGGGACTAAAGAATAGAATGATATGGACAACTGGATCTATACAGGCGGAAGAACAGTGAAAATCAGGCGTGAGATGCAAAAGATGTGAGTCAAGAGACACATCTCACGCAAAATGAATAGGGGCAACAATAACGTCCCGCGGCTCATGATCTAGAAATGGCTTGAGCCGCTGGCCGTTCACTCGAAAGGTGCTCTCAGAAGACAACTCGGATATATCAATGCTACCATTGTCGTGCACCTTTCTGACGAGAAAAGGTCCCTTCCATTTGCTCTGTAGCTTCCCTGGAAATAATCTAAGCCTCGCATCAAACAGCCATACTCTCTGTCCAATCTCAAAATGCTTGTGGCTGATATGAGAATCATGCCACTCCTTCACTTTTTCCTTATAATGTAGGCTGCTTGAGAAAGCTGCATCTCTAAAGCTCCTCCAGGGCAGCTAACTCTGCCCTCCTCTGGTCTCCAATACCATCTGAATCCATAAGAATATCTGTAACTGTCCAAAGTGACTTGTGCCTCAGCTCAACAGGTAGATGGCATGGCTTGCCATAAACGAGGCGAAAGGGAGATGTACCCAATGGAGTCTTGAAAGACGTCCGATATGCCCACAAGACCGAGTCCAAAAGCTGTGACCAATTCTTTCGGTCAGGGCGGACGACTTTATGCAAAATATTCTTAATCTCCCTATTCGACACCTCAGCTAGACCATTCGTCTGTGGATGGTAAGGTGTGGCAACACGATGGTCTATACTGAACTCGCTAGCAAGGGCCTTCACCTGGTCGTTGATGAAATGAGACCCCCCATCAGAAATAAGAACTCGTGGAACCCCGAACCGCGTGATGATATGCTTCCTCAAAAATCTGCAAACTGTCCTCGCATCAGCGGCTCGGGCGGGGATAGCCTCAACCCAACGACTAACATAATCTACGGCCAACAGAATGTACTCAAACCCCTGACTCTTAGGAATGGACCCATGAAATCGATGCCCCATGCGTCAAAAACCTCACAGAAGTGAATGGGCTGCATCGGCATCATATCACGCTGTCCACAAGTGCCCATCCTCTGACAGTCAGTACACCTCTTCACGAACTCATCAGAGTCCTTGAAGAGGGTAGGCCACCACAAGCCGGATTGGAGCACTTTCTGTGTCGTTCTCCTCCCAGAATGATGTCCTCCTGCCTCAAACTTGTGGCAGTAAGTGAGGACGCTATGGTGTTCCTCCTGAGGAATACACCGCCGCCAGACGCTATCCCCTCCTTCGCGGTAAAGGATGGGATCCTCCCAGTGGTAGGACTTGGCCCTCGCAAGGAAGGTCTCAAGCCTCTGCCTGGGCCAATCTTGTGGGACTTTCCCTGCAACGAGAAAGTTCACAATATCGGCATACCACGGGAGTGAGGCGATAGCAAGGATCGCCTCATCTGGGAAGGTATCACGAATAGGATCAATCTGCTCAGAATCCTCAGGCTGCTCTAATCGGGAGAGATGAACCGCCACCACATTCTTGACTCCAGGCTTATCCTTGATCTCAATGTCGAACTCCTGGAGTAGAAGGATCCATCTAGTCAGTCTGGCCTTGGCATCCTTCTTTGCCATGAGGTACCTGATGGCGGTGTGATCTGTAAACAAAGTCACTCTAGATCCAATGATATATGATCTGAACTTATCTAGGGCAAACACTACTGCTAGCATCTCCTTCTCTGTGACCGTATAATTCCGCTGAGCGGAATCCAATGTGCGGCTAGCATAGTGTATGGCAAATGGAACTCCATCCCTCCTCTGTCCCAGCACTGCCCCCACGGCAAAATCGGAGGCGTCCGTCATGATCTCGAATGGGAGAGACCAATCAGGTGGCTGGAGAACAGGAGCCTCTATAATATGCTGCTGGAGAGTCGCAAAAGACGAGAGACACTTGTCATCTACAAGGAACTCGGTGTCTTTCGTCAAGAGGTCAGTCAACGGTCGGGCAATCTTGCTGAAATCCTGAATAAATCTCCTATAAAATCCAACATGCCCCAGGAATGACCGTAACTGCCTCAGATTGGACGGCGGTGTGAGTTTTCTAATGACATCCACCTTGGCCGGATCAACCTCCATGCCCCTGTTGGAGATGATGTGGCCAAGCACCGTCCCTTGAGTCACCATGAAGTGACTCTTCTCCCAAGATAGAACCAAATGGAACTCGATACATCGCTGGAGTACCCGATCTAGGCAGTCAAGACAAGAATCGAATCCGTCGCCGTAGACCGAGAAATCGTCCATGAAGACCTCCAAACACTCCCCTACCATGTCCGAAAAGATCGACAGCATGCACCTCTGAAAAGTCGCAGGGGCATTGCATAGCCCAAATGGCATGCGTCGAAAAGCATATGTGCCGAAGGGACAGGTAAAGGTGGTCTTCTCCTGATCCTCAGGAGCGATGGCCACCTGGTTGTAGCCCGAGTACCCATCCAGGAAACAATAATGGCTCTTCCCTGCCAGTCTCTCAATGATCTGGTCAATAAAAGGCAGGGGGAAATGGTCCTTCTTGGTGGCCTGGTTGAGTCTCCGGTAGTCAACACAAACCCTCCAAGAGGTGGGTACTCGTGTAGCGATCTCCTCTCCCGACTCACTGATCACAGTCGTGATGCCCGTCTTCTTGGGCACCACATGCAAGGGGCTGACCCACTTGGAGTCGGAAATGGGATAAATAAAATCTGCGCTCCACCATTTAGATATTTCTTTCATCACGACCTCTCTCAGGTTGGGGTTCAGTCGCCGCTGGAACTCACGCGACGGCTTCGCCCCCTCCTCAAGATAGATATGGTGGGAGCACACTGCTGGACTAATCCCATGGAGATCCGCTACGCTCCATCCGATCGCCTTGCGGTTCTTTTCAAGAACCCCCATCAGACGGGATTCTTGCTCTCCAGTCAACTCGGCTGAGATGATGACTGGGTACATCTCTGGATCGCCCGCAAGGAATCGATACTTCAGCGAAGTAGGGAGCGGCTTTCGCTCTGGAATGCTGGGTGCTGGCAAATCTGGCTGCGGAAGAAAATGAGTGAAAGCTGCTAAGTCGGCCAAATCTGCCTGGGAAAGTGAAAGCGTACTCTCGTAAACTGAATCGGGAGAAGGCTGCTCAACTGCACTGTCTCTGCTCGGCTCTGCATCTACCTCCTCCTCATCTACAGGCTCAGATGGACTCAAGTCTGGCATCTGATCATAGCAATCGGCCCAATCAGACTCTGAATCCGAGGGATCTGTATCATCCGTGGTGGCATCAGTACCACCGGAACACAAGGTGGCCTCAGCACCACCATCACTGAACATCGTGTTGCGATCAAGGACCGGCTCTGCTGCCTCTATGGTATCCTGAACCAGGTCTGTGCTCTCCAGACTCTCCTCTGCTATCGTCTCTGCATCAGCTGTATCTGAAAGTGAGAGGGTGGTCTGTGTCTCAAGATCTGCCCAAGCTGCCTCATCATCTGTGATCACAAAATCACAGTCCTGGTGGATGTCTGGCTCTGCGTCTGTCAGCTGCTCTGTATCGGTACTCGCATCTGAGCTGGCTCTGAGTCTGGCTCTGTAATCCTCGACCGTCTCTATTTGTATACTCTCGCCCTCGATGCGAAAGTACACCTTCCCGCTATCATGATCAGTCACCGCCTTGGCTGTGGCCAAGAACGGACGACCCAGGATGATGGGGGTATCGGTCACTGACTCAGGGATCTCCATGTCCAACACTACGAAGTCCACGGGGAATTTCAGGCCCTGAATCGTGACGATAACGTCTCGTAATAACCCCTTCGGCCTCTTGACAGATCGATCAGCGAACTGAAGGACTGTCCTGCTCTGTCGAAGAGTGCCCAACTCGAAGCGGTCGAGAAGGGCTGCCGGAAGAAGGTTGATCGACGATCCGCTATCTAGAAGAGTACGGTCGAACCTCTGCTCACTAATCTGGCAACTGACATACGGGGCCCCTGAATCTGGCCTCTTGGCTGGCAGTCGGTTCTGGATCGCGAAGCACGTGGCTTTCGTCAGCACATGTATCTCTGAAATGTGGTTCCTCCTCCTCCTCCTGACTGTAGTCCTATCTCTCAAAGAACGCTGGAGCAGGGGGATGTGCTGCAAAGCCTCCTGGAGGGTCAGCTGGATGTGGAATCGATCAATCATGCTCTGGCTGAACTCCTCAAGCTCTCTCTTTTTGGGATTTTCTTTTTTCTTCCCCTTCCCCATCTGAAGGGCTCTAGGGAAGGGGATCACTGGGTCCTTCTCAGATGAAGGACTAGGAAAAGGTCTAAGCGGTTCAAGGACCGGATCCACACATACATCATGCACCACAGTGGGACCAGAAGAAAGTAAACCTTTTCCTTTATTCATAACAGAGTTCTGAGATACATGAGTGCGAGGAAAAACAACATCTCTCTCTGTACACACACCGGTGGCCTCAGTACCACCACGGGCTGGCTGCTCTGCTGCTGGTAATAGACGTCGTGCGGCATCAGTACCGCTGGCTGGCTCGGCTGAATGGGTGGCATCAGTACCACCTCCTCGAACTGGTGAAGCGGCGGCCTCAGTACCGCCGGTGGGATCAGCATCCTTGGTGGCCTCAGTACCACCATCATCATCTGGAGCGGCCTCAGTACCGCTCTCCTCCTCCTCATGTGGCGCCTCTGGAGTGTCCTCGTGGTGAAGCTCAGATGAGGCGCCGCCGCCTGCTGGGGTCCTACCGCTCCTAAGTGTGACAAAATCAGCATCAAATAGATCCGAAGATGTATCATCAAATGGGTCACTAGGAGTGGCTAACTCAGTATGTACTACCTGCTCAGATTTCCTCTTGAGATTGTTCGGATTCGGCGCGATCTGTGCTGGTATGGCGGCCTTCCCTCTCACCAGGTCCCGCATCTCCTGGCGGAACTCGTCCATCTCCCGTCTGAATGTAGCCTGCTGGTCCGTGAGGAGGCGGGCGATGTCATCCAAGGCGGGGCTCTCGTGGGAGCCCGACGGGTGGCCTCTCTGTGGGTGAGGCTGCTGGAACTGCTGTGATGGGTAAGAGGGGTAGGATGGAGGCTGCTGCTGGTATCCCTGGTGAGCCTGTTGCTCACGTCTCCAAGACTGTCCCTGCTGCTGATAGGGACGAGGACCGTAGGATGATGGCTAGTGCTGCTGGTGTGCTGGGTGCTGCGGCTGGTGCTGGTCTCTCTGCTGGGTGTACTGCCCTCCCTGTCCTGACGGCTGCTGCTGGGGTTGGGCACCACCACTCCCCCACCTGAATCCGGGATGGTCTCGTCGGATCCCAGGCTGGGGGCGGTCATACCAAATCCCATTGACATCCATCAACGGCTCTGCATCGAAGGGGTCTGGCGGCAGTACTGCCAGAGGCTGATCCGGCTGGTAGAGCACCATCTGCATCTCTGGAGATGGTGGGGACTGGTAGGTGGGCTGCGGCTGCTGGTACGGCTCCGCCTGTACAAGGTGAACCTGTCTAGGCTGCTGTGAAGAGCTGGAGCGCTGGGACGAGCTGCTGCTGCCGCCGGTATCGCCTCGCGACAGAAGACGGGGCTGTGAAGCCGTCTGTGTCTCCTGAAGACACATGAGCTGGGTCTTCATGTCGCTCAGAACCTGTGCCATATGCTCCATCTGCGTGATACTCTGGCACTGCTTCTTCTCGATCAGCTCCATGCGGTCCAACTTCTCGCTAATGATACCCATGTCCGCAGCGGATGACTCTGCCTGTGCTGCTGCGACTGCGGACGAACTGGATGGACCTGCATCTACCCGTGCTATCCGCTGGTACTGCACGGGTCCTGGCTGATGTGGCTGGGTCTTCTGAGTATAGAGCCTGGTCTGATACATCACCATATAGTTCTCGGACATCTCCTCGTAGATGGCCCAGACCTGCTCATGGTCCTTGGCAAAGTAGGACCCGCCGCAAGAAGCGTTCACCAGACCCTGAAGCTCTGGCGTCAACCCGCTGAAAAAGCTCTGAACTAGGTTCGGCTTGGATATGTCGTGGTGCGGGCATCTGTCTAGGAGCTCTCGAAACCTCTCCCAAGCCTCGTGGAACTGCTCGTTGGGGAACATGGAGAAGTTGCTGATCAGGGCCCTCGCTGCATTCGTCCGCCCGAGTGGATAGTACTTTTTCAAGTACTCGGTGCGGAGCTGCTCCCAGGTGTAGACAAACTTCCCTAAATGCTTCAGCCAGGTGGCTGCTCTATCTACCAGTGAAAACAGGAAGGCTATCATCCGGATCGTATCCTGGTCCACGTGGCGATCGTGGACAGTGCTGCAGATCATCAGAAACTACTGGAGGTGGAGGTGGGGCTCCTCAGTAGCAAGCCCATGGAAACGGGGCAGTAACTGCAAGGTGTTCGGGGGGAACTTGAAGTCCCCCACGATAGCTGGCACTACCACCCAATGATGCATCAACGTCGATCCGGGGTTGTGCAACTCCCGCATCGGTCGTGGTGGTCCTCCTGCCGCGGCGGCTGCTGCGGCGGCGGCAGCGGCTGCTGCGGCTGCTGCGGCTGCGTCCTCTGCATCAGGCATATCCTCAGGCTCGCTCTGCTCTGAACCTCGCTCTGCTCTGAGCCTCTCCAACTCTCTCCTCATCTCTATCATGAATGCTCCCTGATCGCGTAACTGCTGCTGAACTGTCTCTAGCGATGCGATCAGGGTGGAGTTGATCGCTCCCTGGTCAAATACAACATGCTGGTCTCCCTGCGGACCTCTGGAGTGATCGTCTGATCTGGCTGCCATAGCGACGTCTGCAAAATCAAATGAGCCCAACTCAGGTGCTGTCAAATCGGCTAATCTCTCCTCGGGCTCATGTCTCTCAGTGCTGAAAGAAAGGGGGTCGAGGGGGAACAGGGCGGAATCGTACTCGGGCTCGGAGAGCTGGTCTGGGCTCTCACGAGCCAACCTAGATGATCGGGAAGACGTGCCCGAAAGCGGTGCAGCCAGAGGCTGCCTAAGAGACTGTCTACCCATCATCTTGATCTGGCGAGTAGTGCGGATGAGATCTGGAATCAACTATGATCAAAAACAAACCCCCGGTTCACCAACGCAACGCGAGCTGAAGACCGTGAAAGTTCGGTCAAATTATCTTGTCTATTTTATTTTGGTGAACACACAAAGTATCAGAGCGCTTACGTGACCTGTTAGGATATCCGATGCTATCCCAACCGACTGGCCCGCACTAAGAAGTCGGTAATCAGTCGGGTCTAGCACCGGGAGGCTCTACCTAGGGTGCGGGTCACTCTCTCGCGCATCCAAACCAGACAATGAGGGGGTTGCTCTCCCCAAGACAAAATTTTTAGGGTGAGCGGTTTTTATGATCAAGTATGATTAGCAGTCCCGGTTTTATTGTTTTTCTTTTTAATATTTTTCAAAGCAAACAAAGGGCCTAACGAATTTTTCGGTTCTCCTGATTATTAAGTCCGAAAACAGGGGGGAGAAGACGAAAAAGCCGATGCGCGATGAAATCAATGATGCATGCAAAGTAAGAAAGGCGTACCTGACTCCAGCACTCTACATGCAATATGATCCGCGCAGAATTTAAAGACAGGAAATAAACTACCTAAATGATGCAACGGGAAAAACCGAGTCCTAGATGAGCAATTCCTAGCGCAGAACCGTCTAACTCAGTCACTCGCCCTCGATCCAAAGAGTCCGGTCTTGGCTCACCCCTCCTCTTCTCGACAGGTCGAGTTCAGGAGTAGCGCTTGTGGGGTGGGCTCACGGCGCGTAGGCTCTCAGGAAAGTGACTAAGTTATTTTTATTATTTATTATTAGTAGGTCCAATTAACGATCTATAGGAACAGATAATCAATTAAGTGTGTGGATCCTACTATTACGGCACAAGCACCAGAAAATCCTACAGCTAGGGGCTCGATCAAAAAGCCGCGTAAACACCGGAAAGGCAGTAAAAAAGTAGAAAAAGCCGCGAAAAACCGCGAAAAACTGCTAAAGTCCTAAAGGGTCCCCCGAGCACACCGGTGCTCGGCGAAACAGACCCGAGAGTGTCCAAGCAGTCCAAGTCCCTGTATTATTACAATAATAATGAAATAGTCCTAAACTACCCTCACCCACTCAGCTCTCCCTCTCTCGCTCTCTCCTGCGGCTTCGTGACGAAAGAAGCCGCCTCCGCTTCGCTCGGGTGCTCCGGCGCTCCTAGGAATGCCGCCCTCGCTCGTCGGGTCCTCGCAAGAAAAAGAAAGAAAAGTGGTCAGTCCAAAAATTATTCAAAAATATCAGAAAAATATATATATATACAAAAATCTGTGCAAAAAGCCGCGAAAATCAAAAACCGCGGAAAAATCTAAAAGTGACTACTAAGCCGTGCTCCCTGGCAACGGCGCCATTCTGATAACCGCCCGAACGAATAAGGTAAAGGTATAAAGGTCGTCGCGACCTCAATCACTCGGGCTAAGTATATCAAGAAAAAAATCGAACCGCGAAATAAATCAGAGATGAAACACGAAGTGCGGTCCTAGCTATGGGATTAACCTGGTATAGCTCCCAGGGTCGAACACAAGGAGCACGGGTTGGCCAAAGGCCTATGAAGTAGTCAAAATGAGATAAAATACAGAGAAAATATTTTTAGTGATTTTTAATGATTTTTAGATTTTTTTGGAAATTTTTAATATATGAAGAAAATGAGAAAAGCAAAAACAAGCACACTTGAGCAATTTATTTAAAGCATCAAAAATCAAGCAAAAATTCAAGAAAAATTGTTTTTATGTTTTTTAGGTTTTTAAGTGTTTTTGGTGAATTTTTGGGATTTTTATAAGGTGTATTTTATTTTCTAAAAATCAAACAGTACTAAAAACAAAGGGTACTGTCCAGCAAGGCCCAAAACCCAAAAATAAAATATTTAAGGATCTCAGATGGCCCTGGAGGTAATTTTCCTGTATTCTAGAGAAAATAAGGAAAATTTGAGCACCAAAATTATTGTTTTTGGATTTTTAGGTTATTTAATATGATTTTATGAGTTTTTAAGTGTTTTTAGATTTTTAGGGGTTTTACTCAATGAAAAATAGCCAAAATTGGCTAGAAAATCTAACAACACAGAGAGAACAGTAACTAATTTTTATAGATTTTTTTGGGGGTGTTTTTATATTTTTTTGTGATTTTTCAAGTGAAACAGTGCCAAAAATAGATGTTTTTGAATTTTTAAAAATAGCAAACAAGATCAAAAATGTCCTCAAAAATCTACAAAAATCCTACACCATGGCAGGAGCCATGTTCAAATTTTCGTTGGATTTGGAGGTGATTTGATATTTTATTCAAAATCCAAAAGGGGGCACTGTGCACAGGGACCAAAGTGCAAATACCCGAAGATCTGGGGGTCCAGGTGCAAATAACCCAGCAAGTCACGCGCGTGGCGCGTGCCTGGGGCACTCAGGGACCTTCTGGTAATAAAAACCAAGTTCTTGGACCTTTTGGTAACTCGTACCAAAAAGTCCAGGGGCTTGGGCGCAAATAACCCACTAAAATCCGCACATGTTCAAATAAAATGCTCACAGGGGTAGAAATGCAAATACCAGAAAGTATATATTCATTCAATAACCATCCAGACTACAGGATAAGAGATGTAAATAACCCAACTAAACACGTGACGAAGCACGTGGACTCACATACACAGGGGTATCAATGTAAATAAAGACAAGCACAAGGTCTGAGGTGCAATTTACCCTACGTAAATAAAACGATTAAAATATTTACAGGACTAGGATTAAAAGCCCAAACTACGAGGGGGTCCTAAGTAAATTACCCCTTATTTAACGTCGATGGCTGGATTCGCGCCACGTGGATGATCCAACGGTCCTGGTGAGCTGGCGCTTCTCTCCTTTTCGCTTGAGCCTGATCGACGGTGCAGGGCGAGACACGTGGGGGATCTGACGTCTGGCAGTGCAGGTGCCTCTCTCCTCTGCTCTGACGGTCCTGATCAGCCTCTCGAGAGGATCAACGGTATCTGCTCCTCCGTGGATGGACGATGGAGATGCGAACTGGAGCGGAGGGGCTAATCGGACGGTGAAGGAGGTTCCTCGAAGAACAAGTGGCCGGCGAGGTTCGCCGGCCTCGTGTGCGTGCCCGGGACCTCCCCAGCTGCCTCCAAGTATCGGAGAAGATCGGCGGTGAGGTCCCGCAGCTGGTGGTGGCTTCAGATGACCCGGCCGAGCCCTGGAGGGGCTCCGGCGAGGTCGGCGACGGCGAGCTCCTGGCCTGGATGTGAGGGGGGCTCAGATGCCCTCCTCTTGACCTGCAAGGTGGACCAAAAGCTTCGCGGGTCGAGGGCAAAGTGCCTCGACCCGATGAAGCGGCGTGAGGGTGATCGATGCGTCGGGGCGGATGAGCTCCGGCGAGCGGAGGATGGTGGAGCCCGAATCCCAGCTCCGGGGCGAGCTGGGTTGAACGAATGGGCGTAGAAGGTGCGTCGAGGGATGGGGGAGGTGATAGTGTGTCCCGATGATTGAGAAGATGTACGCTATGGCCGGAATCAACGGAATACGGCGGAGAGTCGATTTGGGGGTAACTCAAAATTAAATGAAATGGCAAGGTTCTAAGGTTACCTGGGTGGAGCGGAAGACTATGCTGGAGCTTAGCTAGCTCCCGGTCGTCGCCTCGAAGGGCGTCAAGGCCTGAGGCTCGAGCTCCTGCAAGCGGCGGAGCACGGCGGCGCGAAGCTGCCGGATCGATGGTCGGGGCACTCTCTCCTCACTGCAACAGGGGCAAACGCGAGCTGTCACCTCGGTGATTGCTCTGGAGGTCACGGGAATGAAAGTGGCGAGCCAAATATGGCGAATGAATGCGGCGGAGCTCGGTTTTTATGTGGGTGCAGGTCCGGGAAGAAGAGCTCGGGTCCGGCTCGATGGAGTACGGATCCCTAGGATCGATGTCGGGCGAGATTCCCGGATACCTGGAGAGTAATTAGGACCTTAGATTAGGCGAAATGAGGATCGGGTCCGGTAGAGATAAATGGGGAAAGTTGGGTCCGCGAACCAGACCCGTGAAAGATGGTCCACAGGGGGGAGTTGACCGGGCGGTCAACAATCCCCGTGGACCAATAGAAATCAGCCATGTCAGAAATTTTTATTTGATTTTTTTGGGCCTTTAAATGGCCGAATTTTCAAAAACTTAAAACATGAAATATTTTTGTTTTAATTTTTTCTATTTTGTTGTGATTTTTAATTGATTTTTGGAAATAAAAATAAGGTATTTACGTAATAGGTCTATACATAGGTATATGTACAATATATAGGTTTTGGGTTTTTGATTTTTAATTATTATTTTTGTACAATTTTATTCCCATTTTATATTTTATTTATTTATAGAATAAAATGAGGAATAAAAGGGTATTTTTATTTTATTTTTATCACTTATATACATGGGTGGAATAAATAGTTATATACATTTATATACATGGTATGTATACAATGTATTTTTGTATTTTTTAATTTTGTAATTTTTATTTGATTTTTGTTTTGTTTCTTATTATTTTATGTATTTACAATATGTAACAGGGAATATTTACAAAAAGTTTAGAAAATAATTTTATTGATTTATAAGGTTAAATAAATAAGGGAGCATGGTTTATGTACATGGTGAAAGGGCATTTTTGAATTTTTGATTTTTAAATTTTTGTTTTGTTTTTAATAGTTCCTAAATATATACAAAATATGTACAAGCATATTTTTGGGTGAGGAAAATATAATTTTATTTATTTACAACAATATATACACATGAGCTCCTATCTCCCTCTACTTTGGCTTTTATGCGGTCAGGCCCATGCTGAGCCCTTCCTTGGGTTAGGTTGCTCAATATTTATTCTAAATATTTCCCTATTTTTCTTTTTACTCTTTATTCTTTTATTTCTGCACAAAAACATGCTAATTATGGATATTTACAAAAATGCATGTTTTGCTAATTATTCCTATTTACACATATCTACATGCATTTGCATAGGTTTTTGTAGCTAAAATATAAGAATAAAGAGTGATGAATGGATATTCATCACCCCCCTATACTATACTTTGCTAGTCCCTTAGCAAACACTTATTTGAAAAAGAAGTGAAAAAGAAAGAAAAAGAAAAAGAAAAAGAAAAAGAGGATGTACATGGATCAAGGTTGAATTTTTAAACTTTCCTTCATTAAATTGAAATATGGAGCTCGATCAGATCTTTGGATTATTAATGTGTCGGAACCTTATTTAGACTTAAGCTTAAAACCCAACAGCCTCTAAGTTCCACCAATCTATGGACAAGACTCCTTAATAAACCAGATCAGAACAAGTCTACATACACAAACTCTAATGACCATGAATCTTTCCATGCAGTGTAAGTGAGATGTGGCTCCCCACCTCAGAAGCAACAAAGAAACAACCTCCCTCAACCTGGTAACTCTAATGCCTCGGTCTAGCAACTCTTTCCTCGAGAAGCGGGGTATTCCCTTCTAAGTTCAAGTGCAACCGGCTCAAGAAGAGGGGGTAGAAGTATAGAGTTTTGGAAGCTTAGCCAGTGTAGCTAAGTCTCCCGCTGCAAGCTTCATGAGATGTAACATGGATACCATAAGCTTTGCTTTATTTGACTATATACACTCCGGTGGGGTTATTAAATTTTCAATCCGACCCACCACTTTTTTGGAGTTCTTTTGCATTTTTGCATTTTTTTTTTGTTTTTTGTTTTTTTTTCAAGGACTTCTGTACATCATATCTACATGGTGCAGCATATATACAAGAAATTTCCTCTTGAGCCAGTAGACTATCCCTCTTTTGAAGCTTTATTGCAACCCACAGCTTCTATCTTTAGCCTTCATCACCACTAGACCAAGTTGAGGTGCACTTCCTTCACTAGAAGAAGAAGAGAGGTTCCGCCTAGAAGTACTACCCTCATATGCTACCCCAAGCCAAAGGAAACTGCCTCCTCACCACCTCATCCGTGGAGAGCCATGTGTAAGGTGCAGGTGCAAGTCAAGCCATTGTCTCTAAGAGTCATGCGTGTGTTGTTAAGTGCTCTACTTAGGCTCATCAAGATGACATATGCTCATAGCCTAGTGGACTCAAAGAATTAAGTCCTTATGGACCTGAAAAGCCTTAACCCTAAGTCCTATAAGGTTCCTCTTAAAGTTAAGTGGATTAAGATCTTATTCAAGCTCCATTTCTCAATTTAATTCCAGGCCTAGTTTAAATGTCAACTCTCATCCAGGAAAAACTATATACATATATGTACACAAGATGCTATTTACAAATATTTTACAATCGTGCAAAATTTTTGAAAAATGTTTTGAAGTCATGGATGAATGATGCATGAGGTGCAAGTTTTGCAAAAAGATATTTACAAACATTTACACAATGTTTTTGCAAACTTTTGATTTTCAAAACATTTTGGAAAAATTTTGTACTATATACATAATTTTGATACAAAAATATTTACACAAGCTTTACACAAAAGGTTTCTGAAATCATTTTTTTACAAAGATACTTTGTACACTAGCTATGTATGTGCAAGGATAAAAGAGGTTTATGTACATGAAAAAAATTTTAAATTTTTGTGATTTTTAGCCATTTTATTTATTAACACACTCACACAAAGTATGAGTTATGGCTAAAGTATATATGAAATATATACACACCCCCCCTATACTTAGCTCGAACGATGTCCTCAGAGTGATCAAGAGCGATGAAGAAGACATAAATCGTGCTTAGTAAAAGGGAAGTGAAAAGGAATGGATAAGTACAGGAACGAATAAATGAATAGAATGAGAGGAACTCGGTGGTTTCCCCCTATACTTAGGATTAACTAATCCTAAGTATAGCAAGCTGTACGTGAAGGGAAAGCCGAGTGAAGAAGATACAGAATCTGCCCCCCCTATACTTAGGGTAAAATATCCCTAAGTATAGGCAGCAAAACAGGGGCAGAAAGAATGAAAAGACTACCCGCAGGTCCTACATCCCCCCTATACTTAGGGTAAAGTACACCCTAAGTATAGCATAATCATAAGATGTGGAAAGGGATGTGGGACTAAAGAATAGAATGATATGGACAACTGGATCTATACAGGCGGAAGAACAGTGAAAATCAGGCGTGAGATGCGAAAGATGTGAGTCAAGAGACCACATCTCACGCAAAATGAATAGGGGCAACAATAACGTCCCGCGGCTCATGATCTAGAAATGGCTTGAGCCGCTGGCCGTTCACTCGAAAGGTGCTCTCAGAAGACAACTCAGATATATCAATGCTACCATTGTCGTGCACCTTTCTGACGAGAAAAGGTCCCTTCCATTTGCTCTGTAGCTTCCCTGGAAATAATCTAAGCCTCGCATCAAACAGCCATACTCTCTGTCCAATCTCAAAATGCTTGTGGCTGATATGAGAATCATGCCACTCCTTCACTTTTTCCTTATAATGTAGGCTGCTTGAGAAAGCTGCATCTCTAAGCTCCTCCAGGGCAGCTAACTCTGCCCTCCTCTGGTCTCCAATACCATCTAAATCCATAAGAATATCTGTAACTGCCCAAAGTGACTTGTGCCTCAGCTCAACAGGTAGATGGCATGGCTTGCCATAAACGAGGCGAAAGGGAGATGTACCCAATGGAGTCTTGAAAGACGTCCGATATGCCCACAAGACCGAGTCCAAAAGCTGTGACCAATTCTTTCGGTCAGGGCGGACGACTTTATGCAAAATATTCTTAATCTCCCTATTCGACACCTCAGCTAGACCATTCGTCTGTGGATGGTAAGGTGTGGCAACACGATGGTCTATACTGAACTCGCTAGCAAGGGCCTTCACCTGGTCGTTGATGAAATGAGACCCCCATCAGAAATAAGAACTCGTGGAACCCCGAACCGCGTGATGATATGCTTCCTCAAAAATCTGCAAACTGTCCTCGCATCAGCGGCTCGGGCGGGGATAGCCTCAACCCAACGACTAACATAATCTACGGCCAACAGAATGTACTCAAACCCCTGACTCTTAGGGAATGGACCCATGAAATCGATGCCCCATGCGTCAAAAACCTCACAGAAGTGAATGGGCTGCATCGGCATCATATCACGCTGTCCACAAGTGCCCATCCTCTGACAGTCAGTACACCTCTTCACGAACTCATCAGAGTCCTTGAAGAGGGTAGGCCACCACAAGCCGGATTGGAGCACTTTCTGTGTCGTTCTCCTCCCAGAATGATGTCCTCCTGCCTCAAACTTGTGGCAGTAAGTGAGGACACTATGGTGTTCCTCCTGAGGAATACACCGCCGCCAGACGCTATCCCCTCCTTCGTGGTAAAGTATGGGATCCTCCCAGTGGTAGGACTTGGCCCTCGCAAGGAAGGTCTCAAGCCTCTGCCTGGGCCAATCTTGTGGGACTTTCCCTGCAACGAGAAAGTTCACAATATCGGCATACCACGGGAGTGAGGCGATAGCAAGGATCGCCTCATCTGGGAAGGTATCACGAATAGGATCAATCTGCTCAGAATCCTCAGGCTGCTCTAATCGGGAGAGATGATCCGCCACCACATTCTTGACTCCAGGCTTATCCTTGATCTCAATGTCGAACTCCTGGAGTAGAAGGATCCATCTAGTCAGTCTGGCCTTGGCATCCTTCTTTGCCATGAGGTACCTGATGGCGGTGTGATCTGTAAACAAAGTCACTCTAGATCCAATGATATATGATCTGAACTTATCTAGGGCAAACACTACTGCTAGCATCTCCTTCTCTGTGACCGTATAATTCCGCTAAGCGGAATCCAATGTGCGGCTAGCATAGTGTATGGCAAATGGAACTCCATCCCTCCTCTGTCCCAGCACTGCCCCCACGGCAAAATCGGAGGCGTCCGTCATGATCTCGAATGGGAGAGACCAATCAGGTGGCTGGAGAACAGGAGCCTCTATAATATGCTGCTGGAGAGTCGCAAAAGACGAGAGACACTTGTCATCTACAAGGAACTCGGTGTCTTTCGTCAAGAGGTCAGTCAACGGTCGGGCAATCTTGCTGAAATCCTGAATAAATCTCCTATAAAATCCAACATGCCCCAGGAATGACCGTAACTGCCTCAGATTGGACGGCGGTGTGAGTTTTCTAATGACATCCACCTTGGCCGGATCAACCTCCATGCCCCTGTTGGAGATGATGTGGCCAAGCACCGTCCCTTGAGTCACCATGAAGTGACTCTTCTCCCAAGATAGAACCAAATGGAACTCGATACATCGCTGGAGTACCCGATCTAGGCAGTCAAGACAAGAATCGAATCCGTCGCCGTAGACCGAGAAATCGTCCATGAAGACCTCCAAACACTCCCCTACCATGTCCGAAAAGATCGACAGCATGCACCTCTGAAAAGTCGCAGGGGCATTGCATAGCCCAAATGGCATGCGTCGAAAAGCATATGTGCCGAAGGGACAGGTAAAGGTGGTCTTCTCCTGATCCTCAGGAGCGATGGCCACCTGGTTGTAACCCGAGTACCCATCCAGGAAACAATAATGGCTCTTCCCTGCCAGTCTCTCAATGATCTGGTCAATAAAAGGCATGGGGAAATGGTCCTTCTTGGTGGCCTGGTTGAGTCTCCGGTAGTCAACACAAACCCTCCAAGAGGTGGGTACTCGTGTAGCGATCTCCTCTCCCGACTCACTGATCACAGTCGTGATGCCCGTCTTCTTGGGCACCACATGCAAGGGGCTGACCCACTTGGAGTCGGAAATGGGATAAATAAAATCTGCGCTCCACCATTTAGATATTTCTTTCATCACGACCTCTCTTAGGTTGGGGTTCAGTCGCCGCTGGAACTCACGCGACGGCTTCGCCCCCTCCTCAAGATAGATATGGTGGGAGCACACTGCTGGACTAATCCCATGGAGATCCACTACGCTCCATCTGATCGCCTTGCGGTTCTTTTCAAGAACCCCCATCAGACGGGATTCTTGCTCTCCAGTCAACTCGGCTGAGATGATGACTGGGTACATCTCTGGATCGCCCGCAAGGAATCGATACTTCAGCGAAGTAGGGAGCGGCTTTCGCTCTGGAATGCTGGGTGCTGGCAAATCTGGCTGCGGAAGAAAATGAGTGAAAGCTGCTAAGTCGGCCAAATCTGCCTGGGAAAGTGAAAGCGTACTCTCGTAAACTGAATCGGGAGAAGGCTGCTCAACTGCACTGTCTCTGCTCGGCTCTGCATCTACCTCCTCCTCATCTACAGGCTCAGATGGACTCAAGTCTGGCATCTGATCATAGCAATCGGCCCAATCAGACTCTGAATCCGAGGGATCTGTATCATCCGTGGTGGCATCAGTACCACCGGAACACAAGGTGGCCTCAGCACCACCATCACTGAACATCGTGCTGCGATCAAGGACCGGCTCTGCTGCCTCTATGGTATCCTGAACCAGGTCTGTGCTCTCCAGACTCTCCTCTGCTATCGTCTCTGCATCAGCTGTATCTGAAAGTGAGAGGGTGGTCTGTGTCTCAAGATCTGCCCAAGCTGCCTCATCATCTGTGATCACAAAATCACAGTCCTGGTGGATGTCTGGCTCTGCGTCTGTCAGCTGCTCTGTATCGGTACTCGCATCTGAGCTGGCTCTGAGTCTGGCTCTGTAATCCTCGACCGTCTCTATTTGTATACTCTCGCCCTCGACGCGAAAGTACACCTTCCCGCTATCATGATCAGTCACCGCCTTGGCTGTGGCCAAGAACGGACGACCCAGGATGATGGGGGTATCGGTCACTGACTCAGGGATCTCCATGTCCAACACTACGAAGTCCACGGGGAATTTCAGGCCCTGAATCGTGACGATAACGTCTCGTAATAACCCCTTCGGCCTCTTGACAGATCGATCAACGAACTGAAGGACTGTCCTGCTCTGTCGAAGAGTGCCCAACTCGAAGCGGTCGAGAAGGGCTGCCGGAAGAAGGTTGATCGACGATCCGCTATCTAGAAGAGTACGGTCGAACCTCTGCTCACTAATCTGGCAACTGACATACGGGGCCCCTGAATCTGGCCTCTTGGCTGGCAGTCGGTTCTGGATCGCGAAGCACGTGGCTTTCGTCAGCACATGTATCTCTGAAATGTGGTTCCTCCTCCTCCTCCTGACTGTAGTCCTATCTCTCAAAGAACGCTGGAGCAGGGGGATGTGCTGCAAAGCCTCCTGGAGGGTCAGCTGGATGTGGAATCGATCAATCATGCTCTGGCTGAACTCCTCAAGCTCTCTCTTTTTGGGATTTTCTTTTTTCTTCCCCTTCCCCATCTGAAGGGCTCTAGGGAAGGGGATCACTGGGTCCTTCTCAGATGAAGGACTAGGAAAAGGTCTAAGCGGTTCAAGGACCGGATCCACACATACATCATGCACCACAGTGGGACCAGAAGAAAGTAAACCTTTTCCTTTATTCATAACAGAGTTCTGAGATACATGAGTGCGAGGAAAAACAACATCTCTCTCTGTACACACACCGGTGGCCTCAGTACCACCACGGGCTGGCTGCTCTGCTACTGGTAATAGACGTCGTGCGGCATCAGTACCGCTGGCTGGCTCGGCTGAATGGGTGGCATCAGTACCACCTCCTCGAACTGGTGAAGCGGCGGCCTCAGTACCGCCGGTGGGATCAGCATCCTTGGTGGCCTCAGTACCACCATCATCATCTGGAGCGGCCTCAGTACCGCTCTCCTCCTCCTCATGTGGCGCCTCTGGAGTGTCCTCGTGGTGAAGCTCAGATGAGGCGCCGCCGCCTGCTGGGGTCCTACCGCTCCTAAGTGTGACAAAATCAGCATCAAATAGATCCGAAGATGTATCATCAAATGGGTCACTAGGAGTGGCTAACTCAGTATGTACTACCTGCTCAGATTTCCTCTTGAGATTGTTCGGATTCGGCTCGATCTGTGCTGGTATGGCGGCCTTCCCTCTCACCAGGTCCCGCATCTCCTGGCGGAACTCGTCCATCTCCCGTCTGAATGTAGCCTGCTGGTCCGTGAGGAGGCGGGCGATGTCATCCAAGGCGGGGCTCTCGTGGGAGCCCGACGGGTGGCCTCTCTGTGGGTGAGGCTGCTGGAACTGCTGTGATGGGTAAGAGGGGTAGGATGGAGGCTGCTGCTGGTATCCCTGGTGAGCCTGCTGCTCACGTCTCCAAGACTGTCCCTGCTGCTGATAGGGACGAGGACCGTAGGATGATGGCTGGTGCTGCTGGTGTGCTGGGTGCTGCGGCTGGTGCTGGTCTCTCTGCTGGGTGTACTGCCCTCCCTGTCCTGACGGCTGCTGCTGGGGCTGGGCACCACCACTCCCCCACCTGAATCCGGGATGGTCTCGTCGGATCCCAGGCTGGGGGCGGTCATACCAAATCCCGTTGACATCCATCAACGGCTCTGCATCGAAGGGGTCTGGCGGCAGTACTGCCAGAGGCTGATCCGGCTGGTAGAGCACCATCTGCATCTCTGGAGATGGTGGGGACTGGTAGGTGGGCTGCGGCTGCTGGTACGGCTCCGCCTGTACAAGGTGAACCTGTCTAGGCTGCTGTGAAGAGCTGGAGCGCTGGGACGAGCTGCTGCTGCCGCCGGTATCGCCTCGCGACAGAAGACGGGGCTGTGAAGCCGTCTGTGTCTCCTGAAGACACATGAGCTGGGTCTTCATGTCGCTCAGAACCTGTGCCATCTGCTCCATCTGCGTGATACTCTGGCACTGCTTCTTCTCGATCAGCTCCATGCGGTCCAACTTCTCGCTAATGATACCCATGTCCGCAGCGGATGACTCTGCCTGTGCTGCTGCGACTGCGGACGAACTGGATGGACCTGCATCTACCCGTGCTATCCGCTGGTACTGCACGGGTCCTGGCTGATGTGGCTGGGTCTTCTGAGTATAGAGCCTGGTCTGAGACATCACCATATAGTTCTCGGACATCTCCTCGTAGATGGCCCAGACCTGCTCATGGTCCTTGGCAAAGTAGGACCCGCCGCAAGAAGCGTTCACCAGACCCTGAAGCTCTGGCGTCAACCCGCTGAAAAAGCTCTGAACTAGGTTCGGCTTGGATATGTCATGGTGCGGGCATCTGTCTAGGAGCTCTCGAAACCTCTCCCAAGCCTCGTGGAACTGCTCGTTGGGGAACATGGAGAAGTTGCTGATCAGGGCCCTTGCTGCATTCGTCCGCCCGAGTGGATAGTACTTTTTCAAGTACTCGGTGCGGAGCTGCTCCCAGGTGTAGACAAACTTCCCTAAATGCTTCAGCCAGGTGGCTGCTCTATCTACCAGTGAAAACGGGAAGGCTATCATCCGGATCGTATCCTGGTCCACGTGGCGATCGTGGACAGTGCTGCAGATCATCAGAAACTCCTGGAGGTGGAGGTGGGGCTCCTCAGTAGCAAGCCCATGGAAACGGGGCAGTAACTGCAAGGTGTTCGGGGGGAACTTGAAGTCCCCCACGATAGCTGGCACTACCACCCAATGATGCATCAACGTCGATCCGGGGTTGTGCAACTCCCGCATCGGTCGTGGTGGTCCTCCTGCCGCGGCGGCTGCTGCGGCGGCGGCAGCGGCTGCTGCGGCTGCTGCGGCTGCATCCTCTGCATCAGGCATATCCTCAGGCTCGCTCTGCTCTGAACCTCGCTCTGCTCTGAGCCTCTCCAACTCTCTCCTCATCTCTATCATGAATGCTCCCTGATCGCGTAACTGCTGCTGAACTGTCTCTAGCGATGCGATCAGGGTGGAGTTGATCGCTCCCTGGTCAAATACAACATGCTGGTCTCCCTGCGGACCTCTGGAGTGATCGTCTGATCTGGCTGCCATAGCGACGTCTGCAAAATCAAATGAGCCCAACTCAGGTGCTGTCAAATCGGCTAATCTCTCCTCGGGCTCATGTCTCTCAGTGCTGAAAGAAAGGGGGTCGAGGGGGAACAGGGCGGAATCGTACTCGGGCTCGGAGAGCTGGTCTGGGCTCTCACGAGCCAACCTAGATGATCGGGTAGACGTGCCCGAAAGCGGTGCAGCCAGAGGCTGCCTAAGAGACCGTCTACCCATCATCTTGATCTGGCGAGTAGTGCGGATGAGATCTGGAATCAACTATGATCAAAAACAAACCCCCGGTTCACCAACGCAACGCGAGCTGAAGACCGTGAAAGTTCGGTCAAATTATCTTGTCTATTTTATTTTGGTGAACACACAAAGTATCAGAGCGCTTACGTGACCTGTTAGGATATCCGATGCTATCCCAACCGACTGGCCCGCACTAAGAAGTCGGTAATCAGTCGGGTCTAGCACCGGGAGGCTCTACCTAGGGTGCGGGTCACTCTCTCGCGCATCCAAACCAGACAATGAGGGGGTTGCTCTCCCCAAGACAAAATTTTTAGGGTGAGCGGTTTTTATGATCAAGTATGATTAGCAGTCCCGGTTTTATTGTTTTTCTTTTTAATATTTTTCAAAGCAAACAAAGGGCCTAACGAATTTTTCGGTTCTCCTGATTATTAAGTCCGAAAACAGGGGGAGAAGACGAAAAAGCCGATGCGCGATGAAATCAATGATGCATGCAAAGTAAGAAAGGCGTACCTGACTCCAGCACTCTACATGCAATATGATCCGCGCAGAATTTAAAGACAGGAAATAAACTACCTAAATGATGCAACGGGAAAAACCGAGTCCTAGATGAGCAATTCCTAGCGCAGAACCGTCTAACTCAGTCACTCGCCCTCGATCCAAAGAGTCCGGTCTTGGCTCACCCCTCCTCTTCTCGACAGGTCGAGTTCAGGAGTAGCGCTTGTGGGGTGGGCTCACGGCGCGTAGGCTCTCAGGAAAGTGACTAAGTTATTTTTATTATTTATTATTAGTAGGTCCAATTAACGATCTATAGGAACAGATAATCAATTAAGTGTGTGGATCCTACTATTACGGCACAAGCACCAGAAAATCCTACAGCTAGGGGCTCGATCAAAAAGCCGCGTAAACACCGGAAAGGCAGTAAAAAAGTAGAAAAAGCCGCGAAAAACCGCGAAAAACTGCTAAAGTCCTAAAGGGTCCCCCGAGCACACCGGTGCTCGGCGAAACAGACCCGAGAGTGTCCAAGCAGTCCAAGTCCCTGTATTATTACAATAATAATGAAATAGTCCTAAACTACCCTCACCCACTCAGCTCTCCCTCTCTCGCTCTCTCCTGCGGCTTCGTGACGAAAGAAGCCGCCTCCGCTTCGCTCGGGTGCTCCAGCGCTCCTAGGAATGCCGCCCTCGCTCGTCGGGCCCTCGCAAGAAAAAGAAAGAAAAGTGGTCAGTCCAAAAATTATTCAAAAATATCAGAAAAATATATATATATATACAAAAATCTGTGCAAAAAGCCACGAAAATCAAAAACCGCGGAAAAATCTAAAAGTGACTACTAAGCCGTGCTCCCCGGCAACGGCGCCATTCTGATAACCGCCCGAACGACTAAGGTAAAGGTACAAGAATAAAGGTCGTCGCGACCTCAATCACTCGGGCTAAGTATATCAAGAAAAAAATCGAACCGCGAAATAAATCAGAGATGAAACACGAAGTGCGGTCCTAGCTATGGGATTAACCTGGTATAGCTCCCAGGGTCGAACACAAGGAGCACGGGTTGGCCAAAGGCCTACGAAGTAGTCAAAATGAGATAAAATACAGAGAAAATATTTTTAGTGATTTTTAATGATTTTTAGATTTTTTTGGAAATTTTTAATATATGAAGAAAATGAGAAAAGCAAAAACAAGCACACTTGAGCAATTTATTTAAAGCATCAAAAATCAAGAAAAAATTCAAGAAAAATTGTTTTTATGTTTTTTAGGTTTTTAAGTGTTTTTGGTGAATTTTTGGGATTTTTATAAGGTGTATTTTATTTTCTAAAAATCAAACAGTACTAAAAACAAAGGGTACTGTCCAGCAAGGCCCAAAACCCAAAAATAAAATATTTAAGGATCTCAGATGGCCCTGGAGGTAATTTTCCTGTATTCTAGAGAAAATAAGGAAAATTTGAGCACCAAAATTATTGTTTTTGGATTTTTAGGTTATTTAATATGATTTTATGAGTTTTTAGGTGTTTTTAGATTTTTAGGGGTTTTACTCAATGAAAATAAGCCAAAATTGGCTAGAAAATCTAACAACACACAAAGAACAGTAACTAATTTTTATAGATTTTTTTGGGGTGTTTTTATATTTTTTTGTGATTTTTCAAGTGAAACAGTGCCAAAAATAGATGTTTTTGAATTTTTAAAAATAGCAAACAAGATCAAAAATGTCCTCAAAAATCTACAAAAATCCTACACCATGGCAGGAGCCATGTGTCAAATTTTCGTTGGATTTGGAGGTGATTTGATATTTTATTCAAAATCCAAAAGGGGGCACTGTGCATAGGGACCAAAGTGCAAATACCCGAAGATCTGGGGGTCCAGGTGCAAATAACCCAGCAAGTCACGCGCGTGGCGCGTGCCTGGGGCACTCAGGGACCTTTTGGTAATAAAAACCAAGTTCTTGGACCTTTTGGTAACTCGTACCAAAAAGTCCAGGGGCTTGGGCGCAAATAACCCACTAAAATCCGCATATGTTCAAATAAAATGCTCACAGGGGTAGAAATGCAAATACCAGAAAGTATATATTCATTCAATAACCATCCAGACTACAGGATAAGAGATGTAAATAACCCAACTAAACACGTGACGAAGCACGTGGACTCACATACACAGGGGTATCAATGTAAATAAAGACAAGCACAAGGTCCGAGGTGCAATTTACCCTACGTAAATAAAACGACTAAAATATTTATAGGACTAGGATTAAAAGCCCAAACTACGAGGGGGTCCTAAGTAAATTACCCCTTATTTAACGTCGATGGCTGGATTCGCGCCACGTGGATGATCCAACGGTCCTGGTGAGCTGGCGCTTCTCTCCTTTTCGCTTGAGCCTGATCGACGGTGCAGGGCGAGACACGTGGGGGATCTGACGTCTGGCAGTGCAGGTGCCTCTCTCCTCTGCTCTGACGGTCCTGATCAGCCTCTCGAGAGGATCAACGATATCTGCTCCTCCGTGGATGGACGATGGAGATGCGAACTGGAGCGGAGGGGCTAATCGGACGGTGAAGGAGGTTCCTCGAAGAATAAGTGGCCGGCGAGGTTCGCCGGCCTCGTGTGCGTGCCCGGGACCTCCCCAGCTGCCTCCAAGTATCGGAGAAGATCGGCGGTGAGGTCCCGCAGCTGGTGGTGGCTTCAGATGACCCGGCCGAGCCCTGGAGGGGCTCCGGCGAGGTCGGCGACGGCGAGCTCCTGGCCTGGATGTGAGGGGGGCTCAGATGCCCTCCTCTTGACCTGCAAGGTGGACCAAAAGCTTCGCGGGTCGAGGGCAAAGTGCCTCGACCTGATGAAGCGGCGTGAGGGTGATCGATGCGTCGGGGCGGATGAGCTCCGGCGAGCGGAGGATGGTGGAGCCCGAATCCCAGCTCCGGGGCGAGCTGGGTTGAACGAATGGGCGTAGAAGGTGCGTCGAGGGATGGGGGAGGTGATAGTGTGTCTCGATGATTGAGAAGATGTACGCTATGGCCGGAATCAACGGAATACGGCGGAGAGTCGATTTGGGGGTAACTCAAAATTAAATGAAATGGCAAGGTTCTAAGGTTACCTGGGTGGAGCGGAAGACTATGTTGGAGCTTAGCTAGCTCCCGATCGTCGCCTCGAAGGGCGTCAAGGCCTGAGGCTCGAGCTCCTGCAAGCGGCGGAGCACGGCGGCGCGAAGCTGCCGGATCGATGGTCGGGCCACTCTCTCCTCACTGCAACAGGGGCAAACGCGAGCTGTCACCTCGGTGATTGCTCTGGAGGTCACGGGAATGAAAGTGGCGAGCCAAAGATGGCGAATGAATGCGGCGGAGCTCGGTTTTTATGTGGGTGCAGGTCCGGGAAGAAGAGCTCGGTCCGGCTCGATGGAGCACGGATCCCTAGGATCGATGTCGGGCGAGATTCCCGGATACCTGGAGAGTAATTAGGACCTTAGATTAGGCGAAATGAGGATCGGGTCCGGTAGAGATAAATGGGGAAAGTTGGGTCCGCGAACCAGACCCGTGAAAGATGGTCCACAGGGGGGAGTTGACCGGGCGGTCAACAATCCCCGTGGACCAATAGAAATCAGCCATGTCAGAAATTTTTATTTGATTTTTTTGGGCCTTTAAATGGCCGAATTTTCAAAAACTTAAAACATGAAATATTTTTGTTTTAATTTTTTCTATTTTTTTGTGATTTTTAATTGATTTTTGGAAATAAAAATAAGGTATTTACATAATAGGTCTATACATAGGTATATGTACAATATATAGGTTTTGGGTTTTTGATTTTTAATTATTATTTTTGTACAATTTTATTCCCATTTTATATTTTATTTATTTATAGAATAAAATGAGGAATAAAAGGGTATTTTTATTTTATTTTTATCACTTATATACATGGGTGGAATAAATAGTTATATACATTTATATACATGGTATGTATACAATGTATTTTTGTATTTTTTAATTTTGTAATTTTTATTTGATTTTTGTTTTGTTTCTTATTATTTTATGTATTTACAATATGTAACAGGGAATATTTACAAAAAGTTTAGAAAATAATTTTATTGATTTATAAGGTTAAATAAATAAGGGAGCATGGTTTATGTACATGGTGAAAGGGCATTTTTGAATTTTTGATTTTTAAATTTTTGTTTTATTTTTAATAGTTCCTAAATATATACAAAATATGTACAAGCATATTTTTGGGTGAGGAAAATATAATTTTATTTATTTACAACAATATATACACATGAGCTCCTATCTCCCTCTACTTTGGCTTTTATGCGGTCAGGCCCATGCTGAGCCCTTCCTTGGGTTAGGTTGCTCAATATTTATTCTAAATATTTCCCTCTTTTTCTTTTTACTCTTTATTCTTTTATTTCTGCACAAAAACATGCTAATTATGGATATTTACAAAAATGCATGTTTTGCTAATTATTCTATTTACACATATCTATATGCATTTGCATAGGTTTTTGTAGCTAAAATATAAGAATAAAGAGTGATGAATGGATATTCATCAATACTATAGAGATATAGTGATGAATATTCATGGAAGAAATTTTCAAAAAAATAAAAAAAAGTGGTGAAAATGGGGCGGGGGGAGCCAAGTTAGCTCCCCCCTAGGGGGCAGCCCCATTTATCCATGTGTGTGTGTGTGTGTGTGTGTGTGTGTGTGTGTGTGTGTGTGTGTGTGTGTGTGTGTGGAAAAATGGGGCTGCCCCCTAGGGGTAGCAAACATGGTTGCCCCCACCTCATTTTTCGCCATGTATTTTTTTATTTTTTGGAAAAATATCACCATATATATTCATCCATATATCCCTCCAATATGTCATTCGAATTTCGAAGGAAACAGAGACTTCTACGGCCTCCATCCAGGCGTCATTTTTTTAACGGTCGCAGGATTTTTTAAATTGACCCTGTCTAGATGGAGGCCGTAGGAGTCTCTGTTTCTGACGAAATTCGAATGGCATATAGAAGGGATATATGGATGAATATACATGACGATATTTTTCAAAAAAATAAAAAAATTGGCCCAAAATGAGGCGGGGCAGCCATGTTGGTTGCCCCCAGGGGATAGCCCCATCAACCCCTATATATATATATATATATATATATGAGAAAAGGGAGCCTACACCCAGGGGTGTAGGTAACTACCTACACCCGACTCATTTTTTCATAGATTTTTTATTTTTTTGAAATGAAATCTCGGGGAAATTAGATCACTATGTACCACCATGGAGTCATTCAAAATTCAACTTAATTCGAGACTCCTATCATCTTCATCAAGACTATCAAATTTTAACGGTCTCAGAATTACTGAAATTGACCCCTTCTAGATGAATGTGTTAGGAATGCTTGTTTTGAATGAAACTTGAAACGCATATTCCTCTCAATATATTAAGAAAATCTCCCTAAGGTTTCATTCAAAAAAACTCAAAAATCATGGAAAAAAAAGGCCGGGTATAGGTAGTTACCTACACCTTGGGTTAGGCTCCCAGCTCCATATATATATATATATATATATAGAGAGAGAGAGAGAGAGAGAAAATATTTCAAATGAGGTGCACCTTTCCTGGATGCATGGAAAGCCACGTCAATTTAAGCATTTATTCTAATTATTTTACACATTCTAACTCCATAAATTTAATATTAAATATTGATATAATATGTATATCATGAAAAATTTATGAAAATATTACTATATTTGACATTAAAAGTTTGTTAGAATATGGATGATATATTTTACGTAACTGTATAATCGTCAGTATTTTACAATATGTAGTTTAAATTTACAAAACTATTACGTAATTTACAAATTTGGTAGGGGCTTTCTGAATTTCAGGAAAGACCCACCTCATTAGAAGGCCCCATATATATATACATATATATATATATATACATATATATATATATAGGGTAAAATGGGGCTGCCCCCAGGGAGTAGCCAACTTGGCTACTCCCGCCCCTATTTTTCTCTCATTTTTTTGTTTTTTTGGAAAATAAAAATTTGTTTATTCATCATTATATCTCTCTCACATTCTATTAAAATTTCGTCAGAAACAGAGACTCCTAAGCCCTCCATACAGACGTCATTTTTTTAACGGTCGCAGGATTTTTTAAATCGACCATGTTTGGATGGAGGCCGTAGGAGTCTCTGTTTCTGACGAAATTTTAATATAATGTGAGAGGGATATAATTATGAATATACAAATTTTTATTTTCCAAAAAAATAAAAAAATTTGGGAAAAATAGGGGCGGGAGTAGCCAAGTTGGCTACTCCCTGGGGGCAGCCCCATTTACCTCATATATGTATGTATGTATGTATGTATGTATGTATGTATGTATGTATGTATGTATGTATGTATGTATGTATGTATGTATGTATGTATGTATGTATGTATGTATGTATGTATGTATGTATGTATGTATGTATGTATGTATGTATGTATGTATGTATGTATGTATGTATGTATGTATGTATGTATGTATGTATGTATGTATGTATGTATGTATGTATGTATGTATGTATGTATGTATGTATGTATGTATGTATGTATGTATGTATGTATGTATGTATGTATGTATGTATGTATGTATGTATGTATGTATGTATGTATGTATGTATGTATGTATGTATGTATGTATGTATGTATGTATGTATGTATGTATGTATGTATGTATGTATGTATGTATGTATGTATGTATGTATGTATGTATGTATGTATGTATGTATGTATGTATGTATGTATGTATGTATGGGTAAAATGTGTATGCCCCCTAGGGGGAGCTAACTTAGCTCCTCCCACCATTTTTTCACAAATTTTTTTTATTTTTTTTTGAAATCTAAAACCGTGTAAATTCATTATTAAATCCCTATATTATGTCATTCAAATTTCATTCGAAACAGAGACTCGTACAATCTCCATCCAAACAGGGTCGATTTAAAAAATCCTGTTACCGTTAAAAAAATGACTGTCTGGATGGAGGCCGTAGGATTCTCTGTTTGACACGAAATTTTTATAACGTAATATAGGGATATAGTGATGAATATTCACGGAAAAAATTTTCAAAAAAAATAAAAAAATGAAGGAAATAGGGCGGGGGGAGCTAAGTTAGCTCCTCCTAGGGGCAGCCCCATTTTCCCCTCTCTCTCTCTCTCTCTCTCTCTCTCTCTCTCTATATATATATATATATATATATATATATATAGGGATTGGAGATCCTAAACCCAGGTGTAGGTAACTTACCTACACCCACCCCATTTTCTCTCAGTTTTTTTATTTTTTTGAAATGGATCCTTAGGGTAGTTACTTAAAATATTAAGTTGAATATATGTTTCAAATTTCATGTAAAACAGACATTCGTAACATGTCCATCGGAAGGGGTCGATTTCGGCAAATCTGAGACTGTTAAAAATTGATTGTCTTGATGGATAAGTTAGAAGTCTCAAAATAAGTTGAAATTTGAATGACATGATGGTGATATATTGTGATCTAAATATACTAAAGATCCATTTCAAAAAAATAAAAAAAAAACTTAGAGAAAATGAGGTGGGTGTAGGAAAGTTACCTACACCTGGGTTTAGGCTCCCTTTTCCCATATATATATATATATATATAATATATATATAATATATATATATATATATATATGGGTCATATGTGGCTGCCCCCGCCCTATTTGGGTAAATTTTTTTATTTTTTTGAAAAATAACACCATGTACATTCATCCCTATATCCCTCCTAAATACCATTCGAATTTCGTCAGAAACAGAGACTCCTACGACCTCCATCCGGACAGTAATTTTTTAACGGTAATAGGATTTATTTAAATCGATACCATCGAGATGGAGGCCGTAGGAGTCTCTGTTTCTGACGAAATTCGAATGGCATGTAGGAGGGATATATGGATGAATATACATGGTTTTATTTTTCAAAAAAAAATAAAAGAACGCCGAAAAATGGGGCGGGGGCAGCCATGTTGGCTGCCCCCAGGAGGCAGCCCCATTTTTTCCTATATAATGGGGCTGCCCCCTGGGGGCAGCCAACATGGGTAAAAAATGGGGCTGCCCCCTGGGGGCAGCCAACATGGCTGCCCCCGCCCCATTTTTCGGCGTTCTTTTTTTTTTTTGAAAAATAAAACCATATATATAAACATCCATATATCCCTCCTACATGCCATTCGAATTTCGTCAGAAACAGAGACTCCTACGGCCTCCATCTCGATGGTATCGATTTAAAAAAATCCTGTTACCGTTAAAAAATTATTGTCCGGATGGAGGCTGTAGGAGTCTCTGTTTCTAACGAAATTCGAATGGTATATAGGAGGGATATAGGGATGAATGTAAATGGTGTTATTTTTCAAAAAAAATAAAAAATTTTGCCCAAATAAGGCGGGGGCAGCAATGTTGGCTGCCCCTAGGGGGCAGCCACATATGACCCATATATATATATATATATATATATATATATATATATGAGGTAAATGGGGGTGCCCCCAGGGAGTAGCCAACTTGGCTACTCCCACCCCTATTTTTCCCTCATTTTTTTATTTTTTTGGTAAATAAAAATTTGTATATTCATCATTATATCCCTCTCACATTCTATTAAAATTTCGTCAGAAACAGAGACTCGTACGGCCTCCATCCAAACATGGTCGATTTAAAAAATCCTGCGATCATTAAAAAAATGACGTCTGGATGGAGGACTTAGGAGTCTCTGTATCTGACGAAATTTTAATAGAATGTGAGAGGGATATAATGATGAATATACAAATTTTTATTTTTCAAAAAATAAAAAAATGAGGAAAAAATAGAGGTGGGACTAGCCAAGTTGGCTACTCCCTGGGGGCAGCCCCATTTTACCCTATATATATATAGGGAATTTATCCAGAGAGCACAGGGCCCATTTGAGTTCGGATGAGCACCCAATCCTAGCCGTCCATCGCAAAAAAATAGGAACTGATTAATCCCAAAAAATAGGAACCGATTTTGTATGGAAATAAAACAAAATCGGAAATTAGAACATTGCTAAAAATAGCATTGCATTTGTGGAAAGAGGAATGCGCGTGCATTTGATTGGTAAAATCTATCGTCTCATTCCAACGCATGGCATTTGTTTCGTTCCAACGCAAGATGGGAGGTATGTGATTCGATTTCATAATTTAATCGCTTAATTCTATCATAATTTCGTTGTTTTAATGATTTTTTGATTTTTAGCAATGTTTGTTTTGGGATCAATACGACGAGATGATGAATACATTAATTTTTTTTATGAATACTGCATATTTTTTATCGTAAGCGATGTTTTATTCGAGAAGTATGATTGGAATATGAGAAAGTTTTATTCATAATATCGATTTTTATTCATTTTGATACACGATTTGTATTCCTAATTGATTTTTTATCGAAGTTATTTTGATTTCATATAATAAAAAGTTACATTAAATTTGTAACTTTATTGTTGGCTTTGAGTAACTTTATTACATGTATCAGTAAGTTTTATATATATGTTAGTAAGAAATTCCATATAACTTGTACTAGTAACTATCGTATAATGACCAGTAACAATTAATATACACTTTGGTAACATTGTAAACCATTACTAGTATTTTATTAACTTACATATATAACAAGTAATATTTACACTATCCATCAGTAACTTTTTAGCATGTAGAAGTAACTTTATAATAATAACAAGTAACTCTAGTAACATTGTAACTTCATTACTGACTGTCAGTAACTATATTAAAACAATCAGTAAGTTTATAAATACAACACATTACAAGTTACTTGTCATATAACAAACGTTACTAACAATTCATTAAAAGTTACTTGTCATTGAATGATTCTTACTGAAGCGAGTATATTGCTGAGTTACCATTCTTTTTACAATTCTTACTATTCTCGGATATAAAATAGTACTGAAGCAAGTATTCTCAGATATTTTATGTTACTAATGATAACGCAATTGTTACTTTTAATGTTTTACTTTGAATATATACTGAGTTACTGATATATCTTCTTAATTTACTTATAAGATATTTTATGTTACTACTACTAACAAAATTGTTACTTTTAATGTGTTACTTTGAAGATATACTGACTATAATGCTGAGTTACTAACAATTCATTACAAGTTACTTATCATATAACAAACGTTACTAACATTTCATTACAAGTTACTTGTCATGGAATGATTCTTACTGAAGCGAGTATATTGCTGAGTTACTAACAATCATTACAAGTTACTTATCATATAATAAATGTTACTAACAATTCATTAAAAGTTACTTGTCATTCAATGATTCTTACTGAAGTGAGTTTATTGCTGAATTACTTTTCTTTATACAATTCGTACTATTCACGGATATAAATTAACTTATTTTTTCTTGCAGAACAATGCACAATTTGGTGTCTTGAAGAAGCTGTTGTTATGCCGAGGAGCGAGAGCAAAACAACATCATCTAAATGAACTAGAAGACAGTTGACATTTGGATGTTCACCATATAACTATAATTAAGTAATTTATGTGTGACTTTCGGTAACACTTGACGTATTACAAGTAATTAAATATGCTACATAAGTAAAGATGGTGTGATTCGATAGTAATTCAAAACAAAGAATAAAACAAGTAAGATATATAGAAGCATCAGTAACATATAATAAATTGTAAGTAAAAGAAGGTAATGGAATAAGTAAGTTGGAATAAGTATAAAAAATCATGTAACCAGTAACTTATGTATTGCTATCAGTAACACTCGATACATTATAAGTAATTAAAAATGTTATATAAGTAAATAAGAAGTGCTTCAGTAAGACTCAAAGTATTAAGTAACTATAACATTAGTAACAATCAAAATGACTTCAGTAAAATGAACATTTGTAATCAGTACTTATTGTATGGACATTAGTAATTCACATACTTAATTACTGATCCCACAACAATAGTTACTTGAGAACTGAATATGTATTACTTGAGTAACATGAATAAATTACTGATCTCTGTACAATGTAATGTTACAGATGTAAAATAGCTATAAATTCAGTAACAATCATAATGTGTTCGGTAATATGTATATTTGTAATAGGTAATTATTGTATGGACATTAGTAATTGACGTAATCAATAATTATAATTAGTAATTTATCTTTTCTAATCCAAACGTGGAATGATCATTCCATAAATAGAATATATGCCGACAATAATTTAAATGCGTATTTTTTAGCTTACTAAAACGGACCACCTATTTTTAAGGAAATGATTTACTTCGAATTCTTATTATGTTAATAATGCATGCACATTGTTATTGTCAAAACCGTCCCCTTCCAAATAGAACCGACACATACACGTGGCGAGCCCACGTTTGGTGCTCACCACGACCCAAATCGGCACAGTGCCCTCTGGATATGCCCTATATATATATATATATATATATATATATATATATATATATATATATATATGGGTCATATGTAGCTGCCCCCTAGGGGCAGCCAACATGGCTGCCCCCGCCTTATTTGGACAAATTTTTTTATTTTTTTTGAAAAATAACACAATGTACATTCATCCCTATATCCCTCCTATATACCATTCGAATTTCGTCAGAAACAGAGACTCCTACGGCCTCCATCCGAACAGTAATTTTTTAACGGTAACAGGATTTTTTTAAATCGATACCATCGAGATGGAGGCCGTAGGAGTCTCTGTTTCTGACGAAATTCGAATGGCATATAGGAGGGATATAGGGGGTGAATATACATGATTTTATTTTCAAAAAAAATAAAAAAATTTGCCCAAATAAGGCGGGGGCAGCCACATATGACCCTATATATATATATATATATATATATATATATATATATATATATATATATATATATATATATATATATAAATGGGGCTGCCCCCTGGGGGCAGCCAACATGGCTGCCCCCGCCCCATTTTTCCGCGTTTTTTTATTTACGTCAGAAACAGAGACTCCTACGGCCTCGATCCGGACAGTAATTTTTTAACGGTAACAGGATTTTTTTAAATCGATACCATCGAGATGGAGGCCGTAGGAGTCTCTGTTTCTGACGAAATTCGAATGACATATAGGAGGGATATATGGATGAATATACATGGTTTTATTTTTCAAAAAAAAATAAAAAAACGCCGAAAAATGGGGTGGGGTGGGGGCAGCCCCATTTTTTCCATATATATATATATATATAGGGTAAAATGGGGCTGCCCCCTAGGGGTAGCTAACTTAGCTACCCCCGCCCCATTTTCTTCAATTTTTTTATTTTTTTTTTGAAAATTTTTTCCGTGAATATTCATCACTATATCCCTATATTATGTCATAAAAATTTCGTGTGAAACAGAGACTCCTACGGCCTCCATCCAGACAGTCATTTTTTTAACGGTAACATGATTTTTTAAATCGACCCCGTTTGGATGGAGGTCGTAGGAGTCTCTGTTTCGCATGAAATTTGAATGACATATTATATGGATTTAATAATGAATTTACACGGTTTTGGATTTCAAAAAAAATAAAAAAAATATGTGAAAAAGGGGCGGGGGGAGCTAAGTTAGCTCCCCCTAGGGGGCATACACATTTTACCCATATATATATATATATATATATATATATATATATGGGTCATATGTGGCTGCCCCCGTCTTATTTGGGCAATTTTTTTTATTTTTTTTGAAAAATAACACCATGTACATTCATCCCTATATCCCTCCTATATACCATTCGAATTTCGTCAGAAACAGAGACTCCTATGGCCTCGATCCGGACAATAATTTTTTAACGGTAACAGGATTTTTTTAAATCGATACCATCGAGATGGAGGCCGTAGGAGTCTCTGTTTCTGACGAAATTCGAATGGCATATAGGAGGGATATATGGATGAATATACATGGTTATATTTTTCAAAAAAAAATAAAAAAAACGCCGAAAAATGGGGTGGGGGCAGCCATGTTGGCTATATATATATATATAGAGAGAGAGAGAGAGAGAGAGAGAGAGAGGTAAATGGGGCTGCCCCCAGGGAGTAGCCAACTTGGCTACTCCCACCCCTATTTTTCTCACATTTTTTTTATTTTTTTGGAAAATAAAAATGTGTATATTCATCATTATATCCCTCTCACATTCTATTAAAATTTCGTCAGAAACAGAGACTCCTACGGCCTCCATCCAAACATGGTCGATTTAAAAAATCCTGCGACCGTTAAAAAAATGACGTCTGGATGGAGGGCTTAGGAGTCTCTGTTTCTGACGAAATTTTAATAGAACGTGAGAGGGATATAATGATGAATATATAAATTTTTATTTTCCAAAAAAATAAAAAAATGATGGAAAAATAGGCCTATGAAGAATCTAGTACTGATCTCTACCGCACATCCCAAAAACTAAGAGAATGATGTGCATGTCGTGCCATTAATTTCACCATTTGCACACATACATTGTGTAACGACCGACATGCTATTAGGAGGAATTAAAAAGAAGAACAAAATAATAAAACAAGAGAGGAATGGACGGTTATTGATTGTCAATTCAACCCCATTATTTCCGTGAACACTATCTATTTTTGGAAGTTGAGTTGTGCATGAGAAGAGATGTATGCAAATGCCATCTATTTTTGGAAATGGATTTCCTATAGGGGAAGAGATGCATGCCAATATTAGCATTCATCTTAATGATAGAAAGAGAGAGAGAGAGATTGAGAGAGAGAGAGAGAATGAATGAACGAGGGAGAGATAGATCAAGAGATAAATGAAGAGAGATGAAGACCCAACGGCAACATTCTTCCGTCATTGTCGTTGTCGAATCTGGCAATGGCAGCCCTCTATGTTGGCATCGAATGTTGATCCGACGGAATCAGAGGAGCATCGACATGATCTACATTGGTTCGTATAAGAGAAATCGAGGTGCCTTCATGGACAGACTTCTCGTGCCATTGAGGTATGTGTCGACCCCTTAGTTAATCGATCAATTCCCATTCATAAATTGTAGATTACATCAAATATGCACTATTATCTTTTTGCTTAGTCAATAAAAAAGGAGGAAGATGATCTTTAGATTTGGTTGACTTATAGTTTTCTTGTTCCCAGAACATTCTCACAAATATTAGAATCTAGTGACAAATCGTTGGCTTTGTATGTATGTCATAAGAATTTATAGTTTTGGAAAGTTTAATTTTAGATATGTTGAAGCAACCAATCACGTGGTGGCTTATCATTTATACAAGTTTGATTTTGATCTATTCCAGGAGATGTCAATGCGCATCTAAACTACGGATCAGGTTTTGGTGATTATTATATTAACATCATTTAGTTCTCTTAACGTGCAAACATCTCCATGCAAATTGTTATTTGACTAATTCAATTGATATTGAAATAAATATTTTTATATTATTCATGTGAATTACAGAAAAGAAATTAGTATTTTTTGTTTATTTATAAATCTGTGTTGTGCTACATGTATAGTTACCATTCCACAATTACTATGATTTGTATTGGCATCTGAATAAAACAATTGAATCATTTATCTTAGTTATGTATTTCTGTTAGATTCAGTCTGAGCATCATTAAATATATAGTTGATGATGTTTATTCCGATTGTTGTTCCTAATCTTGGGACTATAAGTCTATATCCGATTATACTCATTAATTAGAAGTTAATGGAATCTTTACATATAAAATCAATTATATAATCAGTGCATGATTTCCACTTCAATAATATGCCATAGTATCTAAAAAAGATTTGGATAGTTTAAAAGTTGCATTTTTATATTATGAGATATAACCTTTTCCATAACCAAAGAAACACTTTTATGATTTATTTGTTGATCATCATTAACTGAGATAATTAACTGACTATAATGTTGTATGGGCATCATTGCTTCTAACTTCTTTTATGATATATCGTTGAGTTGATAACTTATTTTGTGTGTGGTAGGAACATTGCAAATAATAAGTTATACTATACATAGGAGTAACTATGGAACATTATGTTTAGAATTTCATATATATACATGTATGTTTAGAATTTCATATATATACGTGTATGTATATATGTATGTACATGTATTATAGTTTTTGATATTGTCATTATTGTTATCAAGGTGTCGAAAAAGTCATGGTTACCATGAATAAGATTCCGTCCTAAGCATATCGTACCAATTGTTCATTAATACGGTTATTATCCATTAAAGTTGACAATAAATATTGAGATCGTCCTAAATTATGGAGAGTTATTCTCAACATTATGAGAAACGATCGATCGGTGAAAAGGAAAGAACGTATGTGTATGTGGATGTGCGTATCCTATGTATTTGTACAATGAAATCCTCTTTGGTCAGTGGAACCAAAATGTTCACATGAACTACTATTGTATGAAAAAGAAAATTGTATTTAAAGAATCGAAATTTCCTTAAATGAATAATGACACTTAAATGGTAGGCGGAACTAATTGCTACACCTAATTTGGGAGCCATCTCTAGAGTCCGTTTATCGAGAGCCTAAAGGGCAACACCTTCCGGGGGTGTTGCGTTCAGTAGAACCTAGTGGAAAATCCACAATTGACTCAGTTGATGTCATCATGTTCTATGTAATGATTGAGTGACCGCTTGTGCCAGCGGTAGAAGACACCAAAGCTGTCCAATAAATCATGAGATAAGATAAATCCATAATGGATAAGCCAACTGCTTATGAAGAAGCCAAGTGCTTATTTGAAAGTTAAGTGTATACGTGCAATTATCTGGAATGCTTAGTGTATATATGCAACTAGTTGAAATGATAAGTGTATATGTGAAATTATGTGAAATGCTAAGTTTATATGTGCAATTACGTGAAAGCTAAATGTACAAATTAAAGTAAATACGCCACATGTGAATATGTGAGGTGTATGTGAGATATTGTATGTTATGTTATATAATACCCTCATTTGTGATAATAATTATGAGTAAGTTATTTACCGATTATGAATTTCATTTCCATAATTATGAGATAAGGATTAATTGTGAGTCTTGCTAATGAAGTTATGTATACATGAAACATTTATTTATACGAGATTTGTATTTTATCCTATGATACATTTACATGAAAATGGGTATGAAAAATTATGAACTCCCTTTTTTTGATGAATTGCAATTACTACTAATGATACTCATGGACAGTTTAGGCGAATATTATTCATAACTAAAAAAGAAGATAAATAGTATGTTCTCGTATTATGATTATTTATGTTAAGAATGAAGTAGTTAAAGTAGAATAGTGAAGACTTGATTTCTATGCTAGTTGGTTTGACCTTATCTCGACACATACTGAGTGTTATGCTCATACCACATATTCTCGTGTTTTTATTGCATGTCATGGTGAAAATAAATTATGTTGCAGTTAGAGACTTGTTGCGAGGTCTGAAGGAAAAATATCATTGTGCCCACTGGAGCGAAGGATCTTGGTGTTGTATTAGAGATAGTATGTTTTTATGAATAAATGGGAGTTAAAATGGTTCCTATATATTAATTGTGATATCATTGATGTTTTTGAGTAATACTCGGATCCGATGTGGTATTTATTATGTTTCCGCTGATCACCGAGGATCCGTGCTGTTATAGGTGGTATCAGAGCAGTGGTTCCTCTGGACATTAGATATCCATCAAAGATAGCGTAAGACCTTTAGTAGAGGGAAAAAAATAGGAGAAAAAAAGGAGATCGAGAATTTAGGAAGACCTTCATGTCTTTAGAAGATAAAATGAGTAGTAGGAGGCTGACCAATAGAGAGATAGAACTAGTCTTGAAGATTATAGATTGTCCTACAGAAGAGAAAGTGATTTAATTGATTGGATACACTAAATTGATTATTGTGGAGACAAAACAAAAGAGACATGATTATTTTATCATCGAATACTTATCGGTTACGACTTATTTGTCTTAAAAAAAGTTTCTCATGCATGACTTAAGATTTTGGAAGTAATATGATATTTTTAGATAAAGTTGTTGATGATCTTGACTATCCGCATGAAAGAGATATTGCCTTCATTATAGATGTCATGCTAGTGATTACATCCATATGAGCTGGATGAGCTGAGAGGTAAATTAAAGGGACAATTAGAGAAGGGATGGGTGAGACTTGGTGTTTCCCTAGAGTGTTTGCATTGCTTGGTGATGAATACCCATTCATCACTCTTTATTCTTATATTTTAGCTACAAAAAACCGATGCAAATGCATGTAGATATGTGTAAATACAAATAATTAGCAAAAGCATGCATCTTGTAAAAATATGTAATTAGCATGTTTTTGTGCAAAAATAAAAGAATAAAGAGTAAAAAGAAAAAGAGGGAAATATTTAGAATAAATATTGAGCAACCTAACCCAAGGGAGGGCTCATCATGGGCCTGACCGCATAAAAGCCACAGTAGAGAGAGATAGGGGCTCACTTATGTATATATTTGTAAATAAATAAAATAATATTTTCCTCATCCAAAAATATTCTTGTATATATTTTGTACATATTTATAAACTATTAAAAACAAAATAAAAACTTAAAAGTCAAAAATGCAAAAATACACCTTCACCATGTACATAAGACCACCATCCTTATTTATCTAACCTTGTAAATAGATGTATTTAGTTCTAAAACTTTTTGTAAATATCCTAACCTATTGTACATAAAATAAATAAAAAGAAACAAAACAAAATCAAATAAAAATTACAAAATTAAAAATACAAAAATATCTTGTACATACACCATGTATATAGTTATACATAAATAATTATTTCACCTATATATCTAAATAATAAAAATAAAATAAAAATAGCCTTTTATTCCTCATTTTATCCTATAAATAAATAAAATATAAAATAGGAATAAAAATGTATATAAATAACTAATTAAAAATCAAAAATCAAAAATCAATATAGTGTATATATACCTATGTATAGCTACTATGTATATACTTTTTTTTATTTCCAAAAATTAATTAAAAATCACAAAAAAATAGAAAAAATTAAAACAAATATTTTTTATGTTTTAAGTTTTTGAAAATTCGGCCATTTAAGGCCCCAAAAAAATCAAATAAAAATATAAGCCTTGGCGGGCTCTGATTGGTCCACGGGGGATTGTTGACCCCCGGTCAACACCTCCCCCAGGACCACCAGAGCCCGGGTCCGCTCGCCCGACCCGTTTTCTCCCCTCTTTCTACGAGTGACCCGATCGCCATTTTCCCCAACTCCGGGTCCGGATTGATCACGTCACATCCGAGAGCCTCGCCGGAGCCCTCGCCTTGGGATCCGCGCTCTAGCTCGCCCTACCCGATCGATTCTTGCCGAACCCTCCACAGTATAAAGGCTGAGCTCCGCCGCACTTTCTTTCCATCTTTGGCTCTCCACCTTCACTCCCGTGACCTCCATTGCATTCAGCAAGGTGACAGCTTCCGTCTGCCGTGTTGCAGCGAGGAGGAGGGTGCCCGACCATCGATCCGGCAACCGTGCGCCGCCGTGCTCCGCCACCTAGTTGGAGCTCGAGCCTCAGGCAGTGACGACCTTCGAGGCGACGACCGGGAGTTAGCCACACTCCAGCACAGTCTTCCGATCCACCCAGGTAGTCGATTAGCTCTTCCATTTCGTTTAATTTCTGATTTCGCCCAAATCGACTCTCCGACGTGTTCCCCTGATTCCGGCCATCTCGCGTAATATCTCGATCATCGGAACCCCCACACACCTTCGCCACCCTCCGACGCACGTTCTACGCCCACTCATCCAACCCAGCTCGCCCCGGAGCTGGGAGTCGAGCTCCACCACCTACCGCTCGCCGGAGCTCATTCGCACCGACCCACCAGCCACCGTCACCCCGCTTCTTTGGGTCGAGGCACTTTGCCCTCGACCCGCGAAGCTTCTGGTTTGCTTTGCAGGGACCGAGGAGGCCATCTGAGGCTTCCCGATTTCAGTCCAGGAGCTCGCTCGCCGCCAGCCTCGCCGGAGCCCCTCCCGGGCTCGGCTGGGCCATCGGAGGCTACCACCAGCTGCGGGGCATCACAGCGGGTCTTCTCCGATCATCAGGAGCAGCTGAGGAGGACTACAGCCCACGCACGAGGCCGGCGAAGCTCGCCGGCGGAGTGTTCTTCCACCATCCTCCAGCACCGTCCGATGGCTCCTCCGCTCCAGTCTTGATCCCAGCCGTCCATCTTCCGAGGAGCAGCGACCGTCGATCACCTGGAGGGGCTCATCTGGACCGATAGCAGCAGAGGAGAGAGGCACCCGAGCTCCACCCCGTTCGATCTTCCACGTGTCCTCGCCTCCACCGTCGATCCGGCTCAAGGGCAGACGAAGAAAAGCGCCAGCTCACCAGGACCGCCCGATCTTCCACGTGGCGCGCATCCCGCCGTCGACAAATAAAGGGGTAAATTACTTAGGGCCCCCTCTTAGTTTGTCTTTTTAGTCCTAGTCCTGTAAATATTTTCGTGCTTTTATTTACGTAGGGTAATTTGCAACTGGGACCTTGTGCTTGTTTTTATTTACGTTTATGCCCCTGTGTATGTGAGACCACGTGCTTCGTCACGTGCTTGTTTGGGCTATTTACATCTGTTTCCCTGTAGTTCTGTTGGGTTCTGAAATGAATGATAACTTTTTGGTAATTGCATTTATGCCCCTGTGAGTGTTGTTTATGCGCATGTGCGGATTTTAGTGGGATTTTTGCATCCAAGCCCCTGGACTTTTGGTACGAGTTACCAAAAAGTCCAGAAACTTGGTTTTTATTACCAAAAGACACCTGAGTGCCCCAGGCACGCGCCACGCGCGTGACTTGCTGGGATTTTTGCACCTTGAGCCCCAGACTTTCGGGTATTTGCACATTGGTCCTTGTGCACAGTGCCCCCTTTTGGATTTTGAATAAAATATCAAATCACCTCCAAATCTAATGAAAATTTGACACATGGCTCCTGCCATGGTGTAGGATTTTTGTAGATTTTTGAGGACATTTTTGATCTTGTTTGCTATTTTAAAAAATTCAAAAACATCTATTTTTGGCACTGTTTCACTTGAAAAATCACAAAAAATATAAAAACACCCCCAAAAATTCTACAAAATTTAGTTACTGATCTTTGTGTGTTGTTTGATTTTCTAGCCAATTTTGGCTATTTTTCATTGAGTAAAAACCCTAAAAATCTAAAAACGCCTAAAAACTCATAAAAATCATATTAAATAATCTAAAAATCCAAAAACAATAATTTTGGTGCCCAAATTTTCCTTATTTTCTATAGAATACAGGAAAATTACCTCCAGGGCCATCTGAGATCCTTAGATATTTTATCTTTGGGTTTTGGGCCCTGCTGGACAGTACCCTATCTTTTTCTTACTGTTTGATTTTTAGAAAATAAGATACACATTGGAAAAATCTTAAAAATTAACCAAAAACACTTAAAAACTTAAAAAACATAAAAACAATTTTTCTCGAATTTTTGCTCACTTCTGGATACATTAAATAATTAGTTGGAGCTTGCTTGTTTTTGTGCTTCTTTCATTTCCTTCACATTTAAAAATCCAAAAAAAATATAAAAACCATTAAAAACCACTAAAAAATGTTTTCTCCCTTTTTCTGATTCTTTGACTACTTCGTAGGCCTTTGGCCAATCCGTGCTCCTTGTGTTCGACCCTGGGAGCTATACCAGGTTAATCACATAGCGAGACCGCTTTCGCATTTTCGATTGATTTTATTTCTCGTAGTGGTCTATTTTTCTTGATATACCCAACCGATTGATTGAGGTCACAACGACCATTCCTTTGCCTTTGCCTTAGTCATTCGGAATTTTGGGGTTATCAGAATGGCGCCGTTGCCGGGGAGCACGGCTTAGTAGTCTTTTAGATTTTTCCGCGGCTTTTCGAGTTTCGCGGCTTTTTGCACAGATTTTTGTATATATATTTTTTTTTGATATTTTTATAATAATTGTTGGACTGACCACTTTTCTCTCTTTTTCTTGCGAGGGCCCGAGGAGCGAGGGCGGCATTCCTAGGAGCGCCGGAGCACCCGAGCGACGCGGAGGCGGCTTCCTTCTTCACGAAGCCGCAGGAGAGAGCGAGAGAGAGAGTTGAGTGGGTGAGGTAGCTTAGGATATTATTTTATTATTGTTGTAATAATACAGGGACTTGGACTGCTTGGACACTCTCGGGTCTGTTTCGCCGAGCACCGGTGTGCTCGGGGGACCCTTTAGGACTTTAGCGGTTTCTCGCGGTTTTTCGCGGCTTTCTTCTATTTTTTACTGCCTTTCCGGTGTTTACGCGGCTTTTTGATCGAGCCCCTAGCTGTAGGATTTTCTGGTGCTTGTGCCGTAATAGTAGGATCCACGCACTTAATTGATTATCTGTTCCTATAGATCGTTAATTGGACCTGCTAATAATAAATAATAAAAATAACTTAGTCACTTTCCTGAGAGCCTACGCGCCGCGAGCCCGCCCCACAAGCGCTACTCCTGAACTCGACCTGTCGAGAAGAGGAGGGGTGAGCCAAGACCGGACTCTTTGGATCGAGGGCGAGTGACTGAGTTAGACGGTTCTGCGCTAGAAGTTGCTCATCTAGGACTCGGTTTTTTCCCGCTTGCATCATTTAGGTAGTTTATTTCCTGTCTTTAAATTCTGCGCGGATCATATTGCATGTAGAGTGCTGGAGTCAGGTACGCCTTTCTTACTTTGCATGCATCATTGATTTCATCGCGCATCGGCTTTTTCGTCTTCTCCCCCCTGTTTTCGGACTTAATAATCAGGAGAACCGAAAAATTCGTTAGGTCCTTTGTTTGCTTTGAAAAATATTAAAAAGAAAAACAATAAAACCGGGACTGCTAATCATACTTGATCTTAAAAACCGCTCACCCTAAAAATTTTGTCTTGGGGAGAGCAACCCCCTCATTGTCTTGTTTGGATGCGCGAGAGAGTGACCCGCACCCTAGGTAGAGCCTCCCGGTGCTAGACCCGACTGATTACCGACTCTTCTGTGCGGGCCAGTCGGTTGGGATAGCATCGGATATCCTAACAGGTCACGTAAGCGCTCTGATACTTTGTGTGTTCACCAAAATAAAATAGACAAGATAATTTGACCGAACTTTCACGGTCTTCAGCTCGCGTGCGTTGGTGAACTGGGGGTTTGTTTTTGATCATATTTGATTCCAGATCTCATCCGCCTTACTCGCCCAGATCAAGATGATGGGTAGACGGTCTCTTAGGCAGCCTCTGGTTGCACCGCTTTCGGGCACGTCTACCCGATCATCTAGGTTAGCCCGCGAGAGCCGAGACCAGCTCTCCGAGCCTGAGTACGATTCCGCCCTGTTCCCCCTCGACCCCCTTTCTTCTGGTATTGAGAGACATGAGCCCGAGGAGAGATTATCAGATTTGACAGCACCTGAGTTGGGCTCATTTGATTTTGCAGACGTCGTTATGGCCGCCAGAGCAGACGATTCCCCCAGAGGTCCACGGGGAGACCATCATGTTGTATTTGACCAGGGGGCGATCAACTCCACCCTGATCGCATCACTTGAGACGGTTCAGCAGCAGCTCCGCGATCAGGGAGCATTCATGATAGAGATGAGGAGAGAGTTGGAGAGGCTCAGAGCAGAGCGAGGTTCAGAGCAGAGCGAGCCTGAGGAGATGCTTGATGCAGAGGCAGCAGCAGCAGCAGCCGCAGCAGCAGCAGCAGCAGCCGCAGCCGCCGCAGCGGCAGCCGCCGCTGCGGGAGGACCACCACAGCCGATGCAGGCGTTGAACAACCCCGGATCCACTTTGATGCATCATTGGGTGGTAGTGCCAGCTATCGTGGGGGACTTCAAGTTCCCCCCGAACACCTTGCAGTTACTGCCCCGCTTCCACGGGCTAGCCACTGAGGAGCCCCACCTCCACCTCCAGGAGTTTCTGATGATCTGCAGCACTGTCCACGATCGCCACGTGGACCAGGACACTATACGGATGATTGCCTTCCCGTTTTCACTGGCAGACAGAGCAGCCAACTGGCTGAAGCACTTAGGGAAGTTTGTGTACACCTGGGATCAGCTCCGCACCGAGTACTTGAAAAAGTACTATCCACTCGGGCGGACGAATGCAGCGAGGGCCTTGATCAGCAACTTCTCCATGTTCCCCAATGAGCAGTTCCACGAGGCTTGGGAGAGGTTTCGAGAGCTCTTAGACAGATGCCCGCACCACGACATATCCAAGCCGAACCTAGTTCAGAGCTTTTTCAGCGGGTTGACGCCAGAGCTTCAGGGCCTGGTGAACGCTTCTTGCGGCGGGTCCTACTTCGCCAAGGACCACGACCAGGTCTGGGCTATCTATGAGGAGATGTCAGAGAACTACATGGTGATGTCTCAGACCCGGTTGTACTCTCAGCGACCCCAGCCACAGCAGCCAGGACCCGTGCAGTACCAGCGGATAGCACGGGTCGATGCAGGTCCATCCAGTTCGTCCGCAGTTGCAGCAGCACAGGCCGAGTCGTCCGCTGCGGACATGGGTATCATTAGCGAGAAGTTGGACCGCATGGAGCTGATAGAGAAGAAGCAGTGCTAGAGTATCACGCAGATGGAGCAGATGGCACAGGTTCTGAGCGACATGAAGACCCAGCTCATGTGTCTTCAGGAGACACAGACGGCTTCACAGCCCCGTCTTCTGTCGTGAGGCGATACCGGCGGCAGCAGCAGCTCGTCCCAGCGCTCCAGCTCTTCACAGCAGCCTAGACAGGTTCACCTTGTACAGGCGGAGCCGTACCAGCAGCCGCAGCCCACTTACCAGTTACCACCATCTCCAGAGATGCAGATGGTGCCGTACCAGCCGGATCAGCCTCTGGCAGTACTGCCGCCAGACCCCTTCGATGCAGAGCCGTTGATGGATGTCAACGGGATTTGGTATGACCGCCCCCAGCCTGGGATCCGACGAGACCATCCCGGATTCAGGTGGGGGAGCGGTGGTGCCCAGCCCCAGCCGCAGCCGTCAGGACAGGGAGGGCAGTACTCCCAGCAGAGAGACCAGCACCAGCCGCAGCAGCAACCCCCAGTGTATCAGCAGCAGCCATCCTACGGTCCTCGTCCCTATCAGCAGCAGGGACAGTCTTGGAGACGTGAGCAGCAGGCTCACCAGGGATATCAGCAGCTCCCTCCATCCTACCCCTCTTACCAGCACCAGCAGCAGCAGATCCAGCAGCCTCACCCACAGAGAGGCCACCCGTCGGGCTCCCACGAGAGCCCAGCCTTGGATGACATCGCCCGCCTCCTCACGGACCAGCAGGCCACATTCAGACGGGAGATGGATGAGTTCCGCCAGGAGATGCGGGACCTGGTGAGAGGGAAGGCCGCCATACCAGCCCAGATCGAGCCGAATCCGAACAGCCTCAAGAGGAAATCTGAGCAGGTAGTACATACTGAGTTAGCCACTCCTAGTGACCCATTTGATGATACATCTTCGGATCTTTTTGATGCTGATTTCGTCACACTTAGGAGCGGTAGGACCCCAGCAGGCGGCGGCGCCTCACCTGAGCTTCACCACGAGGACACTCCAGAGGCGCCACATGAGGAGGAGGAGAGCGGTACTGAGGCCGCTCCAGATGATGACGGTGGTACTGAGGCCACCAAGGATGCTGATTCCACCGGCGGTACTGAGGCCGCCGCTTCACCAGTTCGAGGAGGTGGTACTGACGCCACCCGTCCAGCCGAGCCAGCACGCGGTACTGATGCCGCGAGACGTCTAGCACCAACAGCAGCAGCAGAGCAGCCAGCCCGTGGTGGTACTGAGGCCACCGGTGTGTGTACAGAGAGAGATGTTGTTTTTCCTCACACGCATGTATCTCAGAACTCTGTTATGAATAAAGGAAAAGGTTTACTTTCTTCTGGTCCCACTGTGGTGCATGATGTATGTGTGGATCCGGTGCTTAAACCGCTTAGACCTTTTCCTAGTCCTTCATCTGAGAAGGACCCAGTGATCCCCTTCCCTAGAGCCCTTCAGATGGGGAAGGGGAAGAAAACAGAAAATCCCAAAAAGAGAGAGCTTGAGGAGTTCAGCCAGAGCATGATTGATCGATTCCACATCCAGCTGACCCTCCAGGAGGCTTTGCAGCACATCCCCCTGCTCCAGCGTTCGTTGAGAGAGAGGACTACAGTCAGGAGGAGGAGGAGGAACCACATTTCAGAGATACATGTGCTGACGAAAGCCACGTGCTTCGCGATCCAGAACCGACTGCCAGCCAAGAGGCCAGATTCAGGGGCCCCGTATGTCAGATGCCAGATTAGTGAGCAGAGGTTCGACCGTACTCTTCTAGATAGCGGATCGTCGATTAACCTTCTTTCGGCAGCCCTTCTCGACCGCTTCGAGTTGGGCACTCTTCGACAGAGCAGGACAGTCCTTCAGTTCGCTGATCGATCTGTCAAGAGGCCGAAGGGGTTATTACGAGACGTTATCGTCACGATTCAGGGCCTGAAATTCCCCGTGGACTTCGTAGTGTTGGACATGGAGATCCCTGAGTCAGTGGCCGATACCCCCATCATCCTTGGTCGTCCGTTCTTGGCCACAGCCAAGGCGGTGACTGATCATGATAGCGGGAAGGTGTACTTTCGCGTCGAGGGCGAAAGTATACAAATAGAGACGGTCGAGGATTACAGAGCCAGACTCAGAGCCAGCTCAGATGCGAGTACCGATACAGAGCAGCTGACAGACGCAGAGCCAGACATCCATCAGGACTGCGATTTTGTGATCACAGATGATGAGGCAGCTTGGGCAGATCTTGAGACACAGACCACCCTCTCACTTTCAGATACAGCTGATGCAGAGACGATAGCAGAGGAGAGTCTGGAGAGCACAGACCTGGTTCAGGATACCATAGAGGCAGCAGAGCCGGTCCTCGATCGCGACACGATGTTCAGTGATGGTGGTGCTGAGGCCACCTTGTTGTTCGGCGGTACTGATGCCACCGCGGATGATACAGATCCCTCGGATTCAGAGTCTGATTGGGCCGATTGCTATGATCAGATGCCAGACTTGAGTCCATCTGAGCCTAGATATGAGGAGGAGGTAGACGCAGAGCCGAGCAGAGACAGTGCAGTTGAGCAGCCTTCTCCCGATTCAGTTTGCGAGAGGACGCTTTCACTTTCCCAGGCAGATTTGGCCGATTTAGCAGCTTTCACTCATTTTCTTCCGCAGCCAGATTTGCCAGCACCCAGCATTCCAGAGCGAAAGTCGCTCCCTACTTCGCTGAAGTATCGATTCCTTGCGGGCGATCCAGAGATGTACCCAGTCATCATCTCAGCCGAGTTGACTGGAGAGCAAGAATCCCGTCTGATGGGGGTTCTTGAAAAGAACCGCAAGGCGATCGGATGGAGCGTAGCGGATCTCCATGGGATTAGTCCAGCAGTGTGCTCCCACCATATCTATCTTGAGGAGGGGGCGAAGCCGTCGCGTGAGTTCCAGCGGCGACTGAACCCCAACCTGAGAGAGGTCGTGATGAAGGAAATATCCAAATGGTGGAGCGCAGATTTTATTTATCCCATTTCCGACTCCAAGTGGGTCAGCCCCTTGCATGTGGTGCCCAAGAAGACGGGCATCACGACTGTGATCAGTGAGTCGGGAGAGGAGATCGCTACACGAGTACCCACTTCTTGGAGGGTCTGTGTTGACTACAGGAGACTCAACCAGGCCACCAAGAAGGACCATTTCCCCCTGCCTTTTATTGACCAGATCATTGAGAGACTGGCAGGGAAGAGCCATTATTGTTTCCTGGATGGGTACTCGGGCTACAACCAGGTGGCCATCGCTCCTGAGGATCAGGAGAAGACCACCTTTACCTGTCCCTTCGGCACATATGCTTTTCGACGCATGCCATTTGGGCTATGCAATGCCCCTGCGACTTTTCAGAGGTGCATGCTGTCGATCTTTTCGGACATGGTAGGGGAGTGTTTGGAGGTCTTCATGGACGATTTCTCGGTCTACGGCGACGGATTCGATTCTTGTCTTGACTGCCTAGACCGGGTACTCCAGCGATGTATCGAGTTCCATTTGGTTCTATCTTGGGAGAAGAGTCACTTTATGGTGACTCAAGGGACGGTGCTTGGCCACATCATCTCCAACAGGGGCATGGAGGTTGATCCGGCCAAGGTGGATGTCATTAGAAAACTCACACCGCCGTCCAATCTGAGGCAGTTACGGTCATTCCTGGGGCACGTTGGATTTTATAGGAGATTTATTCAGGATTTCAGCAAGATTGCCCGACCGTTGACTGACCTCTTGACGAAAGACACCGAGTTCCTTGTCGATGACAAGTGTCTCTCGTCCTTTGCGACTCTCCAGCAGCATGTTATTGAGGCTCCTGTCCTCCAGCCACCTGATTGGTCTCTCCCATTCGAGATCATGACGGACGCCTCCGATTTTGCCGTGGGGGCAGTGCTGGGACAGAGGAGGGATGGAGTGCCATTTGCCATACACTATGCTAGCCGCACATTGGATTCCGCCCAGCGGAATTATACGGTCACAGAGAAGGAGATGCTAGCAGTAGTGTTTGCCCTAGATAAGTTCAGATCGTATATCATTGGATCTAGAGTGACTTTGTTTACAGATCACACCGCCATCAGGTACCTCATGGCAAAGAAGGATGCCAAGGCCAGACTGACTAGATGGATCCTTCTACTCCAGGAGTTCGACATTGAGATCAAGGATAAGCCTGGAGTCAAGAATGTGGTGGCGGATCATCTCTCCCGATTAGAGCAGCCTGAGGATTCTGAGCAGATTGATCCTATTCGTGATACCTTCCCAGATGAGGCGATCCTTGCTATCGCCTCACTCCCGTGGTATGCCGATATTGTGAACTTTCTCGTTGCTGGGAAAGTCCCACAAGATTGGCCCAGGCAGAGGCTTGAGACCTTCCTTGCGAAGGCCAAGTCCTACCACTGGGAGGATCCCATCCTTTACCACGAAGGAGGGGATAGCGTCTGGCGTCGGTGTATTCCTCAGGAGGAACACCATAGCGTCCTCACTTACTGCCACAAGCTTGAGGCAGGAGGACATCATTCTGGGAGGAGAACGGCACATAAAGTGCTCCAATCCGGCTTGTGGTGGCCTACCCTCTTCAAGGACTCTGATGAGTTCGTGAAGAGGTGTACTGACTGTCAGAGGATGGGCACTTGTGGACAGCGTGATATGATGCCGATGCAGCCCATTCACTTCTGTGAGGTTTTTGACGCATGGGGCATCGATTTCATGGGTCCATTCCCTAAGAGTCAGGGATTTGAGTACATTCTGTTGGCCGTAGATTATGTTAGTCGTTGGGTTGAGGCTATCCCCGCCCGAGCCGCTGATGCGAGGACTGTTTGCAGATTTTTGAGGAAGCATATCATCACGCGGTTCGGGGTTCCACGAGTTCTTATTTCTGATGGGGGGTCTCATTTTATCAACGACCAGGTGAAGGCACTTGCTAGCGAGTTCGGCATAGATCATCGTGTTGCTACACCTTACCATCCACAGACGAATGGTCTAGCTGAGGTGTCGAATAGGGAGATCAAGAATATTTTGCAGAAAGTCGTCCACCCTGACCGAAAGAATTGGTCACAGCTTTTGGACTCGGTCTTGTGGGCATATCGGACGTCTTTCAAGACTCCATTGGGTACATCTCCCTTTCGCCTCGTTTATGGCAAGCCATGCCATCTACCTGTTGAGCTGAGGCACAAGTCACTTTGGGCAGTCACAGATATTCTTATGGATCCAGATGGTATAGGAGACCAGAGGAGGGCAGAGTTAGCTGCCCTGGAGGAGCTTAGAGATGCGGCTTTCTCAAGCAGCCTACATTATAAGGAAAAAGTGAAGGAGTGGCATGATTCTCATATCAGCCACAAGCATTTTGAGATTGGACAGAGAGTATGGCTGTTTGATGCGAGGCTTAGGTTATTTCCAGGGAAGCTACAGAGCAAATGGAAGGGACCTTTTCTCGTCAGAAAGGTGCACGACAATGGTAGTATTGATATATCCGAGTTGTCTTCTGAGAGCACCTTTCGAGTGAACGGCCAGCGGCTCAAGCCATATCTAGATCATGAGCCGCGGGACGTTATTATTTGTGCCCCTATTCATTTTGCGTGAGATGTGGTCTTTTGACTCACATCTTTTGCATCTCACGCCTGATGTTCACTATTCCTCCGCCTGTATAGATCCAGTTGTCCATATCATTCTATTCTTTAGTCCCACATCCCTTTCCTCATCTTATGATTATGCTATACTTAGGGTGTACTTTACCCTAAGTATAGGGGGGATGTAGGACCTGCGGGTAGTCTTTTCATTCTTTCTGCCCCTGTTTTGCTGCCTATACTTAGGGATATTTTACCCTAAGTATAGGGGGGGCAGATTCTGTATCTTCTTCACTCGGCTTTCCCTTCATGTACAGCTTGCTATACTTAGGATTAGTTAATCCTAAGTATAGGGGGAAACCACCGAGTTCCTCTCATTCTATTCATTTATTCGTTCCTGTACTTATCCATTCCTTTTCACTTCCCTTTTACTAAGCACGAGTTATGTCTTCTTCATCGCTCTTGATCACTCTGAGGACATCGCTCGAGCTAAGTATAGGGGGGGTGTGTATATATTTCATATATACTTTAGCCATAACTCGTACTTTGTGTGAGTGTGTTAATAAATAAAATGGCTAAAAATCACAAAAATTTAAAAATGTTTCATAAACCTCTTTTATCTTGCACATACATAGCTAGTGTACAAAGTATTTTTGTAAAAATGATTTCAAAAATCTTTTGTGTAAATTTTGTGTAAATATTTTTGTATCAAAATTATGTATATAGTACAAAATTTTTCCAAAATGTTTTGAAAATCAAAAGTTTGCAAAAATCTTGTGTAAATGATTGTAAATATCTTTTTGCAAAAACCTGCACCTCATGCATCATTCATGATTTCAAAACATTTTTCAAAAATTTCGCATGATTGTAAAATATTTGTAAATAGCATCTTGTGTACATATATGTATATAGTTTTTCCTGGATGAGAAGTTGACATTTAAACTAAGCCTGGAATTAAATTGAGAAATGGAGCTTGAATAAGATCTTAATCCACTTAACTCCAAGAGGAACCTTATAGGATTTAGGTTTAAGGCTTTTCAGGTCCATAAGGACTTAATTCTTTGAGTCCACTAGGCTATGAGCATATGTCATCTTGATGAGCTTAAGTAGAGCACTTAACAACACACGCATGACTCTTAGAGACAATGGCTTGACTTGCACCTACACTTACACATGGCTCTCCACGGATGAGGTGGTGAGGAGGCAGTTTCCCTTGGCTTGGGGTAGCATATGAGGGTAGTACTTCTAGGCGGAACCTCTCTTCTTCTTCTAGTGAAGGAAGTGCACCTCAACTTGGTCTAGTGGTGATGAAGGATAAAGACAGAAGCCGTGGGTTGCAATAAAGCTTCAAAAGAGGGATAGTCTACTGGCTCAAGGGGAAATTTCTTATATGCTGCACCATGTAGATATGCTGTACAGAAGTTCTTGAAAAAAAAATGCAAAAATGCAAAAAGAACTCCAAAAAAGTGGTGGGTCGGATTGAAAATTTAATAACCCCACCGGAGTGTACATAGTCAAATAAACCAAAAGCTTATGGTATCAATGCTACATCTCATGAAGCTTGCAGCGGGAGACCTAGCTACACTGGCTAGGCTTCCAAAACTCTATACTTCTACCCCCTCTTCTTGAGCCGGTTGCACTTGAACTTAGAAGGGAATACCCCGCTTCTCGAGGAAAGAGTTGCTAGACCGAGGCATTAGAGTTACCAGGTTGAGGGAGGTTGTTTCTTTGTTGCTTCTGAGGTGGGGAGCCACATATCACTTACACCGCATGGAAAGATTCATGGTCATTAGAGTTTGTGTATGTAGACTTGTTCTGATCTGGTTTATTGAGGAGTCTTGCCTATAGATTGGTGGAACTTGGAGGCTGTTGCGTTTTAAGCTTAAGTCTAAATAAGGTTCCGACACATTAATAATCCAAAGATCTGATCGAGCTCCATATTTCAATTTAATGAAGGAAAGTTTAATAATTCAACCTTGATCCATGTACATCCTCTTTTTCTTTTTCTTTTTCTTTCTGTTTCACTTCTTTTTCAAATAAGTGTTTGCTAAGCGACTAGCAAAGTATAGTATAGGGGGGTGATGAATACCCATTCATCACTCTTTATTCTTATATTTTAGCTACAAAAAACCGATGCAAATGCATGTAGATATGTGTAAATACAAATAATTAGCAAAAGCATGCATCTTGTAAAAATATGTAATTAGCATGTTTTTGTGCAAAAATAAAAGAATAAAGAGTAAAAAGAAAAAGAGGGAAATATTTAGAATAAATATTGAGCAACCTAACCCAAGGGAGGGCTCATCATGGGCCTGACCGCATAAAAGCCACAGTAGAGAGAGATAGGGGCTCACTTATGTATATATTTGTAAATAAATAAAATAATATTTTCCTCATCCAAAAATATGCTTGTATATATTTTGTACATATTTATAAACTATTAAAAACAAAATAAAAACTTAAAAGTCAAAAATGCAAAAATACACCTTCACCATGTACATAAGACCACCATCCTTATTTATCTAACCTTGTAAATAGATGTATTTAGTTCTAAAACTTTTTGTAAATATCCTATGTTACCTATTGTACATAAAATAAATAAAAAGAAACAAAACAAAATCAAATAAAAATTACAAAATTAAAAATACAAAAATATCTTGTACATACACCATGTATATAGTTATACATAAATAATTATTTCACCTATATATCTAAATAATAAAAATAAAATAAAAATAGCCTTTTATTCCTCATTTTATCCTATAAATAAATAAAATATAAAATAGGAATAAAAATGTATATAAATAACTAATTAAAAATCAAAAATCAAAAATCAATATAGTGTATATATACCTATGTATAGCTACTATGTATATACTTTTTTTTATTTCCAAAAATTAATTAAAAATCACAAAAAAATAGAAAAAATTAAAACAAATATTTTTTATGTTTTAAGTTTTTGAAAATTCGGCCATTTAAGGCCCCAAAAAAATCAAATAAAAATATAAGCCTTGGCGGGCTCTGATTGGTCCACGGGGGATTGTTGACCCCCGGTCAACACCTCCCCCAGGACCACCAGAGCCCGGGTCCGCTCGCCCGACCCGTTTTCTCCCCTCTTTCTACGAGTGACCCGATCGCCATTTGCCCCAACTCCGGGTCCGGATTGATCACGTCACATCCGAGAGCCTCGCCGGAGCCCTCGCCTTGGGATCCGCGCTCCAGCTCGCCCTACCCGATCGATTCTTGCCGAACCCTCCACAGTATAAAGGCTGAGCTCCGCCGCACTTTCTTTCCATCTTTGGCTCTCCACCTTCACTCCCGTGACCTCCATTGCATTCAGCAAGGTGACAGCTTCCGCCTGCCGTGTTGCAGCGAGGAGGAGGGTGCCCGACCATCGATCCGGCAGCCGTGCGCCGCCGTGCTCCGCCACCTAGTTGGAGCTCGAGCCTCAGGCAGTGACGACCTTCGAGGCGACGACCGGGAGTTAGCCACACTCCAGCACAGTCTTCCGATCCACCCAGGTAGTTGATTAGCTCTTCCATTTCGTTTAATTTCTGATTTCGCCCAAATCGACTCTCCGACGTGTTCCCCTGATTCCGGCCATCTCGCGTAATATCTCGATCATCGGAACCCCCACACACCTTCGCCACCCTCCGACGCACGTTCTACGCCCACTCATCCAACCCAGCTCGCCCCGGAGCTGGGAGTCGAGCTCCACCACCTACCGCTCGCCGGAGCTCATTCGCACCGACCCACCAGCCACCGTCACCCCGCTTCTTTGGGTCGAGGCACTTTGCCCTCGACCCGCGAAGCTTCTGGTTTGCTTTGCAGGGACCGAGGAGGCCATCTGAGGCTTCCCGATTTCAGTCCAGGAGCTCGCTCGCCGCCAGCCTCGCCGGAGCCCCTCCCGGGCTCGGATGGGCCATCGGAGGCTACCACCAGCTGCGGGGCATCACAGCGGGTCTTCTCCGATCATCAGGAGCAGCTGAGGAGGAATACAGCCCATGCACGAGGCCGGCGAAGCTCGCCGGCGGAGTGTTCTTCCACCATCCTCCAGCACCGTCCGATGGCTCCTCCGCTCCAGTCTTGATCCCAGCCGTCCATCTTCCGAGGAGCAGCGACCGTCGATCACCTGGAGGGGCTCATCTGGACCGATAGCAGCAGAGGAGAGAGGCACCCGAGCTCCACCCCGTTCGATCTTCCACGTGTCCTCGCCTCCACCGTCGATCCGGCTCAAGGGCAGACGAAGAAAAGCGCCAGCTCACCAGGACCGCCCGATCTTCCACGTGGCGCGCATCCCGCCGTCGACAAATAAAGGGGTAAATTACTTAGGGCCCCCTCTTAGTTTGTCTTTTTAGTCCTAGTCCTGTAAATATTTTCGTGCTTTTATTTACGTAGGGTAATTTGCAACTGGGACCTTGTGCTTGTTTTTATTTACGTTTATGCCCCTGTGTATGTGAGACCACGTGCTTCGTCACGTGCTTGTTTGGGCTATTTACATCTGTTTCCCTGTAGTTCTGTTGGGTTCTGAAATGAATGATAACTTTTTGGTAATTGCATTTATGCCCCTGTGAGTGTTGTTTATGCGCATGTGCGGATTTTAGTGGGATTTTTGCATCCAAGCCCCTGGACTTTTGGTACGAGTTACCAAAAAGTCCAGAAACTTGGCTTTTTTTACCAAAAGGCACCTGAGTGCCCCAGGCACGCGTCACGCGCGTGACTTGCTGGGATTTTTGCACCTTGAGCCCCAGACTTTCGGGTATTTGCACATTGGTCCTTGTGCACAGTGCCCCCTTTTGGATTTTGAATAAAATATCAAATCACCTCCAAATCTAATGAAAATTTGAAACATGGCTTCTGCCATGGTGTAGGATTTTTGTAGATTTTTGAGGACATTTTTGATCTTGTTTGCTATTTTAAAAAATTCAAAAACATCTATTTTTGGCACTGTTTCACTTGAAAAATCACAAAAAAAATATAAAAACACCCCCAAAAATTCTACAAAAATTAGTTACTGATCTTTGTGTGTTGTTTGATTTTCTAGCCAATTTTGGCTATTTTTCATTGAGTAAAAACCCTAAAAATCTAAAAACACCTAAAAACTCATAAAAATCATATTAAATAATCTAAAAATCCAAAAACAATAATTTTGGTGCCCAAATTTTCCTTATTTTCTATAGAATACAGGAAAATTACCTCCAGGGCCATCTGAGATCCTTAGATATTTTATCTTTGGGTTTTGGGCCCTGCTGGACAGTACCCTATCTTTTTCTTACTGTTTGATTTTTAGAAAATAAAATACACATTGGAAAAATCTTAAAAATTAACCAAAACACTTAAAAACTTAAAAAACATAAAAACAATTTTTCTCGAATTTTTGCTCACTTCTGGATACATTAAATAATTAGTTGGAGTTTGCTTGTTTTTGTGCTTCTTTCATTTCCTTCACATTTAAAAATCCAAAAAAAATATAAAAACCATTAAAAACCACTAAAAAATGTTTTCTCCCTTTTTCTGATTCTTTGACTACTTCGTAGGCCTTTGGCCAATCCGTGCTCCTTGTGTTCGACCCTGGGAGCTATACCAGGTTAATCACATAGCGAGACCGCTTTCACATTTTCGATTGATTTTATTTCTCGTAGTGGTCTATTTTTCTTGATATACCCATCCGATTGATTGAGGTCACAACGACCATTCCTTTGCCTTTGCCTTAGTCATTCGGAATTTTGGGGTTATCACTTACACTCCACTAATTATTGAAATAAGGCTAGTCATAAAGATAAAATATTTTCTTTTTCATAGATGGTCAATTGCAACAAGAAACCACATTCTCCAAGGTCGACCTTTAGTTAGAATGCCATTAGTTTACAATTTAAATTGTAGACATATTAAAGACTGACAGGAATTCTTAGTGATGACTTTTTGACCTTACAAAGGAGCCAACTACATTATGAACTGATAAGTCAGATATTGAGGTTATCTAGGAAAGTTTGTGATGGTCTTTGGTGATAGTATCACAGATATCTTAAACAATATATATAAACTTATTGTATAGCCAATATTGATGTTGTGGGTGATTAAGTTGGACTTTAGAATCCGAGACCACTTAGGTTATCCTTGATATATGATTGTACTCACTAGATCTAATTAATTTTGTCAGATATGACATTAACGTTGGTAAAGATTCTTGTTTAATTATAGATACTGCAAGATATATGTGTTAATTTAATGAATATTGATTTTGTAGTATGTTAGTTGCTAGTAACAGGCACAATTCTTTTTACATATTGTCGATCCCAACTTGAGTTAGAAATGTATTTCTTTGCATATACTATAGTTGTGCAACTTGATAGACTATTTTCAGTGAGTGACAACCCACAAATTGATCCTTACAGATTCCTTTCAACCTCTAGCTGAGTTATTTACTCTTGTCTCTTAGGTGAAGATATATTGTTATAGATTTATTTACCTTACAATTTAGATCTTGAATGAGGCAATTATTCTATTGTCAGAGAGGCCTAGATACAAGGGAATAACTCCAAAGTAAGGGAACAAGAAAGCGGAACCCATAAAATGTGAAGAGCAAATAGAAGAATGGAGGAAGGGAGAATTGAGTCAAATATTATGGGACTTTTTCTGTCTCTTGACCAATAAATTTTGAGACGAATTTTTTTTCTAGTGGGGTAGATTGTAGCGACCCACATGGTATTAAGAGGAATTAAAAAGAAGAATAAAATAATAAAATAAGAGAGGAATGACAGTTATTGATGGTCAATTCAACTCCATTATTTCCGTGAATGCCATCTATTTTTGGAAGATGAGTTGTGCATGAGAAGAGACGTATGCCAATGCCATCTATTTTTGTAAATGGATTTCCTATAGGGGAAGAGATGCGTGCCAATATTAGCATTCATCTTAATGAGAGAGAGAGAGATTGAGAGAGAGAGAGAGAATGAATGAACGACGGAGGGAGAGATAGATCAAGAGATAAATGAAGAGAGATGAAGACCCAATGGCAACATTCTTCCGTCGTTGTCGTTGTCGAATATGGCAATGGTTGCCCTCTATGTTGGCATCGAATGTTGATCCAACGGAATCAGAGGAGCATCGACGTGATCTACAACGGTTCGGATAAGCGGAATCGAGGTGCCTTCGTGGACAGGCTTCTCGTGTCATTGAGGTATATGTCGACCCCTTAGGTAATCGACCAATTCCCATTCATAAATTGTGAATTACATTAAATATGAACGATTATCTTTTCGTTTAGCCAATAAAAAAAGGAGGAAGGCGATCTTTAGATTTGGTTGACGTTATAGTTTTCTTGTTCTCAGAACATTCTCACAAATATTAGAATCTAGTGACAAATCATTGGCTTTGTATGTATGTGATGACGCGCCTAACCACTCGGGTATAAGGTACAGAAATAGGGTCGTTGCGACCCAAGCGATCAGGCTAAGTCAATCAAGAAAAATGAACCACTCGAAAAAGATCAAATCAAGAAAATCACGAAAAGCGGTCCTGCTATATGTTTAACCTGGTATAGCACCCAGGGTCGAACTCAAGGAGCACGGATTGGCCGAAGGCCTACGAAGTAGTCAAAAAATCAGAGAAAAAGGGAAAACATTTTTAGTGGTTTTTAATTGTTTTTAAATTTTTTTGGATTTTTAATATGTAAAGAAAATAAGAAAAGCAAAAGCAAGCACACTTCAACAAATTATTTAATGCATCAAGAAGCAAGCAAAAATTCAGACAAAAATATTTTTATGTTTTTATGTTTTTTAATGTTTTTGGTGAATTTTTGGAATTTTTCTGATGTGTATTTTATTTTCTAAAAATCAAACAGTAGCAAAAATGCAAGGTACTGCTCAGCCAGGCCCAAAATCCCCAGATAAAATATCTAAGGACCTAAAAAGGACCTGGATGTATTTTTCCTGTAAACCAGGTAAAACAAAGAAAATTTGAGTACCAAAATTATTGTTTTTGGATTTTTAATGTATTTATTAGAATTTTTATGAGTTTTTAAGGGTTTTTAAGTTTTTATGGGTTTTCAGGGACGAAAATTAGCCAAAACTGGCTAGAAAATCAAAGAACACAAAATAAACAGTACCTAATTTTTATAGAATTTTTAGGGGGGTTTTTATATTTTTTTGTGATTTTTAAAACTAAACAGTGCCAAAAATAGATGTTTTTGAATTTTTAAAAATAGCAAACAAGATCAGAAATGTCCTCAAAAATCTATAAAAATCCTACACCATGGCAGGAGCCATGTGTCAAATTTTCATTGGATTTGGAGGTGATTTGATATTTTATTCAAAAATGACAAGAGGGCACTGTGCACAGGGACCAAAGTGCAAATACCCAAAGTTCTGGGGGTCCTGGTGCAATTAACCCAGGAAGTCACGCGCCAAGCGCGTGCCTAGGGCACTCAGGGACCTCTTTGTAATAAAAGTAAGGTCCGGGGACTATTTGGTAACACGTACCGAAAGTCCGGGGACCTCAGATGCAAATTACCCTAAAATAAGCGCACATACGCAATTACAACATTCACAGGGGCATAGATGCAAATACTCAAAAGTTTTCATTCATTTCTAATCATCCAGAACTACAGGGAATATGTTGCAAATAACCCAAACATACACGTGACGAAGCACGTGGCTCCACACAGACAGGGGTATAAGTGCAAATATCTAAAGTATGAGGTCCAATATACAAAATACCCTAAAACTAAATAACTGACGAAAATAATTACAGGACTAAAACGAAATGAAAGATAAGGGAGGGCCTAAGGGTAAATTACCCTTTATTAAGTCGCCCGATGGATGCGCGCCACGTGGATAGATGGACGGCTGATGATGGGTGGCGCTCCAACGCTGAAGCCCTCGCAGCGATCGGACGGTCGAGGATACGCCACGTGGGGGATCGGACGGTTGATGCTCTCGGTGGCTAAACCTCGTGCAACGGACGGTCCAGATCGCCTATCCAAGATCTGACGGTGGCTGGATCTCCTCAAGTGGACGGTCAGGATGAGAACTGGAGGTCGGGGACGATCGGACGGTCGAAGAGGATCCTGGAAGAACAGTTGGCCGGCGAGCTTCGCCGGCCTCGTGCGAGCGCGGTGGTCCTCGTCTGCTGCTTCTGAAGATCGGAGAAGCTCCGCGATGATGCTCCGCAGCTGATGGTCGGCTCCGATGACCCAACCGAGCCCTGGAGGGCTCCGGCGAGGTCGGCGGAGGAGAAGCTCCTGGCCCGAATGGCGAGAGGCCTCAGATGGCCTCTGCTGGTCCTGCAAAACAGCTCAGAAGCTTCGCGGGTCGAGGGCAAAATGCCTCGACCCGGTTAGGCGGCGTGAAGGTGAAAGGTGCGGCGAGATGGGCGAGCTCCGGCGAAGCGATGGACGGCAGAGCTCGAATCCCAGCTCCTGTGCGAGCTGGGTTGGATGGAGATGCGGAGAACGTGTGCGGGAGGAAGGCGGAGGTGATGATAGATTCCGATGATCGAATGGGTGCGTGAGGTAGTCGGAATCGACGAAAATCGACGGCGGCGCGATTTGGGGCAAATGGGAAATTAGGCTAAATGGCTAAGCTAAACGATTACCTGAGTGGTGTAGTAGACTGTGCTGGAGCTGGTGGTGCTCCCGGTCGTAGCCTCGAGGGTCGTCTGGGCCCGAGGCTCGAGCTCCTGCTCTGGGCGGAGCACGGCGGTGCTAACTCGCCGGATCAGTGGTATCCGGCCCCTCTCCTCGCTGCGACAGCACCTGGAGCGAGCTGTCACTCACGCTCGAGCACTGGAGGTCACTGGGGGTGGAGCGGATTAGCCAAAGATGCAGAATCAGGTGGCGGAGCTCGGCTTTATACGTGTGTGCAGATCCGACTAGGGCTGGACAGGTAGGGCTGTGAGAAGCGCGGATCCCAATGCGGATACCCCGGCGGTCATGTCGGATGTACGAGGAAGCGATAGGACGGAGACGACAGGTGGAGGTGGCGGAGCTACGCTACAGAAAAGCAAAAAATCCTAATTTATGCTAAACTAGAGGCTAAGGAGGTTACCTGGTGAAGGCTGTCGACTGGGGTGGAACTCAAGAAGCTCCTGGGTCATTGCCTGCAAGGGGGCGTCGTCTCCCCGAGGCTGGGCGCGCTCGCGGCAGCGCACGGCGGAGTTACCCACCAGATCATTGGATTCCTGGGAACTCGAGCCTCGCTTCCACTCCAAAACACGCAGCTGTCACTCAGGTGCTCAGGAGGAGCTCCTTGGCGGCGAGCAGGGGTCCAAAGATGCGTGAATTAGGTCGCCGGTGACGAATATAAGTATGGTGGGTGATCCGAGAAGAAGGAGGTCGGGCGAGCTTCATGCGGTTCGGATCCACCAAACCCACCCCGGGCGAGGGTCCTGGATGATCGGAGTGCAATCGGAGCCCGGGGTTTGGGTCGATGGCGGTCGGGTCAGGCGGGTAAAAGATCGAGAAATCGGGTCGGTTGCCTGACCCGCGAAAGAAGAAGGTCCGCGGGGGAAGTTGACCGGGGTCAACAAACCCCCGTGGACCAATCAGAAGCCGCCACGTATTTTATTTTTGTTTATTTATTTTAGGCTAGAAAATGATGGAATTAGCAAAAACTTAAAACACAAAATATTTTTATTTTATTTTTTTCTATTTTTTGGTGATTTTTACTTAATTTTTGGAGATAAAAATAAGGTATTTACATTATATAGCTATACATAGGTATATATACAATATGTAGGCTTTTGATTTTTTATTTTTAATTATTATTTTTATACAATTTTATTCCCATTTATATTTTATTTATTTACATTATAAAATAAGGAATAAAAGGGTGTTTTTATTTTATTTTTATTATTTATATACATAGGTAAAATAAATAGATATATACAAGGTATATATACAATGTATTTTTGTATTTTTAATTTTTCTCTTTTTATTTTGTTTTGATTTTAATTGTTTTTATTTTATTTATTTAAATATATAACATAGACTATTTACAAAAATTACTTTTATATATTTACAAAGCTAAATACATATATATATAGGTGTGGCTTATGTACATAATGAAAAGGGGGATTTTTGATCTTTTTGATTTTTATCTTTTTAGTTTGTTTTTATATTTAATAAATATATACAAGTATTTACAAGCATATTTTTGGGTGAGGAAAATATAATTTTATTTATTTACATAAATATTTACACCAGAGCCCCTATCTCCCTCTACTTTGGCTTTTATGCGGTCAGGCCCATGCTGAGCCCTCCCTTGGGTTAGGTTGCTCAATATTTATTCTAAATATTTCCCTCTTTTTCTTTTTAATCTTTATTCTTTTATTTTTGCACAAAAACATGCTAATTATAGGTTTTTACACAATGCATGCTTTTGGTAATTATTTGTATTTACATATATCTACATGCATTTGCAAAGGTTTTTGTAGCTAAAATATAAGAATAAAGAGTGATGAATGGGTATTCATCACCCCCCTATACTTAACTTTACTAGTCCCTTAGCAAACACTTATTTGAAAAAGAAGTGAAAAAGAAAGAAAAAGAAAAAGAGGATGTACATGGATCAAGGTTGATTATTAAACTTGCCTTCATTAAATTGGGATATGGAGCTTGATCAGATCTTTGGATTATTAATGTGTCGGAACCTTATTTGGACTTAAGCTTAAAACCCAACAGCCTCTAAGTTCCACCAATCTATGGACAAGACTCCTCAATAAACCAGATCAGAACAAGTCTACATACACAAACTCTAATGACCATGAATCTTTCCATGCGGTGTAAGTGATATGTGGCTCCCCACCTCAGAAGTAACAAAGAAACAGCCTCCCTCAACCTGGTAACTCTAATGCCTCGGTCTAGCAACTCTTTCCTCGAGAAGCGGGGTATTCCCTTCTAAGTTCAAGTGCAACCAGCTCAAGAAGAGGGGGAAGAAGTATAGACTTTTGGAAGCCTAGCCAGTGTAGCTAAGTCTTCCGCTGCAAGCTTCATGAGATGTAACATGGATACCATAAGCTTTGCTTTATTTGACTATATACACTCCGGTGGGGTTATTAAATTTTCAATCCGACCCACCACTTTTTTGGAGTTCTTTTTGCATTTTTGCATATTTTTTTTCAAGGACTTCTATACAGCATATCTACATGGTGCAGCATATTTACAAGAAATTTTCCTCTTGAGCCAGTAGACTATCCCTCTTTTGAAGCTTTATTGCAACCCACGGCTTCTGTCTTTAGCCTTCATCACCACTAGACCAAGTTGAGACGCACTTCCTTCACTAGAAGAAGAAGAGAGGTTCCGCCTAGAAGTACTACCCTCATATGCTACCCCAAGCCAAAGGAAACTGCCTCCTCACCACCTCATCCGTGGAGAGCCATGTGTAAAGTGCAGGTGCAAGTCAAGCCATTGTCTCTAAGAGTCATGCGTGTGTTGTTAAGTGCTCTACTTAGGCTCATCAAGATGACATATGCTCATAGCCTAGTGGACTCAAAGAATTAAGTCCTTATGGACCTGAAAAGCCTTAACCCTAAGTCCTATAAGGTTCCTCTTAAAGTTAAGTGGATTAAGATCTTATTCAAGCTCCATTTCTCAATTTAATTCCAGGCTTAGTTTAAATGTCAACTCTCATCCAGGAAAAACTACATACATATATGTACACAAGATGCTATTTACAAATATTTTACAATCATGCAAAATTTTTGAAAAATGTTTTGAAATCATGGATGAATGATGCATGAGGTGCAAGTTTTGCAAAAAGATATTTACACACATTTACACCAGATTTTTGCAAACTTTTGATTTTCAAAACATTTTGGAAAAATTTTGTACTATATACATAATTTTGATACAAAGTATTTACACAAGCTTTACACAAAAGATTTTTGAAATCATCTTTACAAAAATACTTTGTACACTAGCTATGTATGTGCATGATAAAAGAAGTTTATGTACATGAAAAATTTTTACTTTTTGTGATTTTTAGCCATTTTTATTTATTAACACACTCACACAAAGTACGAGTTATGGCTAAAGTATATATGAAATATATACACCCCCCCCCCCTATACTTAGCTCGAACGATGTCCTCAGAGTGATCAAGAGCGATGAAGAAGACATAGCTCGTGCTTAGTAAAAGGGAAGTGAAAAGGAATGGCTAAGTGCAGGAATGAATAAATGAATAGAATGAGAGGAACTCGGTGGTTTCCCCCTATACTTAGGATTAACTAATCCTAAGTATAGCAAACTGTACATGAAGGGAAATCCGAGTGAAGAAGATACAGAGTCTGCCCCCCCTATACTTAGGGTAAAATATCCTAAGTATAGGCAGCAAAACAGGGGCAGAAAGACACGAAGAAAATCACGAATATATACAAGAAGGAGGACATCACTCCCCCTATACTTAAGGTGAAGAACCTTAAGTATAGGCAACAAAACAGAAGTGATGAAACAGACGAATGAAACCACCCGGTGTTTCCACCCCCCTATACTTAGGATGAGCAATCTCCTAAGTATAGCAAAGATAATCCTAAGCGAGACCTGGGGTGAAAACAAGAACGGAAGAAAGAAAGATCAAACAAGACGAAACACGTATATACAAAAGAGTACAATGTTGAGGTGCCTCTCAACAAGCGCTAGATTTTATGCCCCTAGCTGGGCGCAAAGGTTAGGACAACGCAGTATCAAGGTTCAGGACGGCATCGGTAAGTCGAATGCCGTACTGTCGTCGCAGTCTCGGTGTGAGAACCATGACGAACTCAACAGTATAAAGTAAGACACCCAGGTATGCAATCAGGCGGGTGTCTGCTACCAGCCAATGATATGAGCATAAGTAATCGGGATCCGGTAGCACAAAAGAAATCAACGGCTCTGGATCAGACTGGAGTGAGAGTATAGAGCCGAAGAAATCAAACGTGGAGAAGGATGGATCAGTCATGGAATCCTCCACTTCAATCAGTGTCTCAAATAGGTATTGGCAATCAGGATCAGGAGACTCTCTAAGCAGAATGATACCCGATGCGTGTAATAGAATCAGATCAGGCAAATCATCGAATATCTCCAGAATGGGCTCATCCTCGCGAGGGTCGTTGAGGTGAGAAGACTCAGAATCAGAATGATCTAAAGACTCGGTTCCGTGTTCCGCCAGATCGGAAACACACTCAGCAGGTGAAACCGAGTACTCATCGAGTGCGGCATCCTCCCGCTGATAACCCTCGGGGAGAGATGCCAGATCAGAAGTGACTAGAAGAGGATCAGGATCTAGATCGGCATCTGCGCTGCTATCAAGTATCCACTCAGTGCACCAGGCTGCATCATCATCAAAAGTGTAGGGCTCGGCAATCTGGAAGCAGGAGAAGGTACTAGTCAACATCGCGGAAGCTGGCAAAGTGTCTGTGGTTGATCCTCGCTCTGCGGCTATGCTGGCTATCAGCTGGTCCTCAGGAAGTGTCTCTGTCTCAACAAAATGGAGGACAAAAGGCTCGAAGACGGGACTCTCTGTGTCTGTACTCTCAAAGTGGAGTCCCTCATCAAGCTGTGGCTGCTGAGCTGAGTCCTGGTGATTGTCTGCATCCAAGAAGTGTCTATGTAGGAAGGAAACTGACTCCTCCGGGACTGGAATCTGAAGTGTCTGAATCAATGGCTGCAACAGCTGGGGCTCCTCCGGCTCCTGGAGTATCAGACGATCTGATATCCAAGACTCGTCAACAGGGAACTCTGGGACTGACTCGAACTCCAACTGGAAAGCCAACGGGAACTCAAGTAGACTCTGGGTCCGAACCTCTGCTATCACAGTCATCTCCTCTGTCAGTGGTGCTGCACCATCCAAATCCTCGGGCTGGTGTGTAGAAGCTGACTCACCATGTGAAGTGACACACCGCACCGGTACTATATCATCCTCATGTGTTGTCCTGACCGGAGCATCTCGTGAAGAAGAACTCTGTGAAAGTAGCCTCGAGATGATATCCAGGAAGTGACTGTCGGAACTGCGGTGTGAACCGCCACATGTGGTAATCACCAATGCAAGCTGCTCTGCGGTCATCCCCCGCATGGAGATCTCAATCAAATCTGTCAGTGGAAGTCCATGGTCTGGAAATCTCCTCAAGAGGTCAAGAAACCTCGGCCATGCCTCGTGCAATGGCTCCTGGGGGTCAACTGAAAAGTCCATGATCAAAGACCGCATAAACTCTGCTCTACGTGGGGGAAAGTATCTCTGTAAGAACTCTCGGCGTAGCTCTCCCCACGTCTCGAATGTCCTTCCCAAACGTCGGTGCCATCTCATGGCTCTGTCGTGAAGCGTGAAGGGGAAGGTCCGGCTCATCAGGTCCTCTGTAGTGACATCTGAATATCTCTGTGCTTTACAAAATTCCTCGAAAGCAGACAGGTGAAGATAAGGCTCCTCGTGCGCCTCTCCTGAAAATGTCGGCAGTCGCTGAATGTAATCCAAATCCAAGACGAATGGGCCTAATGTAGAAGCTGACTGAGCTCCATGTGCTATCCGCTCCTCCATCCCTCTGGAATTGGATCTATCTGCTGATCTCCACTGCTCTCTCGGGTTACCAACGGAGTGCGCTCTCAACTCAGCAACAGCATCGTCCGGGCCTCGCATCTGCTCTGTCTGATATCCTCGGACGTCTAGCACAGCATGCCCAGAGTGATGAGATGAAAGGGAGGGAGGGAGCGGGAGGTTGGTCGGAGATCCGACCTCCCTAGAAGGTGGACTGGAGTGATGGTCAGAGGATGGAGAAGAAGCCGTAAGAGTCGGCTCAAAGTGAGGGGAATCCATCATCCAGGGATCAGGGAGAAGAGAAATGAAGGGAGGTGAGGGAGGGGAATAGATGAGAAAGGATCGAAGGGATCTGGCAACCAAACAAGATGAACAAGCAAACCCCCAATTCACCTACGCACCCAGAGCTGAAGACCGAAGGGATCGGTCAATTATCTTGTCAATTTTATTTTAGGTGATCATCCAGTCTATCAGAGCGATTACGTGAGGTCAATAGGTATCCAGATCTTTCTCAACCGACTGTCCCGTACTGAAAGCCGGTAATCAGTCAAGAAAAGATCGGAGGCTCTATCCTAATGTGCGGATCACTCTCTCGCTCATCCAAACCAGACAAGGAGGGGGTTACTCTCCCCAAGACAGATTTTTCGTGAAGTGTCTTTTAGGTCAAGTATGATTAGCAGTCCCGATTTTATTGTTTTTCTTTTTAATATTTTTCAAATATCAAACAAACGGCCTAACGAATTTTTCGGTTCTCCTGATTATTAAGTCCGAAAACAGGGGGAGAAGACGAAAAAGCCGATGCACGATAAATCAATGATGCATGCAAAGTAAGGAAGGCGTACCTGACTCCAGCACTCTACATGCAATATGATCCGCGCATAAATGTAAAGACAGGAACTAAACTACCTAAATGATGCAACGGGAAAAACCGAGTCCTAGACGAGCAATTTCTAGCGCAGAACCGTCTAACTCAGTCACTCGCCCTCGATCCAAAGAGTCCGGTCTAGACCCACCCCTCCTCTTCTCGACAGGTCGAGTTCAGGAGTAGCGCTTGACGGGGCAGGCTCGCGGCGCGTAGGCTCTCAGGAAAGCGACTAAGTTATTTTTATTATTTATTATTAGTAGGTCCAATTAACGTTCTATGGGAACAGATAAGCAGTTAGGTGTGTGGATCCTACTAATTACGGCACAATCACGAGAAATTCCTAAGTCTAGGGGCTCGAGCAAAAACCGCGTAAATACCGGAAAAGGCAGCTAAAAAGCTAAAACCGCGAAAAACCGCGAAAAATCTAAAGGATCCCCCGAGCACACCGGTGCTCGGCGAAACAGACCCGAGAGTCCAACTGTCTCTGACTGTACCTGTATTATTACAACAATAATCAAATATACTGGAAATAAATCCTAATCTAAACTACGCTAAGCCGCGGTTATTCCGCGACTCCCGCACTCCTGCTTGCTTTCCTGCACTCTCCTGCGGCTCTGTGAAGAAGAGAGCCGCCTCCGGTTCTCGCGGTTGCGTCGGCTTCCGAAGAAGCCGCCTCGATCCTCGGGCCCTCGCAAGAAAACAAAACAAGAGTGTCAGTCCAATATTATTATCAGAAAATATGAGAAAAATATATCTACAAAAATCTATACAAAAAGCCGCGAAAATCAAAAAGCCGCGGAAAACTCAAAAAGCGACTACTAAGCCGTGCTCCCCGGCAACGGCGCCATTCTGATGACGCGCCTAACCACTCGGGTATAAGGTACAGAAATAGGGTCGTTGCGACCCAAGCGATCAGGCTAAGTCAATCAAGAAAAATGAACCACTCGAAAAAGATCAAATCAAGAAAATCACGAAAAGCGGTCCTGCTATATGTTTAACCTGGTATAGCACCCAGGGTCGAACTCAAGGAGCACGGATTGGCCGAAGGCCTACGAAGTAGTCAAAAAATCAGAGAAAAAGGGAAAACATTTTTAGTGGTTTTTAATTGTTTTTAAATTTTTTTGGATTTTTAATATGTAAAGAAAATAAGAAAAGCAAAAGCAAGCACACTTCAACAAATTATTTAATGCATCAAGAAGCAAGCAAAAATTCAGACAAAAATATTTTTATGTTTTTTATGTTTTTTAATGTTTTTGGTGAATTTTTGGAATTTTTCTGATGTGTATTTTATTTTCTAAAAATCAAACAGTAGCAAAAATGCAAGGTACTGTCCAGCCAGGCCCAAAATCCCCAGATAAAATATCTAAGGACCTAAAAAGGACCTGGAGGTATTTTTCCTGTAAACTAGGTAAAACAAGGAAAATTTGAGTACCAAAATTATTGTTTTTGGATTTTTAATGTATTTATTAGAATTTTTATGAGTTTTTGAGGGTTTTTGAGTTTTTATGGGTGTTCAGTGATGAAAATTAGCCAAAATTGGCTAGAAAATCAAAGAACACAAAATAAACAGTACCTAATTTTTATAGAATTTTTAGGGGGGGTTTTATATTTTTTTGTGATTTTTAAAACTAAACTGTGCCAAAAATAGATGTTTTTGAATTTTTAAAAATAGCAAACAAGATCAGAAATGTCCTCAAAAATCTACAAAAATCCTACACCATGGCAGGAGCCATGTGTCAAATTTTCATTGGATTTGGAGGTGATTTGATATTTTATTCAAAAATGACAAGAGGGCACTGTGCACAGGGACCAAAGTGCAAATACCCAAAGTTCTGGGGGTCCTGGTGCAATTAACCCAGGAAGTCACGCGCCAAGCGCGTGCCTGGGGCACTCAGGGACCTCTTTGTAATAAAAGTAAGGTCCGGGGACTATTTGGTAACACGTACCGAAAGTCCGGGGACCTCAGATGCAAATTACCCTAAAATAAGCGCACATGCGCAATTACAACATTCACAGGGGCATAGATGCAAATACTCAAAAGTTTTCATTCATTTCTAATCATCCAGAACTACAGGGAATATATTGCAAATAACCCAAACATACACGTGACGAAGCACGTGGCTCCACACAGACAGGGGTATAAGTGCAAATATCTAAAGTATGAGGTCCAATATGCAAAATACCCTAAAACTAAATAACTGACGAAAATAATTACAGGACTAAAACGAAATGAAAGATTAGGGAGGGCCTAAGGGTAAATTACCCTTTATTAAGTCGCCCGATGGATGCGCGCCACGTGGATAGATGGACGGCTGATGACGGGTGGCGCTCCAACGCTGAAGCCCTCGCAGCGATCGGACGGTCGAGGATACGCCACGTGGGGGATCGGACGGTTGATGCTCTCGGTGGCTAAACCTCGTGCAACGGACGGTCCAGATCGCCTCTCCAAGATCTGACGGTGGCTGGATCTCCTCAAGTGGACGGTCAGGATGAGAACTGGAGGTCGGGGACGATCGGACGGTCGAAGAGGATCCTAGAAGAACAGTTGGCCGGCGAGCTTCGCCGGCCTCGTGCGAGCGCGGTGGTCCTCGTCTGCTGCTTCTGAAGATCGGAGAAGCTCCGCGATGATGCTCCGCAGCTGATGGTCGGCTCCGATGACCCAACCGAGCCCTAGAGGGCTCCGGCGAGGTCGGCGGAGGAGAAGCTCCTGGCCCGAATGGCGAGAGGCCTCAGATGGCCTCTGCTGGTCCTGCAAAACAGCTCAGAAGCTTCGCGGGTCGAGGGCAAAATGCCTCGACCCGGTTAGGCGGCGTGAAGGTGAAAGGTGCGGCGAGATGGGCGAGCTCCGGCGAAGCGATGGACGGCAGAGCTCGAATCCCAGCTCTTGTGCGAGCTGGGTTGGATGGAGATGCGGAGAACGTGTGCGGGAGGAAGGCGGAGGTGATGATAGATTCCGATGATCGAATGGGTGCGTGAGGTAGTCGGAATCGACGAAAATCGACGGCGGCGCGATTTGGGGCAAATGGGAAATTAGGCTAAATGGCTAAGCTAAACGATTACCTGAGTGGTGTAGTAGACTGTGCTGGAGCTGGTGGTGCTCCCGGTCGTAGCCTCGAGGGTCGTCTGGGCCCGAGGCTCGAGCTCCTGCTCTGGGCGGAGCACGGCGGTGCTAACTCGTCGGATCAGTGGTATCCGGCCCCTCTCCTCGCTGCGACAGCACCTGGAGCGAGCTGTCACTCACGCTCGAGCACTGGAGGTCACTGGGGGTGGAGCGGATTAGCCAAAGATACAGAATCAGGTGGCGGAGCTCGGCTTTATACGTGTGTGCAGATCCGACTAGGGCTGGACGGGTAGGGCTGTGAGAAGCGCGGATCCCAATGCGGATACCCCGGCGGTCATGTCGGATGTACGAGGAAGCGATAGGACGGAGACGGCAGGTGGAGGTGGCGGAGCTACGCTACTGAAAAGCGAAAAATCCTAATTTACGCTAAACTAGAGGCTAAGGAGGTTACCTGGTGAAGGCTGTCGACTGGGCTGGAACTCAAGAAGCTCCTGGGTCATTGCCTGCAAGGGGGCGTCGTCTCCCCGAGGCTGGGCGCGCTCGCGGCGGCGCACGGCGGAGTTACCCACCGGATCAGTGGATTCCTGGGAACTCGAGCCTCGCTTCCACTCCAAAACACGCAGCTGTCACTCAGGTGCTCAGGAGGAGCTCCTTGGCGGCGAGCAGGGGTCCAAAGATGCGTGAATTAGGTCGCCGGTGACGACTATAAGTATGGTGGGTGATCCGAGAAGAAGGAGGTCGGGCGAGCTTCATGCGGTTCGGATCCACCAAACCCACCCCGGGCGAGGGTCCTGGATGATCGGAGTGCAATCGGAGCCCGGGGTTTGGGTCGATGGCGGTCGGGTCAGGCGGGTAAAAGATCGAGAAATCGGGTCGGTTGCCTGACCCGCGAAAGAAGAAGGTCCGCGGGGGAAGTTGACCGGGGTCAACAAACCCCCGTGGACCAATCAGAAGCCGCCACGTATTTTATTTTTGTTTATTTATTTTAGGCTAGAAAATGATGGAATTAGCAAAAACTTAAAACACAAAATATTTTTATTTTATTTTTTTCTATTTTTTGGTGATTTTTACTTAATTTTTGGAGATAAAAATAAGGTATTTACATTATATAGCTATACATAGGTATATATACAATATGTAGGCTTTTGATTTTTGATTTTTAATTATTATTTTTATACAATTTTATTCCCATTTTATATTTTATTTATTTACATTATAAAATAAGGAATAAAAGGGTGTTTTTATTTTATTTTTATTATTTATATACATAGGTAAAATAAATAGATATATACAAGGTATATGTACAATGTATTTTTGTATTTTTAATTTTTCTCTTTTTATTTTATTTTGATTTTAATTGTTTTTATTTTATTTATTTACAATATATAACATAGACTATTTACAAAAATTACTTTTGTATATTTACAAAGCTAAATACATATATATATATGTATAGGTGTGGCTTATGTACATAATGAAAAGGGGGATTTTTGATCTTTTTGATTTTTATCTTTTTAGTTTGTTTTTATATTTAATAAATATATACAAGTATTTACAAGCATATTTTTGGGTGAGGAAAATATAATTTTATTTATTTACATAAATATTTACACCAGAGCCCCTATCTCCCTCTACTTTGGCTTTTATGCGGTCAGGCCCATGCTGAGCCCTCCCTTGGGTTAGGTTGCTCAATATTTATTCTAAATATTTCCCTCTTTTTCTTTTTAATCTTTATTCTTTTATTTTTGCACAAAAACATGCTAATTATAGGTTTTTACACAATGCATGCTTTTGGTAATTATTTGTATTTACATATATCTACATGCATTTGCAAAGGTTTTTGTAGCTAAAATATAAGAATAAAGAGTGATGAATGGGTATTCATCAGTATGTCATAGAAATTTATGGTTCTGGAAAATTTAATTTCAGATGTGCTGAAGCAACCAATCACGTGGTGGCTTATCATTTATACAAATTTGATTTTAATCTATTCCAGGAGATGTCAATGCGCATCTAAACTACGAATCAGGTTTTGGTGATTATTTTATTAACATCATTTAGTTCTCGTAACGTGCAAACATCTCCATGCAAATTGTTATTTGACTAATTCAATTGATATTGAAATAAATATTTTTATATTATTCATGTGAATTACAGAAAAGAAATTAGTATTTTTTGTGTATTTATAAATCTATGTTGTGCTACATGTATAGTTACCATTCCACAAATAGTATGATTGTATTGGAAGCTGAATAAAAATAATTGAATCATTTATCTTAGTTCTGTATTTCTGTTATATTCAGTCTGAGCATTATTAAATATACAGTTGATGACGTTTATTTCGATTGTTGTTCCTAATCTTGGGACTATAAGTCTATATCCGATTATACTCATTAGTTAGAAGTTAATGGAATCTTTACATATTTCCACTTCAATGATATGCCATAGTATCTACAAAAAGATTTGGATAGTTTAAACACTATTTATATTATGAGATATAACCTTTCCCATAACCAGAGAAAGTCTTTTATGATTTATTTTTTGACCGTCATTAACTAAGATAATTAACTACTATAATGTTGTATGGGCATCATTGCTTCTAACTTCTTTTATGATATATCATTGAGTTGATAACTTATTTTGTGGGTGGTAGGAACATTGCAAATAATAAGTTATACTATACATAGGAGTAACTATGGAACATTATGTTTTAGAATTTCATATATATATATATATACATGTATGTATGTATGTATGTACATGTATTATAGTTTTTGATATTGACATTATTGTTAGCAGGGTGTCGAAAAAGTCATGGTTACCATGAATAAGATTCCATATTAAGCATATCGTACCAATTGTTCATTAATACGGTTATTATCCATTAAAGTTTATAAATATTGAGATCGTCCTAAATTATGGAGAGTTATTCTCAACATTATGAGAAATGACTGATCAATGAAAAGAAAATAACGTATGTGTATGTGGATGTGTGTATGCTATGTATTTGTACAATGAAAAACTCTTTGATCAGTGGAACCAAAATGTTCACATGAACTACTATTGTATGGAAAAGGAAATTGTATCTAAAGAATTGAAATATCCTTAAATGAATAATGGCACTTAAATGGTAGGCGGAGGTAAGTGCTACACCTAAGGTGGAAGCCACCTCTAGAGTCCGTTTATCGAGAGCCTAAAGGGCAACACCTTCCAGAGGTGTTGGGTTCAGTAGAACCTAGTGGAAAGTCCGCAATTGACTCAGCGTTGATGTTATCATGTTATATGTATTGATTGAGTGATCGCTTGTGCCAATAGTAAAAGCCACCAAAACCGTCCAATAAATTATGAGATAAGACAAATCCATAATGGATAAGCCAAGTGCTTATGAGGAAGCTAAGTGCTTATTTGAAAGTTAAGTGTATATGTGCAATTATGTGGAATGTTAATTGTATATACACAATTAGTTGAAATGATAAGTGTATATGTGAAATTATGTGAAATGCTAAGTGTATATGTGCAATTACGTGAAAGCTAAGTGTACATGTGAAAATTAGAGTAAATATGCCGCATGTGAATATGTGAGGGTATATATGAAATATGAATACCCTTATTTGTGATAATAATTTTGAGTAAGTTATTTGTCGATTATGAATTTCATTCATAATTATGAGATAAGGATATAATTGTGAGTCTTGCTAATGAAGTTATGTTTATGCGAAACATTTATTTATACGATATTTGTATTTTGTCCTATGAAACATTTATATGAAAATGGGTATGAAAAATCATGAACTCCCTTTCTTTGATGAATAGCAATTGCTACTAATGGTACTCATGGACAGTTTAGGTGAATATTATTCATAACTGGAAAAAAAAGATAAATAGTATGTTCTCATATTGTGATTATTTATGTTAAGAATAAAGTAGTTAAAATAGAGTAGTCAAGACTTGATTTCTACGCTTGTTGGTTTGACCTTATCTTGACATATACTGAGTGTTATGCTCATACCATATATTCTCGTGTTTTTATTGCAGGTCATGGTGAAAATAAATTATGCTGCAGTTAGGGACTCGTTTCGAGGTGTGAAGAAAGGATATCATTGTACCCACTGGAACGAAGGATCTTGGTGTTGTATTAGAGATTGTATATTTTTGTGAATAAATGGGAGTTAAGATGGTTCCTATATGTTAATTGTGACATCATTGCTGTTTTTGAGTAACACTCGGATCCGATGTGTCATTTATTATGTTTCCGCTGACCATCAAGGATCCAAGCTGTTACACATTGAGTTAGAGAGTTTCTAGAGGAGTATAATTGAATATAGTTCTCTTTTAAAATAATCCTTGAATTCATCTGACTATTTTTCACTTCTTTGATTAGATTGAATGCTTTAAATAATTTCTATAACGAACCCGATCGTCCGAGAAATATGCGGAAGCAAAACTCAACGGATATCTCGCGATCGTTACTTATAGAATAAATCGTAATATAAGAGCAATAAAGAATGGACTTAAAAAAACTTCCTTTCCATACTATTAATAAGAACATGCATCCAAGAGTTCCTTAAATATACTAGATGAATCACATCTACGATTTCCTTATTCCAGTGTGCATAATGATATCCTTCCAAACCGATCCAATGGTAGTCCCATACCGATTCTACTACTTGAAGACGGTGAAGTCTCCCTTGAAGCGTAAATAACTTCATCTTCACGTTCCTCTAAAAAAGAGTAACAAGACATGTTATGAGCTTAACGCTCAATATGTGCCGAGTTGAGGTCAAGCCGACTAGCGTAGAAATCAAGTCACATCCAGCTACTCCATACATAATATAATTATAAGTATTCCAACAATAAGGACTTATAAATTTGGTTCTCTATATCTTTACCATGTTGTATAAACTATTTTCCTTGACACAAGTTAAAAGTCATTACAGATATCATTAATTAATTTAAAGATGTATACGAAGTATATTTCTTTCATATCCAAGCATTGCATACTATGCTTACGTATATACCCTTAAGTTTTTCCATATTGTGTGTATGTCCACAATGCTAACATAAGTACACATATACCCTTAACATTAACTTAAATTGCACGTATGCCCATATCATTAACATAATTGCACATGTGTCCTTAGCTTAAAATAAATTTACATATATACCCATATCATTAGTATAATTGCACACATGCCCTTAGCCTTAACATAAATTGCATGTATGTCCTTGCACATGCATTTAACATTAACAGAACTTAAATATATGTCCATAACAGTAACATAATTACATATATGTACATAATATTAACATATATTGCACATATGCCCATGATATTTTTCATGTTTAGAGTGGTCTTGATGGTTAATTCTTAGGTGGCTTTGATGGCTTTGATGGTTTACCGCCGGCACAAGCAGTCCATAAACAATACATAATATGACAGTGTAGCTGCAACTGTAGAGGACTTATCTTTTGCCTCACGCCTCCGGAAGGTGTTGGCCCTTTAGGCCCTTACGACCCCTTACTTCGAGTCGATGCCAGAAATCTTAACTTATAAATAATGACCTTAATTCATCAATCATCATTGTTCGTTACTTTGGTGGCATATTCATAAAAATCAAAACTCGCATTATGACTCTCAAATATACACCTTATGTGATTGCTTAGATGGGTTATCCCTTTTTTTATTTCCGTTTCTTGGTTCTAATTAAGGCACATATATATCTAGGAATTGCACAGTGAAAATTAATGATACAAGTGTCATGTGGTATAAGAAAGAAAGAATTTTCTATGTTCATTTCATGTTTTCCTAAAATTAAAGGTAACTTATGCCCTTTTCTAACATACTTCGATTGTACCATAACATCATCTTTTATTAACTACTAAGAGTCTTATTACCTTGTAGTAAAATAAAAAGCAATATATTGCTAAGTAATCCTATGTCGACAGTGGAAGAGAAATAAGTAACGGAGAACCATTGTCCATGGAGTTCAGGACGATTATATATACAAGAAATATGACTTTCTCCATATTTTTCCACAATAAAATCTTTCCTAAATCAATTTATTCGCCGGAATTACATGATTAAGAATAGATGCAGGGATAACATAAATAAAACACCTATCACAATAAAAGCTTATAATAGGTTCCTCCAAAGATTCCAACGATAAGATACAATCATAGAATGACGTGATTATTTGGCTTACAAATAATATTTTTACTTATATCCAATATATAGATTATTATCTCATTCTGTGATCGTCAAAGCATCTAGCATTTAAGATAAAATCGAAACCTCATGTAGATAGCCTACAAAGACACCTGGAAAGTTCTATATTCTTTCTACATAGTAAGATTATTTAGAGGTCTATTGACTCTATTTTAATTAGTATCCAACGTCCTTTAATATATACAATAATCGTCTATGGTTAATGGTGGCTCTCTTTATGTACTTAAGATTTGAATCAAAGGCGTCTATTAAAAAAATTTATCGAATGATCCAATGGGTTCGACACATACATCTATAAATCGAAATTTTAAATCAATGATCAACACAAACATCACTTAACGATCATATGTGTTCGACACATACCTCGTCGACGTAAGAAATTTGTCGACCAAGATTCCACCCATCCAAACCATTGTCGGCAACGTCATTGCTCCTCCAATTTCGTCGGATCAAAACTCCAACATTGACGGAGAGGGTTGTCGATGATAAATTCGGAAAAGGCACGGTGAAAGAATGTCACCGTCGACTTCTCTCTCTCTCTCTAGACTCTCTCTCCCAAGGCAATGTGTAGGGAAATCATTAGAGTCCCATGGTATTTATAGGCGTAATCCGTAAGATAATTAATAATAATAAATTGGACTTAATTAAGAGATAAAGAAACAACCAACTTGAGTTGTTGAATATTTTATCTCTTTTTATCTTATCATGTATTATCTTTAAGGATGATGTGATTTAATTTTTATTTTAATTATTTTATTATCTTCAAAAAAAATTCATCCGTTACAACTTTCTATTTTGTTGAAATTTCAAAATCATTTGCACTTTCAAATGTTTCATATTTGTGATGCATGGGAAAGATAAACTTATACTTTAATATCATCAATAATTATTACATTAGAGTGACACTCCAAGTAAATATATAATCTAGGATACCTTTGCATATCGCACGCTCTTGAGAAAAGAATATCATGGGCATTTACCTCAAATGCAAATTTTGTTTACAGGTAGAAGTAGAAATCTTTAGAAATTCTGAAGGTCTATTTCTTCAAGGAGCGTTTGGCTGATCTCTCTTCCCCCCCCCCCCCCCCAAAAAAAAAAAGGGGTATCCTCCTGTTTTTGGTAGGATTTCCCCCCAGATTTTCCTTATAAACCCCGATTTCCACTTTTGTGGGACCCGCGACCTTATTTTATTTTTCATCATATGAGACACACTCGAAAATAATTTTTTTCTTCCACGAGAACAAAAAATATCATAGTATACAATATTTTCATCTAAAAAGTATAAATACTACATATCTAATTATTTTTCCAAACTTCAATAAAATCACATTACAACAAAACCTCTCAACAATTAACCCTATATGGAAATACCAAAACACACAAAATGATTATATGATGGATTACCTCTTTCTTGCGAGGGTTATCCTTTTCAAGATAAGTCTCTATCCAAAAGCACCTTAAAAGTGTATTGAACCTAGTAATAGACGAATGCTCAATACATTCATACGAGATCATATCTTCCTCTTTTGATCTTTTTTCGAGGATATATTATTCAAACAAATTATATTCATCTCGGATTCATGTAGATCTAGTTAATAAGTCCAACATATCTTAGAAACCTTTTAAAATAAAATTATCAACAATTTATGGTACATTCTTAGATAAATGAAAGAAATACCCAAATCTAATTAATTTAGATGCATATAATAAATTCCTTATAGTAACTGGAAAATCAAATAAAATATTTTTTCTACTAGAAAGAAAGTAGTATGCATGTTCTATTGACTTTTGCTACAATGGCTACTTCAGATCCCCTTGATCGATCTTTTTGATGTCCTAAGAAACTTGATTTCAACGGGAAAATCAAACGTATTACATATGATGGTTGTTTATGTTTACCCTTCTCAAACAATAGACATCGGTCTTCTTATTGGAGGACAAATATATCGTTGAACATGATGTTTGGCTAACTCCTTGTACTTTTTTAAAGGGTTTTTATCGGTTGTGCCTTTTCAAGATATTGCAATTTCAGTTATATCTTACCTTTTTTCGGAATATCAGTTGTACCTTCATTTTTTTGCAGTTTTATCATTCGTATCCCTCTGTTACTTTAACCGTTAATGAGTTGAACTTAACCACGGTTTAATAAAACCATGATATAGTTAAAAGGGACATATCCAAAAAAACCAATATCATCCTTTCACTCTTCCTCCCTCCTCCTCACCCTCCAACCCGTCCTCCTCCTACGACCACTTCCTCCTCCATCCCCTTCTCCTACGTCGTTCACTGTTAATAGAAGCATGTTGACGACGAGGCCACTAGTTCTTGAAGATGGTCGACCACCTCCTCCTTCATCCCCTTCCGAGTTCTTGATAACTTCAATAGAGGGGAGGGGCTTGTAGCAGGAGGGAAGCGCAGGGCAAAGAAGGGCAGAAGGGGATGTGTGAGGGGGCAGAGGAAAGGAGCGGTAGAGGGAGAAGTGCGGGGGGAGGAGCTCAAGGCAGAGGAGGGCGGATGGGGAGGCACGTGTCTTTTTCATGTCCTTAAAATTAATGTCTCCTTGTGTTGGGAATGGACGACAACTAACCTGATGGACACAAGTGATATAATGACAAGATGTCAGGGGCACAACTGATATTTCAAACATTGGATGGGCACAACTGAAATTACAATCTCACATGACACAACTAATAAAAATCCTTTTTTAATCTTTCTTGGATCGGACTATTCCAAGGCCCATTCTTCCCTTTAGTTAACACCAATCATTGTTGTGCCACCATTGGCTCCTCTTCTTATCAACGGTATGCAAGTTCCAACTTCTATACATTATACTAAAGTCATGTTCTCCTCAACTTCTCCCATCTTTCTTATATGTGGTGTAACCTCCCATCGTCCTTTCCAGTAGAGAGAGAACCCCTCTTTCCTAGTCGACTTTCAGGATAGTTCTACCGTTAAGTTCATACTTTTTCGAGAACACCCAACTCTAGTGGTTCTCTTCTTAGACGTGCCTATTCGAGAGACCTTCCATTCTTTCCATTCGAGAGAGTCTCATTCCCATTTCCTTAATTGTTTCCCAATCTTCTTATACGTGTCTATGCCTTTATTTTTTTATTTCCTTCTAATCACATCTCCACGTATGGTTATCCTTCTTTCTATAAAATAAATAAAATATATGAATGGCTTTTTTTTGCAAAATATATGAAAACTTATCGTGCCTTTCTCCTTTTCCTTCCATCTCATATGGTAGTTGGCTTTTACAATATTTGGATATCATACGCAAAATTCCCTATCATGTAATCATGTTAAAAGACTAATGTAACTAATCTTAATTGTCCTGCTTAGTAATATGATAATAACTGGTGCAAATCCAATCACCTTTTACTTATTGTCACAATGTAGATGTACTATGACTATAAATAGTTGATGCTCATGTGTTGTATATAACTATAATACGGTATCTTTTAGCTATAGTAACGATATGTTTAAACATAATTACCGCTTTAAGAACATGTGTCTATGATTCTCTAAAGGACACTTTGTGTGGTATTAATAGGTTTTCTTTATATCAATAATAATATGAATTACTGATACTTTTCATGTCCCGCTATTGGTGTATGAACCTAGACTTTCAAGGGATGGAATTATTACTTATCAAATTCCTTTTTTAAGGTTTATTGAATAATTACACGATTTAGTTGCAAACATGATCGATAAAAAAATCTCTTAAGCTTTAATTTATTGCAAAAAAAAGTATCTGTATACGGAAAATGGCAAGTCAAGTTTAGATTTCTATCTCTGAAATGTATATATCATGCCATGGAAACTGTGTATAAATAGGATTACAAGATAACAACAGAAAACAAATATATCTAAAATAAAATACTTTTTACAACAATATACTAACAGATGCAAATATATATATATATCAAAAATAATATGATCTTTGCATATTTAAACATTAAAAAATAATTATTGAATCGATTTTTAAATTAAATAATAAAATTCATATATTCTTACCCAATATTTTTGGTGTCCTTTTTGTATCATTTATTAAAATAAATATATATAATTTGTAGCACACTTCTTATTGATCTCAAGTAAATTTTTACATAGAAAAGTTAAAATTGTATTGCTGTATTTGCAACTTTGTTACGCTTTTGTGACATTTGTAACAATCACATGTCTATGTATAGATCAAAAGGAATACCACTTCTTTATTTTTTAGTTGTTCAAGGCATGATGATTACACCATACTTTAAGGAATAAATAACATGGATATTGTGAAAATTAAAATAGTGCTCACAAGCCTTCTTATTTTATATTGAATATATGCCACTTTTTAGTTCCATTCAGGTATATTATCCTTGCAATCCTCGTAAACACTTTTTGACCTTTTCTCTAAAATTTTATTTATCCGACACCTTTCCCTTTCTCATTTTTAAAGCTTATAACTTTCTTACTTCTTTTAATAATATCTATTGTAATTTACCGTTACAAATTTAAAATTTATATCTAACTATAATACTAATATATGGATAAGACATTTCACTATAATTATATGTAAATTTTATATTTCACAAGTCTAAAACGTTTCTTTAAACTATAGGTTACAATGATCATAATAGAATTAAAAAAATTATATTATTCTGATAATTAAATAATGATTAATATAACATATTAATACATACTGCATTAAAACTACACTCCAAAACCTCCACGAAGTGCGGGGTATAACACTAGTATTTATCTAAAATGGAACAACGGATTCCATGAAGGAGAGATAAAACCAATCTTTTATTTCCATGTCAAATTATATATATGGAATACTCAACGGTGCATTGGAGTGTTGTAAACATTTATACGTCTCTTCTTTTGTAATATGGTTGGATTGAAGTAACTTCTGTCTTCGTTGAATCGAAGTTGTTTGGATGATTACTATAGAATTGAAATGATAATTTGATATGATGCTATATTGTATATGTTTGCAATACATTATTTCAAACTATTTTTTATTTAAAGGTAGTTGGAAATATTATAACAAAGAAAAAGGAGAGTTGGAGGTAACCTAAAATCAATGTTTTTGAAATCGGACCAGATCGGTCGATTCAATCGATCCGATCGGTGAACTGGGTTTGGATTGATCCGATTAATCTATTTATACCGGTTCGGTTCAAATTTCAAATTTTATATAACCCATCTGGTTTAACCCATTTTTTTAATCCGATTTAACCAGATTCAACCAAAGTTGAACCACATTTACTTTTTAATTTATTTAAAAATATGGTTTGGGAGTTGAATCGATGATCTTTGGTTATCAATTTCAAACTCTTAGCTAACTACTGTAAAATAACTTTTTGTTTATAATAGTTTTTTAATATAAGTAAACAACTATTATTTTATAAAAACAACTAGTCCTAATATATGAGATATTTTATGACATTTGATAGTGCATGCGAAAAAATTTCATTTCAGTTTGATTATTCGGTTCAACCATTTTTTTCTCACCGGTCCAATTAATCTAATTTTAAATAAAAATAACATCATCATCCTAACGATTCAACCCGATTCAACTATTTTGATAATGTTTACAGTTTGATATCCGATTCGATTTAAAAATATTGTCTAAAATAGAACGAGTGGCGCATTCTGGACAGCAGCTTGTCATGGGATATAGCTCAAGATCCGAATGCTCAATCCTGTGGGCCCTGCCATTATATTTTTTATATTTAAGTTTAGGAGCACTTTTTCTTCCGAATTTTCCTAATGACATTTTTGTACCTCTATTTTCTTCCAATTACACATGTACCCCTCTTTTCTTACAATATTGTCATGCGATTCCGTTATTGCTCTTGTGCCCTCTAAATACAGTTGGGTTCTACTGTAAATCATGTAGGAATATGAGATACAAATAGTAATGCAGAAACGTCAAGGGCATAAGCGTTATTGCAAAAACTTAAAAGAACACAATGTAAAATACCGTATATATATTATATATTTAATGATAGAGCTCTGGGGTGCATTATTTCCCGCGTGGGCCCCAACGGCGAGTCCTTGGCCATGCCGCTCCCACCTCCCTCCCATCGGGTCCACACCGTCACTATCCCCTGTGGTGGAAAAGGAGGAAAGGACCAGTGGCTTCGCTCTCCTTCGTCTGGCAGCTTCTGTGGGCTCTTTCGTTCGCCGCTCAATTGGGTTCCTCCCTTTCTTTTTCTCTTTCTCTTTCTCTTTCTTTTTTTAATATTTCACTGTGCATTATTATTCTCCCGAAGCTGCTGGTGGCATCCAATAATGGTCCTCCTTTGAAGTGATGCTATATTTTCTGGGATAATTTTTATTTCTGTGGGAAGCATTTGTTTGTCCTTGAAAAATGGACGTCATCATGAGATGGTTAAACTATTATATTGTAACAATAAAAAAAACATTTGTCTCCCATCGAAAACTCACGGTGTTGGATTAGATTGTAAGTGTGGGTAATTTTACTACTTGATAATCTAGAGTTAAGTATTTTGAGTGGTTGTCAACGAATTCATTCGAATCCGATCTTAACCCAACAAATTGTTAGAGATAATTCTTTGATAACGATGTCGGGACATAAGTCTAAGATACCACACATACTAAATGTTCACATAGTTGTTACAACAAATGTAGGATATGTATGTTGAGAAAAAAACGTCCATTGCATACATACAAAAATCCATACGACCACAGATTTACAGAACAGATTATCATATGTATGAATCCAGGTTAACAGTGATAAGAGAAACATCCGATTAAATAACATATGCATATTCGCGCAAGGGAGAAATCCGGAAACCAAAATCACGACAAACAATGCGACAAAAAAAAGTAGAGTTAGAGATCACAACCGAAGCGTCCTGTTGTAGGACTCCCCTTAGAGAGACAGCGCCCCCCACTTTACCGACGCACAGGGCCTTGACGTGCCGCTCCCAGGGTCCGACGGTCCACGCTCGTTGACGGTGCGCACCGTGCTTGAGCGTCCTCGAAAGCCACCTCCGTAGACGAAACCCGAGATCGAGAGAGAAAAAAGGAGCGTCCTCGAAAGAGAGCCGGGCGCAGAGAAGGAATAGAATATCGGATGTTCGTTACCCACACCCACGCCCTTTAAGAGATACTTAAAGGCGTCCGGGCGGTTACGTTTTCGTGAGAAGATAATGGGCGTAACGCTTGGAATTCAAAACACGCGGTTACAAAACCGACTCGGTCTTTGCCACGCCACGCCGCAGCCGCGCCCACGCCCGAGCCCGACCCGGCGCGGCGCGCGCGCGTGCGTGTGTGTGTTGTGGTCTAAAATCCTCTCTAGTCTGTTTCCAGACTAGTCTCATGACTTCCCACATATAAACCAAGTCCCAGTTTTCTCTCTCCACAATGTGGGACTAAACAGCACCCCACAGGGTTGAAACATTGAATTCCAGGAATTGAGATACATCAATACAACTTGATATTGACCATCAAATTGCATCAAACTATCCCAATACCGTTAATTCCAACAATTTATCTATAAAAAAAGAGGAACAAACCTCAATGGTCATTCTGCCTTTGTTATTTAAATTGCTGAATAGTATTTTTTGTGTGCGGAGATTATATTTCCCTTATGGTATATATATTAGGTTTTTCTTGTTTTTTTATAAATCGTGATATTACTCAAATGATCAAATTAATTATGAAATAAAATTGGTTATTGGTTTCAACATATAATAGTACGATCTAATATATTCTTAAATAATTCACATTAGGAACATTCCATTTGTGCAATACAATATCACATATGTAACAATGGAAGGGAATTATTGTGAATTTTGCAAGAATATAAGGACACGCATGTAATTGCAAAAAAAAAGTTAGAGCAGATGTTATTGGAAAAACTCGTAAGAGTACACGTGTAAACATCCCTTTATTTTAATAAAGTTATTAAGTCTTCCCATTAGCATTCATAAGAATCACTTCTCATCTTGTGTGCAAGGAGAGAGATCGGAAAAGAGGGAGAGAGAGTTAGAGAGATCTCATCGAAGATCGATCTTCATCACAGAAGATAGCGACGTCGAATCAGAGAAGGAGGAGTGTGCTGATACGTTAATGAACCATGACAACCGCTGTCGAGTGAGGCGAGCTTTGGACTTGAGGTATGTATCGACTTATATAAATGTATGTGTCAATTTCATTAGGATTTTATTTGTACACGTAAGGACTTGATTTTAAACAAGAAATCCAAATGTATGTGTTGGTTCGAAGGTTAATAACTATATGCAATAACTTTATTTGAGAAAAGATGTATATGTGTATGTATGTTGGATTTGTAAGAAATGATGATTATAATTCTAATTGGAGTAAGACATCAAAATATTAATGTTGATCCTTAGGATCTGTGCTATACCATTGCCATCTATATTTTTGGAGACATAGTTGAAGATTTGATTGTCGTATGGCTAAAATTATTCATAGACATTAGATCCGTCATTATTGGGAAAAGAAATAAAGATGAAATAATATTATTTTCTATCATAATTGTCGTTCCAATTTGTCATGAAATAAAGGAACGTAGAAGGCACTTTTGGCATTTTTCCTTCTGGTATGTTTTTCAACTTTTATGGGTTTTATATTCAAAGAGATGTAATTAATTAATCAAATAAATATGATGCGTGGCTTTTGAAAATATTTTGATGCAGGAAAAATAATGCCATCCTATGTCGTGAAAAATGAATAAACAAATACAATATTTTTGTTGATTTTAAAATGATGATGAAAATAATGCAAAATGGTGAACGTAGAGCAGTCAAACCAAGTAAAGCGAGCAATCAATCCAGATCAAGTCAATTAATTTCAACTAAATTCGTAATAAATATCCACGAATTAATTCTTTAATTTTTGCAATAAATTATTGATCAGTCAAATCAGTCACAATAAATTCATAATCTTGAAAGGTTAAATAATCTCATAAATAACTTGACATTCAAAAGTGTCTCAAAGTATACTTTTCAATTGTCTAGATGATAGAGAATAATTCAAGGTTTAAAATAACACCAAGAACGTGAAAATCCGATCACATATGCTCAAGATATGGATTATTGAAGTTGGAAGACTTAAACATAATGAAAATAATTAAGAGTCTTACAGATATACCCTTATGGAGGACTAATTTGTGAATCTGTGAAGTTGTTGGTCCTTCCTTCTGATTTACCCCTAGTAGGGGTCTTTCTGTAGATTATGGAAGCTTAGAGTAGCGGGATGCAATTTTTCCAGGTCACACATGCAACACACATGACATGGACATTCTGGAGAATCTGAAGAGGCGTGAGGGGTCGTCTGCAATTTTCTACCTCACATGACGAACACGTGGTAGACTCCAGAATCGGACGATGGCTAGGTTTGGAGATCCCACGTGTCTCTTTCGGAAACTTCGGCTTTATCCGAAGCACGGGGCTCATACAGTAGGCCTTTGGATGATCGTGTGCATCCGATGGAGATCGATCCAAGGGCCAAGATTTGGGCTTTTTAGGGAGAAGATGGATAGTCTAGATGGTTGTTGTTCTTGATCTGATGGTGGTTGAAGCTTCGCACCTGGAGCGCCTCTGTTCTTTGTCTGAGCGATGGCTTGGTGATACTACTGATCTTGATGCTACAAGGAGGATGGGCGGTTGATGGTGGTGAGTTGCAGGTTGAGGATGATGGGTGCAACAGAAGTTGAAGAAAAAGGGAAGAATGCGGAAGAAGAAGATGCAAAGAGGAAGAAAGTAAACAGAGGAAAGAAGATGCGAAGAAGAAGATTGAGATTGCGCCATTGTCAGAGGAGGGTTCCTCAACTCCTGATAACTGCCTCAATTGTGGGCGGTCATGACGAAGTTGTGCAGTGGCTGGAGCATGCAGTACGGTGGGGGGCATCGTAGATCACATCTAGGAGAGGTCTTCGTCGGCCAAGGTGGGGTGTTGTCACCACCCCATCCTCCATCTCTCTCTCTCTCTCTCTCTCTCTCTCTCTCTTTGTATCGATTAACGGCATATATCATCTTGTTCCCATGCAGGTTAGAGGCAATGAGTGTTTATAGGGAGAGGGGATTTGGTGAACGAAGATAGGGGAAGTGGTTGCTCAGCTATTGATGGGTTGCAGGGGAGAGCGAGACGACCGGAGGTAGTTGGCGAGGTTAGAGGTGTCAGTGCTATGGGCTCTTGCGATAAGCATAGGAACATCAGATCAATCAGAGATAGACATTGGGAATAAGGTTTGTTGGGTGTAGGGATCAAGTTGGTTGGCGATTCGAGGGGATATGTGCAACGGCGATGGAAGGATTAGGGTTAGTTTGGGTTTCATTAGATCAGGAGATTGGATAAAGGATGGGGGAATGGTCGTTGGTTACGGGAATGGTGATGGAGATAAGGTGGGGAAGTGAAACTACTGGAAATGGTCGGTCAGCGAGGTGCATTGGCAAATGGAGTGCTGCGAAGATCACGTGACTGACATGTGATAAGGAGGGAATAGAAGACCACGTGCTAGGTATGTGCGAGGGAGTCACATGTGCTGCATGTGGATAGAGAGGGGGAACTAGAGCCAGGTGGATCCAGCGAATACGCGCCACGTGGTGCGTTGACCAGACCAAACTTGTCCAGTTCAATAAGTTGAAAGAAAAATAGATAAAAAAATATGGAACTACATCAAATGTAAAAGTTACTGACATAAAAATGTTCATATTAATGTGATCGACAATATTCATGGAGGACTCAGATGCAAATGAAATACAAAATGCAAGATATGATTTTGTTTGGTGATATTTTATGCATATAAAATACCTTTTTTAGATTTGTAAATTTTATTTGATTTTCTGTGATTGAATAAATGCATGCAAAAATATCTCACGATGTGAAATAGTGGAATGGACTCAAGTGTGATTTTTTTGGATTTTTTTAAAGTTTTAAATAGGTCATAAAATTTAGGGGAGTAAATTATGTACAAGTGTATTATGTGAGTAAATTTAAGTAATAACATGTCATTTTTATTGCTTTTCTGATTTTTTTTAGTTTGATTTTTATGTAACATATTAAATATATGAATAAAATAAAGAAAGGAAACTGAAAATAATTAAAATGAATGAAATATACACATGAAATGATGGGTCAAAATTAGCAAATATGTATAATGCATAGTTAGGTTCCAAACCCCAATTTTCACAATTGGACTCTGATTCTTTTGAATTCGATCTTAATTTGTAGATATTTGAACGTACATTAATTCAAAAGTGAGTATATCATTTAGAAATCATATGAGAGCGATATCAACACTTTTATCTATATGTCCTGAAATTAGGGTTTGAGATTATTTTGCATGTGTACGAGTTAGCGTTATTTTAGAATTTTTCATGGATTAAGGTTAGTAATGTGTGCACAATGGAGTTAATTTCATGCAAATTGGAGGCATGATATAATTAAAACTGAGTGAAATTTAGTGAAAATGTGAAGATTATTATATCTGTAGAAACGAATGCTAATTTATGCAATTTAGTTATGAGTGCATGAAAGTTAATTTTATGAAGTTAATAACTAAATGATCCTAAATTCTTAGGATGATGCTCTATTTTCAGATAATTAGAGTGTTGAATCACATATTCATCAACCCCTATATACTTTAACCATGCTCATCCCCAAGCAACTAGAAAATGAATGATTTAGTCAGATTAACCCCTGACTGTGCACGTGGAATACAAGACTCGATCTGTTGAAGAACTCTCAATTTTAGTGATACCAAAATTCTGAGCTGAACCAAGCTTTAGTCGAAAGGTAACCGACTTCTCTAGTTCTAAGATTCTCTTTGTTTACATATAGTAAGGATATGACATTTAAGTGTGGATAGTAGTGATGAATCTCCATTTCATCACCTTTATTCTATCATTTTAGCCTTGAAAATCCTAGCTAATGCATGTAAATAACATTAATTTGTACATAATAAAATTCATTATTTATTTTATTTATTGTACATAAAATAAGGTTTTTAATGCTAAAATTATAGAATAAAGAGAAGAAAAGAAAAAAGAATAAAATATTGAAAATATTTTGTGAATCTAACCTCGAGACCAAGTTTAGAATGGAATTGATCGACAAGGAATAAAGTAGGGGGAGATAAGGGCCCAAAAATACCATTTATTTTTTAAATTCTGCATTTTTGACACCCATTTTATTCTTTATTTTTTGTCCATCAAATAAAGAAACTTTGTACATAAAAGTTGTAGATAATAACGTGAATAAAACTACAAAATTAAGTTTGTGTAAAAATAATACGCACTGTGCATTCATTTGATAGAGGAATAAGGAGGAATAAGATGAAATAAGACATTATTTTTGCTCGACCGGAAGGATATGAATAAGAGAAAATAAGGAGGAATAAGGGTAATTAAGTGTTATTTTTAGTTCGGGCGGCATATGATAGATAAATAATAAGGTTTGTAAGTTAGTAAATAAATAAAAATACGGGAAGAGGGAACAAGTGAAGGGGAATACATGAGTGGAATAAAGGAGGGGATGAAAAAGAATAATAGAAGAGGGTAATATAAGAATTTATTGTAATTCTTATTCCCATATCAAACCACCCTAGATCTATATAAATTAGTTAGTAAAACAAATGGATACCTGCGATGCTAAAAAAATCCTCTTCATAGACGCAAGAGATTGGTTGGAAATTCCTTTTGGTGAATACAAAATATGGAGCACACTCTATGCAATTCCTGCATCCAAAGCTCCTGGTCCTGATGGTTTCAACTCAAAATTCTTCAAGGTTCATTGAAACATTATCAAACGAGACGCGATGGCAATGTCGTTCCTCCACGGTGGGGGAGGTATGGTGAGAGAAGTAAACCATACCTTTCTCTCCTTAGTTCCGAAAGTAAAATCCCCTTCCTCATTGGGTGACTTTAGACCTATTTCCTGTTGCAATGTCATTTACAAGATTTTTGCGATGTTGCTTGCAAGCAGGCTCGCTGATGTTCTACCACATCTAATCTCATTAAATCAGATGTCTTTCGTCAAGAGTAGGCGCATTGGAGATTGCATTCGCCTTGCTCAGAAGTTGGCATTTGGCTTTGAGCGTAGTGCGGGGCCCAAGCTTGCTTATGTCAAGATGGATCTTTCAAAATCCTTTGATTCATACTGGACCTACTCTATGCTATGGATTTTGGTAAGTCTCGAATAAGTTGAACATGCTCTTGCATATCTACAACATCTTTCTCTATTTTGGTCCACGAAGTTCTCTTTGGCACGTTCAAGAGTGGTAGGGATCTTCGCTAGGGAGACCCCTTAAGTCCTCTTCTCTTTACAATTTCTATGGAATCACTCACTGAGCTTGTGGATTTGGAAGTTAATAGGAGGAAGTATCAGTCGTTGCGAAGGGGTCCAACTATGGCACTGCCACATCTCATATATGCAGACGACTTGCTATTCTTTTGTCGTTGCTCCTATAAATCTCTTAGCTCCATGCATAGGATTGTGGAAAACTTTTATAAGGTATTATGCCTTAAGATGAATGCGAGAAAAAGCCGTCTATTCTGCTCTAAAAAAAGCTAAGGGTGAGTTTGCCTACAACCTGACTGTTGGTCTAATGGGACAATCCCTGCACACTACCTATCTTGGCATCCCACTGACACATTCATATGGTGGGATCAAAGCCGCACGTGCATTGGAGGACAAAATCAGGGAACACCTATGTGGCTGGAAATCAAAGAGCCTCTCCATAGCTGGACGAATCAAACTCATAAACTCTATAATCAATGACATCTTTTTGTATTGGATTGAAGGTATTGTTATACCCAAAGCTGCTAGTAGATGCATCTCATCTATGTGCGCTAACTTTTTATAGGATTATAAGAGACATGAAATCGCTTAGGAAAAGTTTGTCTTCCTAAAGAAGGAGGAATGGGATTGCGTTCCCTCTCAGACTTTTTAAAGGTTGCGTCCCTAGCTTGGACTTGGAGGCTCCTCACATCCGATCTGTCTCTTTGGGCCTCTTGCATGAAGACCAAATACCTCCATTCGTCCAACTTCTGGGATGGAAATATTAGGACCGATGTTTCCCCTATTTGAAAATGATTGATGCGTCTTCGACTTCTCTTGCAAACATGCATTAGTGGGGGTTGGCTCCCTAATCCAATGGGTTTCTCCTTCCAATCGGCTTTTGATTTGGTCCGTTGCAAAGCACCAGTGGTAGGCTGGTGGAAAGAGGTTTGGTGTAGCAAAGTACCCCAAAGCACTCATGTTGTATGTTCAGAGCAGTGTGTGGTAAGCTCCCCACTAGAGATTATTTGATCAGATATGTCATAATTGGGATTGTGTCCTTTGTACGCCTCCCTTGGAGTATGTTGATAATATTTCTTGGGATTGCCCTTATGCCTCTTGGGTCTGGTCAGGAGTGTACTCACTCCAGCTAACCCACCCACCGAATGATCTTCATTTGTTGGATTCTCTGGGTTCGGTGAAAAGTACTATGATAACTATCCTTCTGACGGGAAGAGATTGAGGACTGCCCTTACGGTGACTGTTTGGTGGATTTGGAAGGAGAGAAAAAAATGGACAGGTTTTGATGTAAACAATATAGAGTGTAGCATCCCACTCATCTCTTGGGATGTGTCTACTCTGACAGCCTAATCGGGGACGGGGTGTGGCATTTTTTTGTTTGCTTTTTGTTTCATCCTCATATTCCAAAGGCTGATATGCTAGCCTCTTGTGTCTCGTACACATAAACATGTAACGCCACAATGACCATCTTTTTGTGCAGATATAATATATCTTCATTTACCACTCAATAAAGAAGAAATGAATATTGATATATCGATAATCATGTACATACTCTAAAGGGCTTGTTTGCTAATTGGGTTGTATTGGGTTGGGGTATTCTCCTGTGAATAGTAGCTATTTGGATGGTTGGGAGAATTGGAATGATTAATATGATGTGATCTAAAAATAATTTTATGTTATATTAATTTTTTCATGATTATATTATATTTTATGTTAATTATTTTATTTGAATGTGGTTACAAAACATTATAACAAAAAAATTGTATAATCCATATAACTACTTTCAACCCAAGATTATATGGATAGAGCAAGCGATATACCAAGTTATCTCATGATAACATGGCAACTAAACTGGCCCTAAGGGTGCGTTTGGTTGGCGGGTTAAGGCGGGTTAAACTGGTAGAGGGTAACCCATTTTTGTGTGTTGGTGTTTGGATAGAGGGTTAAACTGGGGTGGGTTAGAAGTGGATTTGGAATGATATGCTTATATTAGAGTTTGAAAAAGTTAGTAGTTATTGTGATGTGATTGTATTGAAGTTTGGAAAAGTGAGTAGAAGTGGAGCAGTTTATAATTTTTATAGGATACGATGGTATAATATATTATTTTTCGATAAGATTGATGATGTAAAATTGATTTATTTATTTTTTTAAAAAAAGGAATAAAGTTGGATCCACATAGAGATAGGGAGATGCGGGTTAAGGGAGGTAAACTCTCCTAACCCGCAGGTCCGGGACCCGAACGGGCCCTAAGGGTACTTGACTAGACTAACACACATTGTCAATCAAGTTGAGTGGTAAGTTGGAATGGGGTCTGATCGGATGTAATTTGGAAGATGGGGACTCGAAAATCATCGGGGAGAGGAGCTTGTGTGTGAATAGTAAAAGTCGGTAACTATTTTACAATTAATTAATATTTATGATACGAGGGATGGGAACAGTAGCGATTCCTTGTCTCCGCACGGGGGATGGTGCACGCATGCATGCCATCACGTGGCCTGGACCTACTGCTCCCCGCCACGTCCTCGCACCCACTGGGGGCTTGTCCCGCCCCATCCACGTCGGTGCGGGACCCACTCCAGGCATGGCTACCAACTAGTGGCCATCACATGTCATGTCCGCTAACTGGTACCACTAGATGGGTTAATTACACTGCCAAATTAGTAAAATATGCATAACCCCGTCCGTTAATTACGCATGCCCTTAGAAACTCCAACTACTGTTTTCGACATGTATTGATAAATTTGCACATGTTCAGAATAAAATTTTAATGCAGAATTTCTGCAGTATGTTGCAATAATTACCAAATCTGGGGTTGCAGAAGAAGGGAAAAAACAAGAGTAAATTATACAAAAGTTCTAGAATTATATCTCAAATCTTCAATTTAATATTTGAAATTTTCAAAATATATTTCAAAATATATAAAGGGTCATATGTGGCTGCCTCCTAGAGGCAGCCAACATGGCTGCCCCCGTCTTATTTGGGCAAATTTTTTTATTTTTTTTGAAAAATAACACCATTTACATTCATCCCTATATCCCTCCTATATACCATTCGAATTTCATCCGAAACAGAGACTCCTACGGCCTCCATCCGGACAGTAATTTTTTAACGGTAACAGGATTTTTTTAAATCGATACCATCGAGATGGAGGCCGTAGGAGTCTCTGTTTCTGACGAAATTCGAATGACATGTAGGAGGGATATATGGATGAATATACATGATTTTATTTTTCAAAAAAAAATAATAAAAAATGCCGAAAAATGGGACGAGGACAGCCATATTGGTTGCCCTCAGGGGCAGCCCCATTTTTTCCATATATAAAAACAAAACGAAGCTTACGAAGTTTGAGTAAGTAGTAGTTTTGGGACAGCCAACGGGTTGGAGATTCCAGCAAGCAGCTGCTGGTTACGCCGGGGCCACGTGTCGGCTCCACACGGCCCCACCACTGAAGGCCCGACCCCACTGCCCACCACACCTTCCCTCCCTCTCCTTTATTAACACAACACCCCCGCTCTCTTCCCACAGACCCCAACAAGAACACGAGAGAAGGAAACCCCCCCTTCAGTACCAACCGCAGATCTCAACAAAAACTCACCACTGAATCCATGGCGGAGGAGATGGTATACGGGATGGGTAGGAGGAGGCCCACGTACAGGTCCCTCGACTCCCTTTCCCCGAGGTTCTTCTGCCAGGCCGAGAATAACGACGAGCCGCACCACTTCCTGGATCGCTGCTTCCTCTGCAAGAGGCACCTCGGAGGAAATCGCGACATCTTCATGTACAGGTACACATATCCAATCCTTTCGTAATTCTTTCCTCCTCCTCCTTCTCGCCGATCGCCGGTTTACCTTTCCCCGAAACGGGATCTGTTTTTGCGGAAGCCTCAAGTTCTTGTTCGTGGGTTCTCGATCTTGTGATTTTTTTATGTAGATTTTGACGTCGTCGTGTTATTTTTTTGGGTAGGGATGGTTTGTGAGATTTGAACCATGGTACTTTGGTTGGTAAAATTTTCTCTTTAGAGAGAGATAGATCTGGAGAGGGTTAGTTTTCTTAAAAAAATTATTCCAAAAAAAGTAGTTGCTGACGAGATGAGTGTTGTGATTTACAGAGGGAACACACCGTTCTGCAGCGAGGAGTGCAGAGAAGAGCAAATCGAGATCGACGAGGCGAACGAGCGGAGTTGGGGCAGCTACGCTTCCAAGCAGAAGCAGCGCAAGGGGAAGGCAGCAGCAGCGTCGGAGATCCGGGTGCGTGCCACCGGCACCGTCGTTGCTGGCTGAAGATCTCAGTCTCCCTCACCTGTTTCCTCTTCTTGAAGCGGGAAGAGACGAATATGCAGATTAGATTGGGGTTTGGAGGAAAGGAGCACAAACCCCAAGGAGCTCTCGGCAATTTTCGCGGGAGGCCGAAGCTCCGCCGGGATGTGTACTTTTAGGTTTCAACCCCTATGACTTTTGAGAATATGTTTGTCGAGTCCGAAGGAGTTGTTAAGAGATTTAGTTGTAAGGAGGGTTTTTTTGAGCAAAATGGACGCAATGTTCACATTTTGCAAGGAATGCAATTTTTAGATTGCGGCTTTCTTCAGCAAGAATCAAATTTTTTAGAGGGAAGGGTTCCTTCTTAATTTTCCATCTTCTTCGTTTGGGTCTGCTCTGCTCTGCTTGTGAATTGCATGCAGCTGCGTAAATTAAATCAACCCACGCAACTCGAATCGGGTTCAACCAAGTAGGAATTGTGGCCTCCACCTTTTCAAGTTAAATAAATTTGGCCTCCTACATTTTTATCCACTAAAGATTTCTAGGGGAATGGTTGCGAGATCCTTCCATCTAGAAATAGCAGGTTCAATCAACTTATACTTAGAGCTCCTGCTAATCCCCTTATCGAGATAGACTACCTTATAACTTTATGAACATCTCTGCAGGCTAATATCAATGGAGACCATATCGCACGCATACAAAAACAATTAAAAAAACAAAGAAGAAAATCATATTAAGTTGCCTATTATTATATCTTTTCTGTAGTTATTTTCTTCATAAAAAATTCGTTTTTTTCTTTTCTTAAATTTTATTACGACCTTGATGATTTTATATAAAATTTAACTCCTCAATAAATTTCATTAAAATATTTATTTTCACCTTGAAATTTTCATTGAAGATGCGAAATGGGAAACTTTCTTTTCTTTTTCTATTATGACTATTTACTTGTTAATTCAATAAAATTTATACACTCATTTTTAAGTTAATGTAATTAGCTTCTATTCGATGTATTGGTGATAAGAACAATGAGAGTGATTTCGACTTAGTGGATTTGGAGGAATTCAATAGTATAGCTCTAAATTGTCCATTTCCATCCTAGCTCTAAATTTGACAATATTTTTTCCTTCTTTCCTATTAAATCTTATTTAAAAAAAGAAAAAAAGGGAAAACAAATCTTTTTTTCGATTTCTTATACTTCTATTACTCTCTTATCTTTTTTATTTCAATTTTAAAAAACAAAAAGGAAAAAAATAAAATAAGATTGGCCTACAAATGATGTCTAATGGCTCATACAACAAGAGAAAAAAATAGAAAAAAAAAAACAATCTGCATCTTATAATCAACGATTGCATCCTTGTAATAGTTACCTCCACTACAATTACTCACATATTTTGAAGCAAAGTACAAAGTAACTTTGTGCATACAATTTAGAATTATAGCAACACATTTCATTAATCCAAAATCTTCTTACAATTCAACCACTTGGCAGCTTTCTCTAGTCCCTGTAATTATCCCTTTTATAAATGCAATGAAAACCTGTTATACTCTTTATTCGTTCCTTATGACTATCTAATCTCACTGTCAAACTCTTGTTGATCACATGATACTGATAGTCATATAGATATAAATTGAGATAACACTCATAGTAAATATCCAATATTTTGCTAAAAATGTACTAAGCCTTCTCTCACACTAAGTATGGTCGACTACATGGATTCTTGCTCAAATCCATGTTGAAAGGTTGGATTATTTTTTATGTTGGCCGTCGACTACCTAATGTAACATCTGCAAGAGTGGGATTTGAACTCTGATCTTTTATATGGTAGACACGTTGTACTACCATTAGATCATTAAGTGTGTATAACCTATACTACCACTAAATCAAGTAGATATCTATCAAAAATCATGAGAAAAAACTGAACATAAAATAAAATGGAACTGGCAATAATTTTCTTCTCAATCATGTAAGCTCAAGAAAATAAAAGAATTATAAATCACGAAACTTAAGAAAATAAAAGAATTATATGAAAAACAGTAGTGGTGGAATCAAGCATTGGCCATGGAGAGCCCATGGCCCCCTACCAATTAATTGAAATAACCTCTTTTCTATGTCTTGTCCTATTTGCCATCGAAGTGCCCCCTCTCCTTTATGGAATTTCTTGAATAATCTAGGGGTAACCACTTTAGTTTTATTGTAATGGGCTGCAATATACTTGCTATTGTTGTTATCGAGAGGAAGCGATTTTATTGTTGTGGAAACAACCCACCATTACAACGAAATTAACCTGTGGCAATGCAAAATTTAGTATTTATTACCATATCTGATAGTAAATACATGACAAAGGATGTTATTCATTGCAAAATTATGTAAATTTACAAAAAAAAATATCGTATTCACTGCTACATGGCTAATAGTGATTTATAGTTGAGCTTTTTTTTCCATGTGATGGAGATTTTGATTTAATACATATTTCATTGCATCTTCTTCGTAATATGATATTATGTTATAAGTTGGAGTTAAGCTTTGAGTTCGATCAGCGTAATTTCAATCTAAATATTCGGTATAACTTTAATCCTTATGTACCTCGACATATAACATTGATGCAAGAAACTTTTGTTGAGCTCTGAAAAGATTGGGTTAGTTAACTTTTTATGATGATATTATTAATTATTTTCAAAATATTAAAAAACTAGAGAGTCCAACTATTAGTAAAACCTATATGTTAGATAAATGAACACATGTGCTCATAAATTGTAGATTTTTATTAACATTGTAGTATCCTACTTAACTTAAAATCGCGAGTCAGCCACTACTCACTTGCCATTGACAAAAGAAAAGTTCTAGAAGTCATATCTCGATATAGCAAAATCACATTGATCTTAAAAGAACGGATTACATCTATATTTAAAGTTTCTTAGTTGTAATCAGCATCTCTATAAAGGACATTTAAATATCGATGAGAGTATTGAAAAGGATATACTGTAAAATAAGGGAAGAAACGAGTATTATGGACTTTTGATGATATACTTAACTTGAAAGAAGAGAAATCTAAAACTTTGTCGAAAATTTCTTAATAATTTGAATAACTCAAAAATGGAATTGGAGACCATGATAATTAATCTAAATTTGGATGATTATGATAATAACTATGTAGAAGTCAAACTCAAGAAAAATCTTAAGAAACACAAAATTTGACGAGAGATAAAATGAATTCAAATTCGAAAATAATTTTGAAATTGAATAACAGCCTAGGGAGAATCTTTAATGAAATCAGAAAGTGAATTTACTGAAACACTTTCATTAAATCGAGGAAAATAATTAATGCAATTGCGGAATTTATATCTTCAACTATTTCAAAGTACATGTCTATACAAATTCCAAAATTAAACAGGTAAATAACATTAAGGATAACTTAAAACTTTTGTTGATTTCCAACATATTACCAATCCAATCTAATCTTAGATTAAAAAGATAAGTCTAGTGATCAATATCTCAATGCTTAGATACATAATATCAACAATGAAATTATCCATGAACTCTTTCAAGGATAATGTGCTTTCTCCGTGGATACTTGGAAATAAAAACATGACGATTGTATTGTTCGACGTATACTGACTTGGATATTGAGATCACATCTCAAATCCAGATCTTACGGACTTCCCATAGATGCTTGATTAAATCAAGATCACAAATGTAATCTTCTCATTGCATCTGAATCACATTCAGATCAATATCCAACATTTGGACCAAGATTAAATCACTTCTCTATTGAGAGGAGTCATTAGAATATAGACCCGTTTCATCACTCCCTAGGAATGGAAGTGTCATGGTTATATAATCGTTCATGATCACATCACCCTCAGGTATTGTTAATACAAGTACATCCTGCATACTGGAAAACCCAGAATAAACTCAAAGTATTAGATCAATTTTACGTTGTCTACTTAAGGGTTTTATCATAAAATTTCTCATTTGACTATTGGGAGTTGGTGTCGATCATATACTTTACAAAAGATACTCAGGTGTTGACCATATACTTTCCAAAAGCACATATCAAACCTACAAATTCAGTCAAGCTTCCAAAGCGAGACGACCATGCACGAAATTTGATTCTTCCTTGCATGCACACTAGCGTGCTAGTGTATAGACCTTGGTTATGTCATCAACCTATTGGTCTGCCAAACATACATACTCATACATATAGTAACAAATCTGTCTCCGGTCAGAGGATGCGGGCCTATATCGTGACAGCATACGACATAAGCCTTTGATTATCTTGATCTCGGTAAGTCAACTCTTTGACCTAACTTTTCTAATACTTCTGAATCTCTATTCCTATGCAGAGGACATGCACCAAGAGGTCGGTTAGATATCAACCTTTAGAAAAAGGATTGCCATCTCGTTCTCAGGTCGGAGATCATCTCTTAATAATCATTTGATGATGCTTGACGAGTCCTCAATCGAACTCTTTAGATATTCATCCAAGCACCATGCCTCTATGATTCAATAATTGAATCAACAACTCTATGGTCATTAAGATGGCTATGGTACATAACCCTAATTGTACTAAGGGACCTATTATGCTACTTAATTATTCTTCATTTCTGATCAAAGAATGATATTCATAATAACATTTATTGCATAATGGCTCATCGTAGGCTCGCATGTCCAACAAATATTATGTGACGTTTTCTCCTCCTTGCTTCATACCAACTTGATGGCTTAATTTGTGGCATTTTCTTGAAGTAGGGAACATGTCAAATATGTATATAAGCAAGCAATATATACCTACAATATAAGATTTACAAGATTCTTTTATAACTATGCTATGTCCATGATAGAAGCAAATCTCTCTAAAAATGATTGAAAAACTGTACTACATAAGACGATTTAAAACTTGAACCTTATTGAGGTTTTTATCGTACCCCATCTATATACCATTCTCCTAATCACAATACAATTAGTGAGATCTGTAATTGATTAGAATGTAAAATAGATTCCTAATCATAAATCAATTTATACGTAGATGGGTTTTTTATCAATCCAAATACAAGGGAGTCCTCACATCAATTAAGATTCAGACAGCTTCTTATCACATATCTCTTATCAATTAATATCTACACTTTCCAAATCAATTAGGATTCAAGGTATGTCAATATTATTATAGTGAGCCCCTTAGTTGGAGTATTGGTTGACAAAGCATCAATCCATACTTGTGAATCACTCACGTGTAAATCCATTTGAACTCATGAGACTTCAAAATATCGACATGAGAACAAAAAATCTTATTTAATTATTTAAAAATTAGAACAATCAATTAGAATCCATACATATTCAATAAATGGTTAAGAAAAATATTTTATTTGATTTATGTTGAGTTATGAATTATAAATAATTTATTTTTGACTACTTGAGATCCTTGACAATGGTCTATCTATTATGACCACATAAATTAAGTGGGTTCCAAGGTGATTTAGTTATCATGAATAATATGAATTTGATTCATATTAAAGGAAACTTATCTACAATAATTAAATGTGATTTAATTATCAAAGATGCGAATAATGTAAATGTGATTCATGTTATTTGGGCACATGAGAATAAAGATTCAAGATGATTAAATAGATTTAATTATCGAGGATATGATTAATGTGGATATCACTATCTACAATAATCATGAATATTATAAATACGATTTATAATATGACAGAGATATTTAATTGTAAATAGAATTTACAAATTATATGTTGTTGTGAATGGCATTCACAATAAACAGTTAATTTTAAATCTAATTTACATGTTCTGTTAGATATATGAATATGATTCATATTTGTCCATGGCATGATTGTTTTTTTACAAAATTAATTTGGTATTATTTTTATAAAGATAAATGCAATAATAATTGTTGTATTTTATCTTATATAATAAATATAATTAAGGAGGGCAAACCACCAACAAGGTGGCCGTCCACCTTGACCAAAGTCAATGGGGGGGGGGGCGACCACCCTCTTTCTAGGGTGGTGGTTGCCTCCCTTATTATCTATTTATTATAATTGAAATTAAAATTATTTAATTTGTATCTTGATAAATGGATATAATTAATTTATTTTAATTAAATTTATTGTTGCAAATTTGTAGCAACAAATCATGGTCTTCGATTAATAACCTCTTAATCTAAATCGGTGGATTAAGAGGGCGCATGGATTGAGATCCATATACATCCAACTAATATAAAAGGAAGGGTAGCCCTTGCCTTTTAGAATACACACACATAATTCCAAGAGGAATTGAACTCTATCCATCTCTATCTCTACAGCCAAGTTTATCTCTCTCTCTCTCTCTCTCTCCCTAGAGAAAGTCACCATCATCGCAGCATTGTCGTTATGTTGTCGGATTGTTTGCTCGTGGATCTTTATCTCCTTCGGTGCGCCTCACTCGTGAATAAGATGTCGGATCTCGTGATATGAGATCAGGAGATTCTCTGCTTGGATTATCAACATGGATTACAAGGAGCACGCGTCTTATCAATATGCTCGCAAGCATCTCCTCCGTCGGATCTGACTTGAGATAGGAGATCTCTTCCTTTAGAGACAATTGCAATCACGCTTCAAAAGGAAAACCTAATACTTGTTTGTGGTGTAGATGAAATGATCTGATATATGCTCTTGAATCATGTGGTTTCATCATTTAAAAATTTTAAATCGCGCTGCCTCGAACGACCAGTAAAACTAGTCACTCTCGATCGTATACGATGCGATCCTCATGCTTCCGTGATGTGCTTAAGGATTTTCTCATATCCTTCAAAATAAAGATCAATAGGTTCGTTACTAGAAATGACTTCAGCCTCCATTAGGCTAATATACACATTCTTCTTATATATCATGACATTTGGTCACAATTGACTATGACATGATCAAGACACATGAGTCCTTGAAGTTACTAGTATAGGAAGAAGAGACACACTCGATGACTATTAATTCCGGCATACATGATTATGATAGATTCCACTGATAAGAAGATTGTCATGAGTTTATGGTTGAGTCTGGAGATCTTGTATGCGATGAAGTCTCTAACCAATAATTTATTGTTGATAGTATATTTTCTTTCTCTATACACAAGAAGAGCTTGTATATGACGAAGTATATAAAAAATAAGTTATAGTTGAAGTAGTATATATTCTTCTCTATATGCAAGAAGGTACTCCTTTAAAAGAATATTTGGATCATTTAAATACATTACTTCCAAATTCGAGACATGTAGATGCTAAAACAAAGGATAATGATACCACTTTCATGCTATTGGTTTTACTGCTATTACTGTTTGGGGACTTTGTTCATAGTTAACAAAGTGGAGATAACCCTTGAAGAAGTTTGGTTGAGTCTCCATACTCGTGAACTATATCACATGGCTTCTATGATCTATGTGGATACAAATTTCGTGAGATTAGTAATAACCCTTGAGAAGAGTTATGGTACCAGATAAAATCAAAAGCAAAATCAAATAAAGGGAAAATAAAACTCAACACTAAAGAAAAGAAATCTTAAGGATGAGTGCATATACTACTGAGAACTATGCAATCATAAGAAGGATTGCCCAAAGAAGAAAGGCAAGACCACAACTGTTGTAATATTTTAGGATTTAGATAATCCGGATGTTGATTATGTACTCACCGTAATTGATCAAACATATTTTGAAGATACATGGATTCTTGAAACTGGTTACTCGTTGAAAACTCGACTTTCACCGGTTTTAAAAGTGGGATTTTTTTAAAAAATCAAGACCATAATTGCTGCAATATTTTAGGACTAAGATAATTCAGATGTTGATTATATACTCACTGTAATTGATCAAACATATATTGAAGATACATGGCCTCTTGAAACTGGTAAATCCTTGAAAGCCCGACTTTCACTGGTTTTTTAAGTGGATTTTTTAAACAATCTTTTTTATACTCCGATGCATATGTAAATTGACAAATGTAGGAGTGAAAAACGTAATAGTTAGTAAATTCCATAATGTAAAGGTGCAATGTTTTTTTTAAGGAAAAAAGGGTGTCATGACATAAAGATGTACACCCAAAAACTATATATATTCACAAGTTTAGAACAAGGTTAGAAGAGCCATGAATCCTGAAGGATTCTACCATGAACCGAAATATTTTTTACATAATGCTTCTCCCTTCTGAACACAACATTTCTAGCAAGCCACAAAGCCCAAAGGATAGACAACGTACAAATCATGTCCCCCATCTCCAAATTATTAGAAGGTCCAAGCGACGTCCAGAATTGCCCAACATCCTCAACAACAACATTTGGAATCCTAGCCTCAACCCAAACATGTTTGGTATGTTTTAAGGTAACTCGTGTTTTTGTGAGTTCTTTTTTATGTTTTTATTGGTTGTATATTTTTTTGAACTTTTAATGATTTTTAATTATTAATTTTTTTATCTATTTTTATATTTTTCAATTTTATATTTGTTTTGAATTTTTAAACTTTTAGTTTGTTTTAAAAGGGTATTTTTTAAGAATGATGAGTGTAATAACAGAACATTAAAGATTAAAAAATACATGTATATAAGATTTATTTACAATAGTACATTTTTTATAGAAAATATGAGTGAATACAAATTAAAAGGGATTTTTTATTTTAGTCATATGAATCCGTATGTGTATTTAGTGAATTTTGTACTTTTTAGGTTATTTAAATTTCTTAATCATCCAAAAGAATATAGATTTGGTAGAATTTTTAAAATTACTAATTTATAGTGTAATAAACCTATTTCATTTTGTTATGATTCATGGCAAAGTTATAGATTTTCATAAAATGATTTTTTTATATTTGTAATATTTGTGCTTTTTATTTAAGAAATTTATAAAAACACTAATGATTTTGGAAACCAAAATTTACTTAACTTTTTGTAAAAGGGGATTTTTGTAAGGCGTTGTGTGTTCTTATAGCTTTTAAAGAGAAAATAAAAGGGAATTTCGATAACAAAACATCTTTTAGGAACAGAATCTTAAGATGTGAAAATGAGATCAAAAGGATAAAGTAACAATTTATTATTCAACAAAAAAATTAAAATGCTACTTGAAATTTGAAAAATCACAATAACTTATAATCTCAATGAAAAAGTAAAGTCTCAATAACAGCAGCTAGCTACGGTCGAGATCTATCGTCTCTATCGCACAAAGTCCAAAACAAATGTTTAGAGGGCCTTAGAAGTTAGTTAGAGACCAAGGTAGAACTATTAATAAAAGTTCCAACAAAATCTCCAAAAGGTCCCATGAGGGACTAAAAGGCAAACAACAGATTGTTGGGGGCCACATGCAATAACACCATGCACGTGATGTCCATTTAATGTTTTGTTGAAGAAGTGGGACTTATATGTAAATCATGGAAGTTTATGATGAGCGCATGCAGTTTTCCCAATAGTAGATTATGAGTCGTAGTTGCTCAGACATGGTGCTTGCTGCTTCCTTGATGAGTAAAAGTTATTCTTCACATGTTTTTCGGTGCATGGAGATCTACTGGTACATAACTTGATGGATTAGGGCCAAGGGATTGCCTACCCTCATTCTCACCAGATGAATGAGATTAATGCTGTCACTACTTCAATTTGCTCGATTGAGAGGTCATATGATCATGTTATGAGTATGTTTCTCTTCTCTACTCCAGATCATCTCTTAGTGTATCTACAATTCTTGATGTTAGAGGCTACATACGATAGGGATATGTACAAAGAGATTGATCTCGTGGCTCACCCAATAGACATTTTTTGCCATCAAAGTAATACCAAAATGCAATCATACATATATCAAACTTAATAGAAGTCTAAATTCCTCTTACATTCTTCATATCCATATATATATTATATATATATTATATATATATATATATATATAGGGTCATATGTGGCTGCCCCCGCCTTATTTGGGCAAATTTTTTTATTTTTTTTGAAAAATAACACCATTTACATTCATCCCTATATCCCTCCTATATACCATTCGAGTTTTGTCAGAAACAGAGACTCCTACGGCCTCCATCCGGACAGTAATTTTTTAACGGTAACAGGATTTTTTTAAATCGATACCATCGAGATGGAGGCCGTAGGAGTCTCTGTTTCTGACGAAATTCGAATGGCATGTAGGAGGGATATATGGATGAATATACATGGTTTTATTTTTCAAAAAAAAAATAAAAAAAAACGCCGAAAAACGGGGCGGGGGCAGCCCCATTTTTTCCATATATATATATATATATATATATATATATATAGAGAGAGAGAGAGAGAGAGAGAGAGAGAGAGAGGAAAATGGGGCTGCCCCCTAGGGGGAGCTAACTTAGCTCCTCGCGCCCTATTTTCTTCAAATTTTTTTTTGAAATTTTTTTCCGTGAATATTCATCACTATATCCCTATATTATGTCATAAAAATTTCGTGTGAAACAGAGACTCCTACTGTTAGCAATGTGAGCCCCGGGCGAACCATTTCTACAATAAATGTTATTGTAATGAATAAATTATCAATGAAAATTATTGATTATTTTTCACTCCCCTTTCTGAGATTAATGAATGAATGCACTATAGGGTCCCTCTGTACAATAAGGGTTATGTACCATGGCCAACTTGATGATCATACAGCTGTTGATTCATTGGATGGATCATAGAGGTTAATGCTCGAATGAATATCTAAGGAGTTAGATAGAGGACTTATCAAGCATCATCAAATGATCATTAAAGTGATGATCTCTAGTCTGAGTAGGAGATGGCAATCCTATCTCATATGACTGATATCTGACTGACCTCTTGATGCAGGTCCTCTGCATGGGAATAGTGATTCAGAGGTGTCAGGTTAGTCAAGTCAATGGGTTGACTTGACGAGATCGAGATAACCAAAGACCTACGTTGAATACTGTCACAACATAGGCATGCATCCTCTGACTAGAGACAGATGTATTGCTATATGTCTTAGTATGTACATTTGGCAGACCAATAGGTTGATGACCTAATCAAGGTCTATATACCGGCGAGCTGGTGTGCATGTAAGGACATATGAGTAATGCGATCTCTCAAAGGGATCATACAGATTCACTTGTGAACCGGGAGACATGAGCTCACTCATGAGGTATTGGGACTGAACAAATTCCATGCATGGTCGTCGTGCTTTGGAAGCATGACATGAATTTGAAGGTGAGATATATGCTTTGTGAAAGCATATGATCTATACCAAATCCCAAATAACCAAGATTGAGAAACTTAATGATCTAACCCTGAAGATGACAGTGTAAAAGTGATCTTTATCTTCAGGATGATCATGAGTCTTCCAGTATGTAGGATGTGCAGGTATTAGGAATACCTGAAGGGTGATTTGATCATATACGATTGTATAACCATGACGCTTCCATTCCGAGGGAGTGATGAAACAGGTTTGGATTTTAGTGACTCCTCTCATTAGAGAAGTGACCTAATCTTAGTCCATGAACTGGACATTGATCTGAATGAGATTCAGATGCAATGAGAAGATTAAGTCTACGGTCTTGATTTGATCAAGCATCAGTGGGAGGTCCATAGGATCTGGATTTGAGAGATGATCTCAACATCCAAGTCACTATACGTGGAACAATACAATCGCCCTGTCCTTATCTCCAAGTATCTGAGGAGAAATAGCATTGTTCTTAAATGGTTTAAGAACAATTCCATAAGATCTAAGCAAAGAGAATTTGATAATTAAAAGTGTTTTAATTATCATGATGTATGAGAAATTATCCAATATGATTAAATGTGATTTAATTAGTTTGGATAAGAATAATGTGGATAGAGATATCCAATTATTCATAATATATTATAAATATGATTTATAATGTATTAGAGAGAGTTAATTATAATGTGTTGATTAATTATGATGTGTATTGGATACACATTGTGTAATTAATTAACAATATGAATTACATGTTGTTTTGGGTTGTGAATATGATTCACAATTTTTCCATGGCAAGATTGCAATATTCTCAAAGATAATTGTGAATTATTTTTGAAGAATAAAACCCAAATAAATTTGGTGCAAATAAATAAGAGAGATTTCATGGAGATATGCAATCTCATGGATTTCCATGAGATTGCAATCTCCATGCATCTCATGGACGGCACACCACTCCTAATTGGAGTGGGTGTGCGCCCAATTGGAAGGCACATGGAGATCAAATCTCCATGTATCTTCTCTCCTTATTTGTTGGGTTAATTTAGGAGTAAATTATATTTGATTTTGTCAAATATATTTTAACCTAAATTTGTTGCTTTTGACAACAACAATCTCAGCCATTGGATGAACATAAATCAATCTCATCCATTGATTTTATGTGTCCCATGGATTGAGATCCATGGATCCCAAAACCCTATAAATAGAAAGGCATACTTGGCTCTCTCCTTACACATGCTATTGTAGCACAAACTCTCTCTCTCTTTTTCTCATATACACGACAGCCCTCTCTCTCCCTCTCTTCTTGGTGGCCGTCCACCTTGGTGGAGAGAAACGTCGACGCCCGCGCCATCGTGCTGCCGCTTCGACTCTCTGCGGTTCTTTGTCTTCTTGGAGTGCTTCACTCACGAAGGAGACGCTTGATCTCGTGCGACGAGATCAGGAGCAACCGCGCTTGGATCATCTTGGATTGCGAGGACACCGCGACTCATCTCCGCGCTCGCAAGCCGTTACTCCGACGATCGGACTTGAGACAGGAGGTCTCTTTTCGTAGAGACTCGATCAACCACGCTTCAAGAGGTATTGCATTATACTTGTTGTGGTTATAGATGAAACGATTTGAGAATGGTTCTCGGATCATGTGGTTTCATCGGTTTAAAATTTTTAAATTCTGCTGCTCCGAACAACTAGTACGACTAGTCGTTCTTCGTCGTATTCGATACGACGATCACGCTTCCGTGATGCGCTTAAGGATTTATCCATATCCTTCAAGTGGTATCAGAGCCTTAGGTCGACGGTTTCGAATATGATTCGAAAAACCGAGGACGACTTGGGTTCGTTTAGGTCGCGAAAGTTTTCATCGCATTTGATTTCGCAGATCTGTTTAGTAAATAAATTCGGCACTGTTTAAATTGTTTAAACACGAATTTAATACTTGGATTTTGTTCCCCATTAAATAAGGAAACCATAGAAACTGAGTTTGCGTAAATCGGATTTCGTATGCTCTAGTTATGGTTGTTTTAATGGACATGTATGCACTGTTGCGGGAACAGTAGATTTTAACATGATTAAAGAGTTAATTACTGTTACCATCTGCCTCGAAATGCGTGCAAATCTACTTAGGTTCTGTTGTAAATCAAGTTAGCAATCTATGAAAATTGAGTTTGCTTAATTTGGATTTAAATTGATTGAGATATGCCAATTTTAGTGAATAGGGGTCATTACTGAAATTGCATTCCTAATCTAGAACCAAGTGGTTGTCAATTAGAGAAATTAAATTGTTCATTTCGTGAAATAATCTTGAATAATATTTGTGAAATATTGAGACATGATTATTTACCTAATTGACATGGCCCCAACCAATTAATTGATTAAGATGTGATCTAAATCATAAATTGGAAACAACAATCTTCAAACTTGATGCTTGAATAGGATTTGGGAATTTGTCTAGCAAATTTCCTTATAATCAAAAATATTTTGATTATTACTATATGGTACAATTTCGGTTGAAAAACCGATGATCATCTCAAGTACAAATTAATCAATTTGGCATTATCCTTTCCCGAGGCGGATATGGTGCCTAGTCGGAGAGCATTGGGGTTGCGGGTTGCAACGTATGTGGTCTGTCCCACTCTCGTCGGTACTGGCCATGACAGCGGGTAGGGCCGGGATAATGTCCGAGGGATTAAGATGTATTTTTCTAATTATTAAAATTCGAATTAATACGTATTTTGAGATATTACCATATATGTATTCAAGTAAAATAATCAAGTTTGATTGATTGAATTGGATTGATAATTAATTTAATATGATTAAATTGATTATGTCCAATTGAAATACTCTAATATGATTAGAGTTATTAATTCCCTTGGATGAATTAATTATGTGAATGTGATTCACGATAATTAATTAAAATTTGAATATGAGATGGAGGATCACATAAGTGACATCCATGGTCTCCCGTCAAGGCGAAGAGTTTCGTCGCCAGGGATTGCATATGGGAGACGCCTGTCCGAAGTGACAGCTCCCGTGTGCAAGCGCATCTGGATCGGGCTCTTTGCTTCTCGAAAGAGTAAGGCCGTATGCGTAGTGACCCCAATATCGGATCCTCATATTATTGGGGCGATATTGGATTGCGCATAGCGAGTACTATTCCTGTTGACGGTTGGTTCAATTAACAACGGGTCAACATCGCCTTAGGGGTGGTGGGCTCGGGTGTTATAGACCGAATTGGGAAATTGCAAGTTGGACTTGCAAAATGGAATGAGTTCCTGCTTTTCTTTATTGGAGTCACAGATTCTCATATTATTGGGATGTGACAATGATAAAGAGGAGATCCCAATTCTTGCTAGAGATATAGCGGTAAGTATATCTCTTACTTTGAAAGTGATTAAGGGAATGAACTTTCAAAGTCGACAATGCAAGAATAATTTGATTTAAAATACCTTAATCAAATATCATAAATTTGAATATATATTTCTATATTCTAATATAGTGCATTCTTAATTTCAGAAAATGAAGTCTTTGAACCCACTTAGTAGGCTTCTTGAGGTCAACCAATTGACCGGCCCAAATTATTCGGATTGGATCCGAAATTTGGAGCTTGTTCTCTCTGCTGAGCGCATAAGTTATGTGCTATCCGAGGACAAGCATGAGAACCCTAAGTCCAAGGAAGAAAAAGCATTTAATGACAAGTATGATGAAGATCATGTCTTGGCTAGGTGCTATATCCTAGGTTCTCTCTCCAATGTTCTGCAGAAGCAACATGTGGAGATGAATACCTGTCAGGAAATAATGCAGAATCTTAAGGATATGTTTGGTGACATTAATCGCACTCAGCGATACAATGTTATGAAAGACCTCATTCGCTGTAGAATGCAGGAAGGGACTTCGGTCCGTGAACATGTACTCAAAATGTTTGGGTACTTGTCGGAGCTGGAGACTCTTGGGCAACGATAGATGCAGACATGCAAGCTGACTTCATTCTGCTGTCTTTGCCCAAGTCTTTCAATAACTTTGTGGTGTCATTCCACATGAACAAGTTGGAATTGACAAGTGCTGCTCTCCTTGCTGCATTAAAGTCCGTAGAGGACGTGATGAAGAAGGATGGTCCCAGTGGCAGTGCAATGGTTGCACAGGTCAAAGGGAAGCGCGGTCGGAAGCATGGTTCTCGGAAGGGCCCGGCCCAGAAGAGAAAGAAGAAGGGACAAAGTGTTGGCTCTTCTTCTAGTGCATCCACTCTCATGGCGTCGAAGAAAACCGACGTCTGTCATCACTGCAAGAAGCCGGGGCACTGGAAGCGTAACTGCCCAGATTACCTGAAGTCCTCAGACAAAGGTAAAGCCCCAGCAGGTATGAAATCTACTTTCATCATTGAAACTAGCTTTCTCGTCGGACGAGAAGGAAGTTGGGTTGTAGATTCTGGTGCTTCTGTTCATGTATGCAATTTGTTGCATTTGTTTCAGGAAACTAGGAATCTTGAGGAAGGGGAGATAGTCATCCAGATGGGATCTGATGCAAGTGTTGCAGCAGTAGCCGTCGGGACTTGTAGACTATCATTATCTAGTGGAAGAGTCCTTATACTTAAAGAATGTCTTTATGTACCCGAAGTCAGAAGGAACTTGATATCTGTATCTAAGCTTGTTAGAAGCGGATATACTTTCCTTTTCTGTAATAAATTAGTCATAAGTCGTTATGATAAATATATTGCGGATGGTGTTTTGACTTCTGGTGGACTCTATGAATTGTGCATTGATAAATGTATTATGAATGTGACAACCACTAATAAAAACCCTAAAAGATCCAGAGAGGATAAAAATATCTCGAATGAGATATGGCATCAAAGGCTTGGTCATTTGTCTGTTGATAGGATCAATAGATTGATAAAGGATGGACCTCTAGATTTTCTACAGGTTCAACCTCTGCCCACTTGCAAACATTGCATACAGGGCAAAATGACTAGGACGCCTTTCCGTAACAAGGTTACAAGATGCGAAGGTATTATTGACCTAATACATACCGATGTATGTGGTCCCTTCAGTACCGCGACTCGAAATGGATACCGATATTATTTGACGTTTATCGATGACCATTCGCGATACGGGTTTATCTTCCTACTACGTCATAAGTCTGAAACCTTTGAAAAGTTCAAAGAATTCAAGGCTTTGGTTGAGAACCAAACCGATAGGAAGATTAAACGGATTCGATCTGATCGAGGTGGCGAGTACCTATCAGATGAATTCAAGGAATACCTTAAGGAGAATGGAATTGTTTCCAATCTCACTCCTCCTGGAACTCCCCAACTAAATGGTGTTGCTGAAAGACGCAACAGGACCATCATGGACATGGTTCGATCAATGATGAATAAAGCAAATTTACCTCTTAGTTTCTGGGGATATGCAGTAGAGACTGCAATATATATCCTGAATAAGATTCCTAGCAAATCCGTGCCTAAGACTCCTCATGAGCTATGGTATGGAACCAAACCTAGTGTTAATCACTTGAGGGTTTGGGGTTGCTTGGTCTATGCGAAGAACGTGGACGCAAGTAAGCTAGAATCTCGCTCTCGTGAGTGCTACTTCATTGGGTATGTTAAAGATGGTATTGGATACCAATTTTATGACCCTGAGACCCAAAAGGTTTTTGTTTCTAGAGATGTGAAGTTTCTGGAGAATGATTTCCATAAAGGTCAAGACAACAATGAAGTAGAGGAATTCTTTGAATCCCCTGAGGATTCTGAGCTTCCTAGACCAGAAACGGAAGAGATAAATAAAGATGAAACACCCATACCTCTTCAAAGGAGTTCGAGGGTGGTTGCACCACCTGAAAGGTATGGATTCCATGTGTCAGGTGAAACTGACATTGATCCTACTTCATTTGATGAAGCACTCGCGGATCAAGACATGGATAGATGGATGCTAGCAATGAAGTCAGAAATTGACTCCATGCATAAGAATGGTGTATGGACCCTAGAGGATCCACCTAAAGGGGTAAAGCCCATTGGGTGTAAATGGATCTTCAAGAGAAAGAGGGGACCTGATGGGAAAGTAGAGACTTTCAAAGCACGGCTCGTGGCCAAGGGCTACACACAGAGAGAAGGCATCGACTACGATGAGACATTCTCTCCTGTGGCTATGCTTAAATCCATCCGGACATTGCTAGCTATAGCTGCATATCTTGACTACGACATCTGGCAGATGGACGTCAAGACGGCTTTCCTCAATGGATACCTCGAGGAGGATATCTACATGGAGCAGCCCCAGGGCTTCATGACTGAGGATGGTAAAGTATGCAAGCTGAAGAAATCCATCTATGGGCTCAAGCAAGCTTCTCGTAGTTGGAACATCAGATTTGACGAAACCATAAAGAGTTATGATTTTGTGCAGAATCCTGATGAACCTTGTGTATACAAGAAGCTTAGTGGGAGCGCCATTGTGTTCATCGTGCTTTATGTAGATGACATCCTTATCATTGGGAATGATACAGGGATGATGACCAGTGTAAAGATTTGGCTGTCCCATACCTTTGAGATGAAAGATCTTGGAGAAGCCTCTTATATCTTAGGCCTGAAGCTGTTCAGAAACCGAGAAAAGAGGATTTTGGGATTATCACAACATGGATACATTAAGAAGATTCTTGAACGATTCCGTATGGATAGTTCTAAGAAAGGATTCCTACCCTTAAGACATGGTATCCACCTGTCTAAAGGAATGGCTCCTCAAACTGTTGAGGAAAAGAAGGCCATGGCTGGATGTCCTTATGCATCAGCCGTAGGAAGCTTAATGTATGCCATGATGTGCACTAGGCCAGATATCTGCCATGCAGTGGGAGTGGTAAGTCGTTACCAATCCTGCTATGGAGAACAACACTGGAATGCAGTAAAGAACATATTCAAATATCTAAGACGGACGCAAGATTACATCTTGGTTTATGGAGATGGTGATCTCCAAGTCTTGGGATATACAGATTCTGACTTCCAATCGGATATAGATGATCGAAAGTCGACATCGGGGTTCGTGTTCTTGTTGAATGGTGGTGCTGTGAGTTGGAGAAGCAAGAAGCAGGACACTACTGCAGATTCAACAACGGAAGCCGAATACATTGCCGCATCGGATGCTGCAAAGGAGGCGGTGTGGTTGCGCAAGTTCGTGCGGGAGCTTGGCGTAGTTTCCTCTGATACTCCCATCCCATTACTCTACGATAACACGGGAGCCATTGCCCAGGCAAAGGAACCCAGATGGCATCAAAAGAGCAAGCACGTGGAAAGGAAATACCACATCATTCGGGAGATACAAAAGCGTGGTGACATCATCATCACCAAGGTGGCCTCTGCCGACAACGTTGCTGATCCTCTTACCAAACCTCTGACACAGAAGATTTTCGACCAGCATGTAATGAGTATGGGTTTAAAGATTGTACCTGAATGGTTCTGAGGGCTAGTGGGAGATTGTTAGCAATGTGAGCCCCGGGCGAACCATTTCTACAATAAATGTTATTGTAATGAATAAATTATCAATGAAAATTATTGATTATTTTTCACTCCCCTTTCTGAGATTAATGAATGAATGCACTATAGGGTCCCTCTGTACAATAAGGGTTATGTACCATGGCCAACTTGATGATCATACAGCTGTTGATTCATTGGATGGATCATAGAGGCTAATGCTCGAATGAATATCTAAGGAGTTAGATAGAGGACTTATCAAGCATCATCAAATGATCATTAAAGTGATGATCTCCAGTCTGAGTAGGAGATGGCAATCCTATCTCATATGACTGATATCTGACTGACCTCTTGATGCAGGTCCTCTGCATGGGAATAGTGATTCAGAGGTGTCAGGTTAGTCAAGTCAATGGGTTGACTTGACGAGATCGAGATAACCAAAGACCTATGTTGAATACTGTCACAACATAGGCATGCATCCTCTGACTAGAGACAGATGTATTGCTATATGTCTGAGTATGTACATTTGGCAGACCAATAGGTTGATGACCTAATCAAGGTCTATATACCGGCGAGCTGGTGTGCATGTAAGGACATATGAGTAATGCGATCTCTCAAAGGGATCATACAGGTTCACTTGTGAACCGGGAGACATGAGCTCACTCATGAGGTATTGGGACTGAACAAATTCCATGCATGGTCGTCGTGCTTTGGAATCATGACATGAATTTGAAGGTGAGATATATGCTTTGTGAAAGCATATGATCTATACCAAATCCCAAATAACCAAGATTGAGAAACTTAATGATCTAACCCTGAAGATGACAGTGTAAAAGTGATCTTTATCTTCAGGATGATCATGAGTCTTCCAGTATGTAGGATGTGCAGGTATTAGGAATACCTGAAGGGTGATTTGATCATATACGATTGTATAACCATGACGCTTCCATTCCGAGGGAGTGATGAAACAGGTTTGGATTTTAGTGACTCCTCTCATTAAAGAAGTGACCTAATCTTAGTCCATGAACTGGACATTGATCTGAATGAGATTCAGATGCAATGAGAAGATTAAATCTACGGTCTTGATTTGATCAAGCATCAGTGGGAGGTCCATAGGATCTGGATTTGAGAGATGATCTCAAAATCCAAGTCATTATACGTGGAACAATACAATCGCCCTGTCCTTATCTCCAAGTATCTGAGGAGAAATAGCATTGTTCTTAAATGGTTTAAGAACAATTCCATAAGATCTAAGCAAAGAGAATTTGATAATTAAAAGTGTTTTAATTATCATGATGTATGAGAAATTATCCAATATGATTAAATGTGATTTAATTAGTTTGGATAAGAATAATGTGGATAGAGATATCCAATTATTCATAATATATTATAAATATGATTTATAATGTATTAGAGAGAGTTAATTATAATGTGTTGATTAATTATGATGTGTATTGGATACACATTGTGTAATTAATTAACAATATGAATTACATGTTGTTTTGGGTTGTGAATATGATTCACAATTTTTCCATGGCAAGATTGCAATATTCTCAAAGATAATTGTGAATTATTTTTGAAGAATAAAACCCAAATAAATTTGGTGCAAATAAATAAGAGAGATTTCATGGAGATATGCAATCTCATGGATTTCCATGAGATTGCAATCTCCATGCATCTCATGGACGGCACACCACTCCTAATTGGAGTGGGTGTGCGCCCAATTGGAAGGCACATGGAGATGAAATCTCCATGTGTCTTCTCTCCTTATTTGTTGGGTTAATTTAGGAGTAAATTATATTTGATTTTGTCAAATATATTTTAACCTAAATTTGGTGCTTTTGACAACAACAATCTCAGCCATTGGATGAACATAAATCAATCTCATCCATTGATTTTATGTGTCCCATGGATCCCAAAACCCTATAAATAGAAAGGCATACTTGGCTCTCTCCTTACACATGCTATTGTAGCACAAACTCTCTCTCTCTCTTTTTCTCATATACACGACAGCCCTCTCTCTCCCTCTCTTCTTGGTGGCCGTCCACCTTGGTGGAGAGAAACGTCGACGCCCGCGCCATCGTGCTGCCGCTTCGACTCTCTGCGGTTCTTTGTCTTCTTGGAGTGCTTCACTCACGAAGGAGACGCTTGATCTCGTGCGACGAGATCAGGAGCAACCGCGCTTGGATCATCTTGGATTGCGAGGACACCGCGACTCATCTCCGCGCTCGCAAGCCGTTACTCCGACGATCGGACTTGAGACAGGAGGTCTCTTTTCGTAGAGACTCGATCAACCACGCTTCAAGAGGTATTGCATTATACTTGCTGTGGTTATAGATGAAACGATTTGAGAATGGTTCTCGGATCATGTGGTTTCATCGGTTTAAAATTTTTAAATTCCGCTGCTCCGAACAACTAGTACGACTAGTCGTTCTTCGTCGTATTCGATACGACGATCACGCTTCCGTGATGCGCTTAAGGATTTATCCATATCCTTCACCTATGGCATCCATCCAGATAGTCTTTTTTTTAACGATAACAGGATTTTTTAAAGGGATAATTACACCCATAACCCTGAGTAATTCCTCAATCTCAATCATAACCCTGCATAATCGCGAATGACATGAGGAACCCCGGATAGTTACTCCGTTTCACACATATAACCCTCCGTTAGTTTAATATGTTAACTCAACCATATGAATGGGTTTATCTAACCAAACTATGATCTAACGGCTAGGATTAGCCAAATAAAAAATAGAAGGAAAAAAAACAAATTTACAAAAAAAAATTAAAATAAAGGGGGAACGGAAGCAGGGCCGCCACCCCCTGCCACCGCCGCTGGTCGGGTCACCCTCCATCCTCGCGCCACCCCTCGCGGGTGCTGCTCAGCCGTCCACCGACCGCGCCGTCCTCCAATCGCCGGACATCCGCCGCCTGCGCCCTCTGACGCCAGACCGCGTTGCAGACCACCGCCACGTACCGCGAGATCACCGCCTCACCGTTGAGCGGCGCCGCCCGCGCGCCTCCATCCATCATTGAAGAAGCAGGCGACGGGTACCCCTGTGGTGCCCGAAGGCGACGTACGCCCCTCGCCTCTCCAGCATCGTCCGAAGCCATCGGCCTGCTCGCCTCCGAACCCTCCTCCAGATCGCCGCCCGGACCGCCCTCTACTCCGACGGATTTGTGTAAAAGATTCGAATTGCGCGTGTCAGAGCAGACCGAGGAAGCTTAGCTTCGAGGTCGGTCGTCGCAGGGGGGGGGGTGGCGATTGCGCGTCATCGGTCTCCGGGGGGGGGGGGGGTGTGCGGGCAGCTGGAGCTTGCAGGAAGGGGAGGGTTGCAGCCTACGGAGCAGGGGCGCACGGGGTACTGGAGTTCGCAGGAAGGGGGGGAGGTGGGGGCGTGCAGGGTGCTGGAGCTTGCGGGAAGGGGGAGGGATGCAGGGCGGAGGCGCGCACGCGGGTGGGTGGAGGCACGCACAACGAGAGGGGGGCAGAGACAGTGGGAGGGCTGCAGGGCGGAGGTCGGCAGCGAGGAGGAGGAGGTGGTGGTGGACGGAGAGGAAAGGGGGAGGAGGAAGTGGTCGACAGGGAGGAGGAAAGGGGGAAGAAGGTTGGGGCGCGGGCAGGCGGGAGAAGAGTCGGGGCTCCGGCGGGCGGGGTGTTGGAGCTCCGATGGGTGTGGGCCTTCCAGGCTTCCAGGAGCATCAATTTATAAATATAAAAAGTCCTGAGGGGCAAAATTGTCCACATCTAACCTTTTCCATCTGAGTTAACGGAAATTCGAAACGGAAGTTGACGCAGGGTCATGTCGTGTAAAGATTAAGCATTACTCAGGGTTCCTCATGTAATTTGCGATTATGCAGGGTTATGATTGAGATTGAAGAATTACTCAGGGTTATGGGTGTAATTATCCATTTTTTAAATCGACCCCGTTTGGATGGAGGTCGTAGGAGTCTCTGTTTCGCATGAAATTTGAATGACTTATTATATGGATTTAATAATAAATTTACACGGTTTTGGATTTCAAAAAAAAATAAAAAAATATGTGAAAAAGGGACGGGGGGAGCTAAGTTAGCTCCCCCTAGGGGGCATACACATTTTACCCATATATATATATGAGGAAAATGGTTCAAATTTTTTATTTTTTTTGAAATTTTTTTTCTGTGAATATTCATCACTATATCCCTATATTATGTTATAAAAATTTCGTGTGAAATAGAGACTCCTACGGCCTCCATCCGGACAGTCATTTTTTTAACGGTAACAGGATTTTTTAAATCGACCCCGTTTGGATGGAGGTCGTAGGAGTCTCTGTTTCGTATGAAATTTGAATAACATAATATAGGGATTTAATAATGAATTTACACGGTTTTAGATTTCAAAAAAAATAAAAAAAATTGTGAAAAAGGGATGGGGGGGCCTAAGTTAGCTCCCCCTAGGGGGCATACACATTTTACCCATATATATATATATATATATATATATATATATCAACATATAAGAATGGAACGAATATGCGTGAATTAGCTATTAAGATCATAACCTACTTATGATAATAGTTTTGGAATCCCACACATTCTTTTAAATATAAAAATCTCTGGGTGATTGATGAATCTCCATTTCATCAACTTTACTCTTTCATTTTGACCTTTAAACCCTCGCTAAATGAATGTTATAACATTTTATTCTACAAAATAACATTCACTACTTACACTGGAAATATTGTATAAAATATTATATTTAATGCCGAAATAAAAAAAAGAAAAATAAATGAAATACCATAGGTATTGAATGACCCTAAACCCCGAGACTTGCATATCATGATAATTGGGTCGACAAGGAATAAAGTAGGGGGGAGATAATGGCCCATAAATACTCAAAATCCTAAGTTTTAACTAATCAATAAATAGGTTTTTGGACCCATTTTATTTTCTTATTCTTATACCTCAAATCAATAAACTTTGAGCATGAAACTTGTAGATAAAAATACAAAAAATTATAAAATTTATTTCACCAAAAAATAATGTATAATGTGCTTAGACACTCAGAAACAAAATTCGCAAAGAAAACTTCACAGACATGTATCTTCTTCATACATGCTCTAAATTAACCAAACTCACCTTTATTGCCCTTAAAATTAAATTATCTATTTAGTGAAATTAGTTTCACTCAATTTGAAGTTAAAATGAAAAAGTTAGGTTTTGTCATCATTGTGCAATATACTTGAATAAAATAATCATAATATTTATCCCTTTTATTTTTCACTTCCTTATATTTAGATAATTCTATAAATATTATTTAAAATATATGTAGATAATTAAAATAAAGATAAAATAATTTAAAATATATTAAAAGATATATATATTATAATACATAGATGAATTATACCAGTATATATCTATATAACAAATATAAATATTTAGTTAAAATAAGAAATAACTTCGGAATAATATATATATAAGTGTATTAAATAAGTTATAAATATATAAAATAAGTGCATAAATAATAAAATATAAAATTCAAAATAAAAATAAAATACACTATACATAGGTAAATATACTTATATTATTACATGTAAAAGTAACACATAATAAATTGACTCGGAAAAAAGTCACCATAAAATACTACATAAAATAACAAATATTTTCATGTTTTCAAAAAAATAAAATCATTTTTTATTTCTTTTTGAATTATTTTCGTATTTATTTTTATTTTGTCTTCTAGCTTCCCACGTGGACTAACGGGGACTCAACCTCAGTTGACCCGCCAGTCAACTGGCCCCCTGCTCCCCTAGGCACGTTAGACCATTGATTGCCTTGTTTCCTCGATTTTTCCTCAATGCTTTCTGCATATTATGGGAACAATTCCTTCATCAATTTTGCTCCCCTATCTCCGATTTTTCATGCTATCATGCTTCCTCAGTAGATGGATCGATGGATCGAATTGTGGCCTCGGACAACGCACACCCTATATAAAACTCCTCCATCGGACTTCATTTGAACTTGATCCTGGTTCCACCTCGAAATCCCCAGGATTCCTCATGCCCAAGCTTATTGGTGACAACAACAACAACAACAAGTTAGCCGAAATTGTTGGCATGAAGGAAGAGGCCAGAGCTGGTGGTCCCGACATCGTCGAAGACCTTCAGGAAGAGCTCCACCGCGAATCCATTTCTTGAAGGTTGAGCCATAGTTTTTTAGCTATTTTCATCTATAGGATAAATATTAACGTAGTTTAGATTCTAGTTTCATTTAATTTTGCCTTTTATTTCACTATTTCGCAAATCGAAATTTGTCGGAGCATGGGCTCTGGCCACTATTCCAGCCATGTTCGATTGTCCTCCACCTATTTGAACCCTACATTTCTTTCCCCTTTGTCAATGGTCGTATCTTATCATAGTATAGGTGGTGAAAATGATTCAACAAAAACCACATCTTTGAATGTGGAAGTTAATTTACTTGGCAAGATACCAAGGCTGAATACTGGGACATAAGCCTCCTCTTCTATTCATCGAAAATAGTTGACTAAAATTTGAGTGATTAAATTCATAAGCCATGTCTTCATATACATATGTGATGCACAATACAGAATGAATAACTACTATGTAGGGAATGAATAATGCAAAGACTTATGTAGAGACAAAATAATATGATGCATGCATTTTTTATTTTATGTTATTAAAATGAAATGACATGCAATGATATGCAAACGGGCACAAAATTACAAAAATACCCCTAAATTAATCAAACTCTAAAGCAATTAAATAAAGGTTATTCAGAGATAAAATGAGCGATGAAATGGATTAATGGCATTAAGGAATGAAGAGCAACTTGCACAATAGATCTAAAAATATATCATGTGTATTTAAGTGTCAAATCATCAAATAAGAGATATTATTAGATAGAGAATAAAATTAACAACAAAATGAAACTAAAATCAACTAAATGAGGGTTCATATGCTTAAGATACGATCATTATAGTTTCGGGGCATAATTGTATTAAAAGGCATGAAATAAAGAAGATACATATGCATACTAGCCCCTTGGAGGGGTATTTATTCAAATAGAGTAAGCCGGCGGGGTATTTTTGAAAATTACCCATGCACGTACGTGAGGAGCACGCGCTTGGGTGGGACCAAATTGCAAAATCATGAAGTATGGAGGTCTTGTCTACAATTTACCCTGCCCTCATGCACATGCCACACATGCGGGCGAGGCTCGAAGCAAGGCTTGGTGGGTGGAAGGTTCAGGAGCCATGTGGCGCACGATGGAGCTGTGTGTCCACTGAAGTTGCTGGCATGTAGCGCTGCTACGTGGCTGCATCAAGGATGTTGGATAGTTGCCGAAGGGTTGGCCATCCAACGGCAACTGCTCTTCTATACAATTACGAAGGTGGTGACAGAAATGCGACTCCGACGAGAATCCTGGAGCTCCACCCAACCCCTCCGTCCATAATGAAGATCCAGGAAGAACCATGGAGAGTTGGCGAAGAAGAACCGATAGAGGAGGAGGTGTTGGCTATATTTAAGTTAGTGATGATGAGCTCACTTGAGGGCACTCTCTCCTACCATTGAAGGAGTGTATACTTGAGAGTATTAGCAATAGTCGAAGCATGTGTTGTGCGTGAGATGTGAGTGAAATGGAGGTCCCGTAGAGGTGGAGGAGTGGGGGACCTGGGCTCCTTCTTCGACAAAATAGAGAAGAAGGGGGTGAGGTGGTCAGAGATCCGGAGAAGGGAAGCGGGCGAGCGGAGGGTGTGGTGAAGATGAAGGTGTTGTAGCGAAGCTAGTCGGATGGTCAACGATCGATGAGGATGAGCATGAGCATCAGATTAATTCGGAGAAAATTCAAAGAAAATGAGGAGGGAGGGTACCTGGTCAAAGATTCAACGACGGCGGAGGTAGTGGCTTGGGATGGGGAAATAGGTGGTCCTCGGGTCTTCGCTCATACTCTCCCAGGCACAACGTGGAGATCAGGAAACCTTCAGAAGGGGATGCAACATGGCCGGAGCCATGGGTCAACACCTAGGCATTCCAACCATCATCGCTTTGCACTCCAACCTTCCTCTGTCATAGGAGGGGGAGAGGAACTAGGTGAAAGCCTCTATAATGGTGGACGAGAGAATACGGATGCGGGGCAAGGGTATTTGAAGGTGGTGGAGCGCCGACCGATACTGGTGAAGGGGTGATTTGTAATGGTCAGGAGGAGAAGGTAGAGGCTGTGGCTAAGGCGTTGATAGCATGCACGAAGATTCGGGACATTATGGTTTCGAGAAAGGGTCGTTAGGGAGCTAAGAGGGTGATCGAGGAGATTGCCAAAATAGGAAGGGGGCATGTCTTGCAAGGTGTAAGGAAGGAAGAGAGAGAGCTGAAGGTGGAAGATGGTTGGGGACTGTTGGATCTCGCAATCCAACAGTTAGAAGATATGCACAAGGGCGCGGTGTTGATCAGATCTAGAGATTTGGTCCGATGGTGGAGATGCGGGCGGACATGGAGGTTGATATGGAGTCATGGCGGAATCCAATGATGAGGATGAGTGAGGGAGATGTGGAGGGTATTTAGTTGTTATATGATATCACATCTAATGACTGAAATAGAGGCAGAAAGGAGTGGTTATGATAGCATCTAGGGAAAGTATTTAAGGGATGAGGGAGATCTGGAGATGGACAATGGAGATAGAGGCGGGGGAGGGGTGATCCAAGGACCAAGAAGGAAGGAGCGTGGCATGCGAAGAGAAGGGCCAAATGGAGGCCCAGAAGGCACCATGTGGCCCAATCAAATTATTCAAAAAATAGGAAAAATATTAAATTAAGAAAGAAATAAATGTAAGCTAAATTAGAAAAAAGTCAAAATATTAAAGTTGTATATTTTGAGGAGGTCTACAAATTTTATGTTGAACAAAAAATAAAAAAGAGATCAATTATACAAGGAAACATTTTTGGATGTATTTTAAATAAATAAAAATACTATATTTTAGTGTTTTTTATTTTTTTGTATTTTCATCTTATTTTTAAGACCAAAATAAATATATAATATTTAATCTATTTTTTGGATTTTCAATAAAAGATAAAATTAAGAAAAGGTTAGTGATAAATATACAATAACAGGGTTAGGGTTAATTACAAGGAGAATGGTTGTTGCTATAGATGCAGAATTAATGAAGATTTGGAATGAAGTTCTTATTTTTTGAAGATAAAAAGGGGATAGTGATGTTCAATAAGAGATTCATCACAACCCTATACTTGAACTATGCTCGTCCTCGAGCATCTAAAGAATGAAGGAGCTGGATTAATTCCTATAAGTACATGTGATTTTTTTAAGGCTCAGTTCATCAAATATCCTCAATTTAAGCGATCCTAAAACTCTGGGATAAACAATGCTCTAGTCAAAAGGAATCCAACTTCTCTAATTATCATATTCTATGTTTGTATATACAATATAAGGATATGACATCTAGTGTACTGCAATCATGAGTGTCGAGTCGAGATGTCACCCAAGGTCCCAGTCCAGGAGACTCTCCTCTAGACCTAATCCTCAACACTAGGGAATAAGTCTTTTCTTGGATTCAATCTACTGTCTCATTAATTTTTTTGACTTGGAAGTGTAGATGGAAGGCCAGATGATGGAGGGTACAAGATTGTGTATTTTCTTCTCTCCCTCACATTGGAACAGGGATCCTCTCAAGTGCCTTATTACTCAATACATGTATTTTTGTTTGTTGATCAATGTGTTCGTCAAGAGAGCTCAGAGTCATCTGCACTTGTTTTCCTATGAGTATAATGGGGTATGTCTCTTTTTAGTATCTAAGATACCTTCGACACCCAGACTTGTATCACTATACGATGCAGAGCCCTTTTTGAGTGCTAGCCGGCTCCTTTGTCCTAATAACTTTGGTCCAAGTGTATATTTTGAAATGTTTGGTAGTGCTCACATTTGGTGGAAGCTCTTTGAATTTGTATTTGTAATGAGAAAGAGTTTTCCTTGTATGAGAGAACTTCTCTCGAATTCTATTTCATTGATGTTTTGCTAGCTCCACTACTTTTACCAAGAGTTGGCCCATACTGATCAACAATTATTTAAGGTCATCACACCCTGACACATATAAATACCCAAAGATAGCATGTGAACTTGTTCGCATACTGGTTATGGTTTGTTGACACTTAGGTTTCTTGAAGCCTTCATTGATTTTATCCCATCCTTGAGCATCACTGAATTGAGTCTAACTCAAATCTCCAATCCCAGTTCCTCGAGTCATAACTCAACTCATAGCATCAATTATGAAGTTGTGAGAGTGATGTGCTGGTCATCTTCTCTAGAATGCAGAGATGAAGAGTGCAATATAACGCTTAAATCTTTCAAACTAGGGAAGTGTGGATTATTAAGTTTCAAAAGCCCAATTACTAAGGCTGGTTAACTTAGACTCTCAAGATCTCAAAAATCAAGTGCCCTCAAATCCCCAAGCCGTGAGTGATAGTGAATGTGTCAGGAATACACCTGCTCCAGAGTTAGTGAATTTTATGTGATTTTTTAGTTTTACTATTTTTATGAATTTAAAAAATCAAGAAAAATAATGACTAGCACAAGCTCATATGAATTTTTGCATCCATTTTCAGCCAGTATATGTATAAGTATGAATCGTTAGACGGCTACCCTTGTTACTTCAAGATAGTCCATTTGCATTGTCTTATAACCCCACTCTATTGAGGGAGATCGTAGTTCCCTCATTGAGAAATGACTACTCATTTATAAGCTTTGTAGTCTGAATTGTTTCTTAAGAAAAGATTTTATTTTTTCAGATTTTTATGAGATTTTTGAAAAAGGTTAATTGTATTTACAAAACAAGAAGTTAGGCCCTTATTTTTTATTAGATTTTTCAAAATATTTTTCGAATCATGTCACATAATATATATATATATATATATTCAAAATATTTTTCAAATGATTTTCAAAATGAGTAAACCCTCATTTTTCAAACCAATGTCGAACATTTTTCAAAATAGTGTAACACTGATGCAAAATTTTCCAAGCATTTACAGATATTTTTTTTTACAAAAATTAGTTCATAAGATACTTATGCCTTGGCCCTGAAAAAGTTTCAAAAATTCCGAAATATGACCTATGGCTAAAGTATATACAATATATATGGTATACCACCCTATACTTAACTTTTGTAATGTCCTCATAGCACAAATGATATGAAGCTTTTGCTCAGGTCAAATACAAGGTGGTATAACAGATTTGACTCAGATGACCCCCCTATACTGAGTCTAAAAATAACCTAATTATAAGATGAAAAGAAGAGGGATGAATGTCTCGAGTCCCCCCTATACTCAGGCTGAAAAGAACCTTAGTATTGGATACGAAATGAAGATGGAGAGACCCATTGTGAAAGATCAGTTACTATACAAGGTTCCTCGTATACTTAGGTTGGGAAACCGGAGATCAGTTAGGGTTAAAGGGTGGAGTGGATTTATATAGATGAATGGGTAGAGGGGAGGGTTAGATCATCTAGGGTTATATGAGGGTTGGATAGAGAAGACCATCAGGCTCAACCAAGCAAGCAATACCCCCTGATTCACCAATACACACATGAAGACCAACAAAGTTTGGTCATTTATCTTTTCATTTTTATTGGTGATCATTCAAAATTTGAAGTTTATTACGTAGGTTTTAGGGTTAGGTTTCGAGTATTATACTAGGGATACGTGCTCATCTCTTAACAATCACAAACATTCTGCGTACAACGGTGAGGGTTGCTCTCCCATAAACTAAGAGTTAATTTTTTTTCCAATATATTTCATTGACTTTCATTGCAGATTTGAATTTGAGGTTGTCATTGTATTACTGTGAGAGCATAAATCAAGCAATCATCATCTAATCATCCATTTACAATTTCCTTTCATATCATACGTGACAAATTAGGGTAAGATCGAGAAAATCTAGTACATTTGTGAAAATCATGATGCATGCTTGAGAAAGAGAACTACAGAGCCTCCGACAATCTTCATGCATTTGCAAGACTGTATTAAAATTTTACGCTGCGTGCATGCAATTCGAAGAAACTGTACCCTGAACATGCTTCTATTAACGGGAAAGAATTAAATTTAATGTGTCTAAGTGAATCAATGTATGTGCATCTAGTGATTTAAGTCTGTCCTAATCTACAAGGCATGCACAAATGATAAAAAATGAAAGAGCTCAAAGAGACGTGTGCCTAGCCCGAGGTAAAGGCTCACCCATAAAGAAGGCATATTAGGCTCACCCATAAAGAATGCATATTTCGTATGTGAAGGTAAAGGCTTAAGCTCTGGTGGGGTTTGAATCAACTTGGTGGCGACTTCAGCAATTGTAACAGGTGTCAGATATTTCACCTATCTATTGTCCATCATTGTACTTTATGAATCTAACTACAAGACATCATACATATTGGCAATGAAGTCTTCTTTCTCAGATGAGGATGGACGTTCAATTATTTCACCATGCCCATCTACAAAGATCTCACCATTAAAGATGTAAGCGACATTAATTGTGTTATCCATCTTTCCATAGTGGAGAGGAATTCCTGTGTTTCTTTATCATCCATGTATAATTTTGCGTCTTTGATTTCAACTAAAAGTGGCAGTCTTCTTGTCTATGTGGCAAGATAACTCTCATCATAAATACCACTTCCATTGGATTCAACTCGGGAACCATCTCTGTATGAATTTTATCACTGCTAGAGCAGAAGGTGATATCTCTAGTGTTATAGTCCACTACTACTTTAGTTGTTCACAGAAACAACCAACCAAGGATAACTGGGGTGTGGAGCTAAGGTGTGGAGGTGTCCATGTCCAAGACAATAAAATCCATAAGGAATTGCATCCCTTGAACAATGGCAATCACGCCCTCCAACATGCACCTGGGTTGCTTAACTGATCCGTTTGTGAATTGCAGAATCATTTTTGTTAGCATGAGTGGCCCTAACCTGAATTCAGTGAACATGGATGAAGGCAAAAATTTAATAGACGATCCAATATCGAGCAATGTGCGCTTGAACTCTTGGTTGAAAATTTAGCATCTGACTAGAGGGTCTCCATTGTCCTCCTTCTTGTTTGGGAGATTACTGATGGATTTACAATGGCCATGGTGAGAATGTACTTCTCAAGTATCTAGCATCTGGTTTTGTGGGGTTGATGCTCCATGGTGCATGCTTATTTCAATCCCTTCTTTACAACAGGCATGTACTCCATGGCCTTGAGCTATGGAATTTCAAGCATAATATTTTGCAAAATTTCCACAATGTTAGGATCAGATAAAAGTATTTTTCAAGTTTTTTACTATTTCTTTATTTAATTGCTTCAGGAAATGGAATATGTACATCAAAAATCATTCTTTGGATTTGTTTCCATATAATTATGTACATATAGATGGCAAAAAGTTGTAAATTCGTGTACATCTTGTGGACCAAACTTAACAATAGGCTCGACTCCATCGACTAGCATTAGTTCGGCTGTAGAAATTTGCTTGTCCATCGCCGACACACCTTCGCCTTGGCGCCTGCTTTCTTTTTGTAATTTTTTTCATTTTCTTCATCTTTTATATTTTTGTATCAGGTGTTGCATCAAAAAGATGTTTGGCCCTGCTTGTTGGCATGGCTGATGACTCGCCATCAAATGCCTTGCTCTTCCCCTTCATTATCGCAGATTCCTAGAGTGTCCTACCACTCTTGAGAGTTAAAGAATTAGATAAAGCAATATTATTTTCACATAAATTGTGTGAGGAACTCTACGCTACAGGCTTCTTGTGACAGATATTGTTCGTATTCGCTTCGACTTGACTCGGGATGACGGTCTTGGTAGCTATCAGGTTGTCAATCTTCTGACTCATCTCAAACATATTTTTAATGAGATGGGCCAAGAATTCAAGAGTCGGGTTAACTGGTGTGGCCTCGGATGATTCGGATTGATGGGGCATTGACTCTGTTGATATGGGGGAGGCGGTGATGAATCCCCATTCATCACTCTTTATTCCTTTATTTTAGCTAGAAACCTTGGCAAAATACCATGTAAATACTTGTAAATACAATAACTTGTCAAAATACATGCATCATGTAAATAACCATAATTAGCATGTTTTTGCATAAAAATAAAGGAATAAAGAAATAAAGAAAAATAGGGAAATATTTAGAATAAATATTGAGCGACCTAATCCCAAGGGAAGGCCAAGCATTGACCTGACCGCAAAAGAAACCAAGTAGAGGGAAATAGGGTCAATCATGCTTGTACATACACCTATATAAATAATTTTATTTTCCTCAAAATAAAAATAAAAATGTGTTTTTTATTAATGTGTATATATTTATAAAAATAAAATAAAAATGGGAAAAATAAAAGAAAAATAAAAATAAATACTTTCTCTCTCATCAGTGTACATATACCATGTACATAAAATAAAAGATGTATTTATTTCACCCTTGTAAATATGTAATAAAAATCAAATAAAAATCTTCTTATATTCCTTATTTTATGGTTTAATTAAATAAAATATAAAATAGGAATAATTGTACAAAAATAAACAATTAAAAATAAAAATAAAAAATACATATGTAAATGTACATGTATATAATAATAATATAATGTAAATATCTAATTTATTTTTCAAAAAATAAATAAAAATCATAAAAAAATACTTTGAAAATAAATAAACATTTTTCATGTTGAAAATATTTTCAAATAAAATCATTTTCTATTTTAAAATTAGTTTACAAATAATTAATAAATGGAATTACCTGATTGGTCTATGGGGGATTGTTGACCCCCGGTCAACTCCCCCCTGGACCACTTCGCCCGGATCCGCGTGATGACCCGATTTTCCCCGACTTTTCCAGACGTGATCCGACTGCAATTTTCCCAAACCCCGGGCCCGATTGTAGATCCCACATCCACGATTCACGCGCGACATCTTCCTTAGGGGTCCGAGCTTCGATTTGCGTGCCCGATTCCCATCTTCTCGGACCCCTACCACTATTTTTCTCAGCTCCGTCGCACCTTTTCACGCCATCTTTGGCCTTCCCCCTCGTCGCCAGTGAGCTCCTCTCCCTCACCTGAGGGACAGCCGTGTGAGAGAGGGTCGTAGCAAGGCACGGGAAGCCGGGAACCACTGATCCGGCGACTTTCACCATCGTGCTCCGCCGCAAGGAGAGCCCAAGCCTCTGGCCCCGTCGAGCCATCGAGGCGACGACCCCGGAGGTCCCCGACCTCCAGCCTAGACGAACGCTGCCATTTGTTAGGTTAGATTTCCTTGCTTTTCTCTATTTGCGATTTTTCGGATTCTGAGCTCCGACATCCACCACCGATTTCACATCACTCCGGTCACCCATTCAGCCTTCCGACCACCCTACCACCTCTGTCAGACTTCCCTCCACCTTCTCCACCCTTCCATTTACCCTCCCCTACCGTCGCCTCGCCGAAGGGCGCCGCCCTGCCTCACACAGTCACCTTCTTCACCCGCTGAAGGGTCGAGGCACTTTGCCCTCCACCCAGGATTCATTCTGTGCAGGTTTGCAGGTCAAAGGACCCCATCTGGGGGTCCAACTGGTCCAGCACAGGAGCTCCACGCCTTCTCGTCGTCGGAGCTCTCCTGACGCTCTCGGCCCTATCGGAGCACACCATTCGCTGCGGAGCATCGCCAGCATCAATTTCCCCATCCTAGCAGCAGCTGAAGATGTCTCCATCGCGCGCCACGGCCGGGCGAAGTTCGCCGGAGAAGAGTTCTTCCAGGAGCCTCTCGAGCCGTCCGGTCGAGCTTCTCGTCCCAGTTCAGATCAGGTCCATCCATTAGCGAGGAGCTAGCAGTCATCTGATTGTCTGAGGACCTCATATGGGAGCGTCCATCGACTAAGGGGTACCACGCACCTCAGCCGTCCGATCATTTTGGCCACCCCTCGTACGTCAGATCTTAATAAGAGGGTAATTTGCACTTAGGCCCTCCTTAATTTTTATATTTCAGTTTAGTCCTGTAAATATTTTAGTAGTTGTTTTTATTCTGGAACATTTGCATCTGACACTTTGTGTTTACTTTATTTGCATTTTTGTCCCTGTTGAGTGAGGGACGTGCTGCGATAAGTGATTCTTTTGGGCTATTTGCACTTTTATCTCTGAACTTTCTGGTTGTTATTGTTCACGTCTTTATAAATAAGAATTATAATTAAGTCCCTGTGAATGCGAATTACGTGTATGCCGCGTGCTTTTCTGGGTGTTTTACAAAAGGGCCCTGAGCTTTTTAGTCGTGTTAACTATTGGCCCCTGGAACTTAATTTCTTTGCACTTAGGTCCCTGTGTGCTGTGTGTCTTGTATTGGTTGAATAAAATATCAAATAAACTCCAAATCAAGTGAATTTGGACACGTGGCTCCTGCCACTGTGTAAAAATTTCACCAATTTTTTGGGATATTTTTGTTGCTTTTTACTATTTTAAAAATCTAAAAAACACGCAATTTTGTTACTGTTTGGAAAAGAAAATCAACTTAAAATATAAAAACTTTTCTAAAAATTCTAAAAAAATTTGGGATTGCTTGTTTGGTTATTTTTAAGTTTCTTTCCAATTTTTGTTTCATTTGGATTTTTAAAACCCCTAAAAATCATAAAACCCTAAAAATCTTATAAAAATTCTTAAAAATTCAAAAAATTCAAAAAATTGCAATTCCGGTTTCTATAGCCTAGTTTTTGTATTTACTTTTCATAAAAATTGCCATCAGATTTTTAGAGGCTAATAGTTATTTTTAATTAGCCTATCAAATCTGACTATACATTTTCTCACTATTTTTCCTTTTCTCAATTTTTATAAAATCAATTAAAAATTATGAAATTCCCACAAAATTACCAAAAACACTTAAAAATATAAAAAACACAAAAATACTTTTACTTGAATTTTTTGAGCATTTTTTAGTGTTTAATAAATTGTCGAATTTGCTCCTTTTATCCATTTTCTTATATTTCCTTTATAATTAAAAACAAAATTTTTTTTAAAAATACCTAAAATCCACCAAAAATATTTTATTCTTTATTGTATCTCTCGACTACTTCGTAGGCTCTTTTGAGCCAATATGTGCTCCTTGATTTCGATCCTGGTCACTATATCCTGTTAAATAAATAGCGAAGACCGCTATTCGTGTTTTTTTATCAATTTATCTGATTTGGTGGTCTCTTCTTTCTTGATTGACTGAGTCTCTCTATTCGGGTCGGAACGACATCGAATATTTTTTACCTTGGCCCGGTAGTGAGAGCTGATTCTCTTGGTCATCAGAATGGCATCGTTGTCGGGGAGCATGGCTTAGTAGTCTTTTGATTTTTCGTGGTTTTTCGTGGCTTTTTGTGCATAGTTGTATAGATATTTTCTCTTTGATCTATTTGCATATATTTTCTTAATAACTGTGTCTGATACATTTCTGTTTGCTTTCTTACGAGGTCCCGAGGACCGAGGCGACTTTTTCGGAAGCTGAAGCAACCGCGGGATACTGAGACGGTTCTTTTCTGCATAGAGTTGCAGGAGGACGCGAGGAACCGAGCAGGAGTACGGGAGCAGCGGAATAGCCGCGGAGATAGCCGTAGTTTAGATTTGCTTTATTTTTCTACAGAACCATTTATTTATAATAACACAGGAACTCGGACTTGGACTTTGATGATATCGGGGTCTGTTTCGCCGAGCACCGGTGTGCTCGGGGGATCTCACCGCGGTTTTTCGCCGATTTTGTTTCTATCGCATTTATTTCATTGCTTATCTGATTTATGCGGTTTTGTCCTTATCTTAGGATTTTCTCTGATTGTGACGTAAATAATTAGGATTCAAACATTAATTATCAACCTGCACCTATAGATCGTTAATTAGACCTGATTAATTAAATCACAAGAAAAAGCCGGATTAATTAGACTCTAGTCCACATGCCTTGAGAAGTCACATACAACGCGTGCAGGATCCGTTGTGGCGGACACCGAGTGGCTCCCAAGATAGGACTCCGGACTTAGGTTTAATTACCCGGCTACTGTGCTTTACGTGTTGAAATTACTTCGTCTAGGGTCGGATTCTCGTGTATCATATAGGTAGTTTACTTTCAGTCTTTATTTTATACGCGGATCACTCTGCATGTAGACTGCTGGAGTCAGGTACACATCACTTACTCTGCATGCATCATTGATTTTATCGCGCATCGGCTTTTTCGTCTTCTCCCCTGTTTTTGGACTTAAATAACCAGGAGAACCGAAAAATTTGTTAAGCGTTGTTTGCTTGAAAAATACATAAAAACAAAAAACTATAAAATCGGGACTACTAAAAACACTTGACCTTAAAAGACGCTTCACTTAAAATCTGTCTTGGGGAGAGTAACCCCCTCCTTGGTTGGTTTGGATGAGCGAGACAGTGACCCGCATCCTAGGCTAGAGTCGTATCCAATTTCTTGACAGACTACAAGCCTTTTATTCGAGACAGTCTGTTGAGAGTTTTGGATTCCTATTAGCTCACGTAACCGTTCTGAAAGACTGATTTGATCACCTAAATAAAACTGAAAAGATAATTGACCGATCCTTTATGGTCTTCAGCTCAGTGTTGAGTAGGTGAATCGGGGGTTTGCTTTCTCATCTTGTGTGTTTTCAGATCCCTTCAACCTTCTCCCCATCTATCTTTTCCTCCATCTATTCATCTATCTTTCTCCCTCCCACCCTCCCTTCACTTTTCTCTTCCTCTTTTGTATCCCTGGATGATGGATCCCCCTCACTTCTTGCCGACTCTTGCGGCTTCTCCATCTTCTGATCATCAGTCCAGTCCACCTTTGAGGGAGTGATAAACCGCAAAATCGGCCCTTTAAAAATGCTCAATTAGCACTTGGAAATGTCATAGCAGTTGGGCCAATTCGGGCTCATCAAAAAGATCGTCTCATTTGGATATGTGTATGATAAGTCAAAATGAGACGATCATGATTTATTTTGCTTGGTAAGATACCAAGGTCGAACTCAGGGACACGAGCCTCTCTCGTATTAATCGGATTCAAGTCTATTTAATTAAGTGTTGAATTAAAGATCTATAGGTCAAAGCAATGCAAAGACACTACAATAACCATGCATTAAAATAAACATGCATATTTTTTTAATCATTTTTATCGTGCAAGTAAATGCAATGCGATGCAATGGAGATATACCCTAGGTAGAAAATAATGAGCAACATAGTCAACAAGTCAATTCCAGATTTAATTAAGGTGATGAACTCAACTCGAACAAGGCATAGATTAAGTGACACATAGCTATCAAAATAATACATCAAAATTCATTGTGTCCAAAACAACAAATTAAGCATGCCATTAGAAAGATCATCAAACCAGCTTTAAAATGAAACTGAAATCAACTTAATTGGAGCTACGAGGCTCGAGATATGCAACAAAGAAAGCAAGGGCATAATTGAAAGAAAACATGAAAGATAACTACAAAAAGGTCCCTGGGAGGGACTAAAAAGTAATAAAAATAAAGATCGAGTGCTTCCCTGTAATTTTTCCAAACGCGCGGGGACCTTTCTGCAAATTGAAGAAGTTCGTGGGGCTTCTCTGCAATTTGCCCAAGTACGCACGTGCCAGGCACGTGCGATCCAGGCATGGAGTCCAGCTCGGCAGAGGCTCGGAGTCAGCCTCGGCTAGGCTCGGGAAGTCCGAGGCTTGATGCAGGCTTGTGGAGGTTCGGGAGCGCCCGAGCCTGGAGGCTTGGCCTGAAGGCTCGGAGATGCTCAGGCTCTGACGCGTGGCCGAATATGAGCCATCATATCAACATGATCCGATGGCTTTGATGAGCTCCGCTGCAGGCGACGTGGTTGCTTTGAGTCCATCCGATCCCAGCGATCGTATGGCTCCTGATCTTTCTCCTCCATCGAAGGTTGGCGGCGATTTTGGAGCTCCGGCGAGAAAGCTCCTCCTCCACCGCTCGTCCTCAGCTGTGCGAGACCTCCCCGGAGCTCCCTAAGCAGTTGTCGATGAAGAGGGAAGCTCGGGGAAGATGTTAGGCGTCCTGGCTCGGGCTGACGGAGCTCCGAAGTCGAGGGCGATCTTGATGAAGTTTGCGCCGACGAACGTCCGGCCATTGAAGGCTCTTGTTGACCTGCAGGGTTAGGCCTATAGCCGAAGCAGGCGATAGCGGTGTGCGTGCGAAGTGGAGTGAATGGAGAGCTAATCGAGCGAAGAAGGTGGAAGCTCGTAGCTCCTCCGCCGTGAATGGCGGAGGAGATGGGTCGGAAGCGCTATGGGGTCTGGAGGAAGGAGGAGGTGAGCGGAGAGTCGTGCGAGAAAGAGGGATCGAGGGTGGAGCTTAAACGGTGGTCAATGGAAGGTGACAGCGGCCCGAGAGGCTTAATTAAATCGGGCAAAGAAGATAAAAAATCAGAGAAGAGATCGGAGACTTACTTGAGCGATGGCGGCGTGAATGGCTTGGGCCCGAGCTCCGAGGAGGAGCTCTGGTCTTCGCTGAACACGGGCAGCCTTTCCGTGCAGCTCGAGCGGGCTGAAAGCACCGCGTCTCCGCCTTGAACGACGGAGGGTCGACACCGGGGAGGGAAGTCGTCGTCGCTCTATCCATGCGCCCCTCTCTGTCACAGAGAGGCGGAGGAGGGTTGGGCCTCCTCCCATGTAAAGGTGGACAGGCGTGAACGGAGGAGGGAGCGGCTTATTTGAAGGGGGAAGTGGCGGAGCTGATGATGTGAGTCGTGGGTTTCGAGGTGATCATGGGACGAGTGGGAGGACGACGGCGGTTAATGGAGGCGTGCGCGGGGTAGAGGGATGACTGGGGAAGACCCAGCGGTGGTTGGCGAGGTGCGAGGAGCGCTGGAGTCGTGGAGAAAATTGAAAGGGGGAGAGTGATGAATCTCCATTTCATCACCTTTATTCTATCATTTTGGCCTTAAAAACCCCAGCAAATGCATGTAAATAGCATTAATTTGTTCATATTAGCATCTATTATTTATTGTATTAATTATACATAAAATCAGGTTTTTAATGCCAAAATCATAGAATAAAGGGAAGAAAAGAAAAAGGAATAAAATATTGCAAATATTTTATGACCCTAACCCCGAGACCAAGGCCAGCATGGACTTGGTCGACAAGGAATAAAGTAGGGGGAGATAAGGGCCAAAATACAATAAATACCTCATTTATTTATTCTTCCATTATTACATTTTTGACACCTATTTTGTACATAACTATTTATTCATCAAATAAAGAAACTTTGTTCATAAAAGTTGCAGATAATAATGTAAATAAAAATACAAAATTGAGTTTGCACAAAAATAATACTCTGTGTACTTTTTATACACAAAATGAAAAGCCAAAATCTCAACTTCACAGACCCATATCTTGCAAATAAAAACTCCAAATCACCCAAACTCACCTTTAATTGTATATAGCATTTCATAAACTATTTTATAAAATTGGTTTCATAATTTTTGGAGTCCATCTGTGGAAGTTAGGTTTTTGGCCCTTCTTGTACATAATGCCTGATTAAAATATTCATTTTATTCAATATTCATTATTTCTATAAATTCATATTTTTAGAATCTTGTAAATAACGTCTATAATACAGGTACATAATAAAAGTAAAATAAAATCAAAAAGAATTTGTAAAATAAAAATAAGTCTATAAAACACATAGACAAAACACCTATGTTACCTAATGTATATAAATAAAAAGGGATTTTAATTCTTTTATTCTTTTATTCATCCATATTTTTATAATAATGTACATATTATATACTAGTATTAAAAATACAAATCCGAAATAAAAACACATAAAATTCACTAAATAAAATAAATGAATATAATATATAGGTAAAATACCTATAAGTATACTCACATATACATATACAAATTTATTTAAAAATGAAAATAAACTCTTAAAAATGAAACAAAAATACCTATTTATTCACAAAAATAAATTATAAATTTATAAAATAAGCTAACAAAATAATAAAAGAAAATAAACAAATTAAAAATAAATTACATGAAAATACATGTAAATACATACATATACATATTATCCAAATAAAACTACAACGAAAAACCTCGAAAAATTCAATAAAAATCATAAATAAATATTAGACGAAATAATACACATTTTTTATTTTATACGAAAAAATTAATAAAATCATTTAGGGGGTCAAATAAATCGATTTTCCATCAGGTCTTCTATTTTGTCCTTTAGCGGCTGGCGTGGACCAATCGCAAGCCGGCCTTCGTTGACCTCAGTCAACTCAGCCTCCAGCCGCCTGACCTGACGCAACCCGTCTTTTCCCCTCTTTTCTTGCCTTTTTCCTGGGCGTCCCTTTCATCCATCACCCTCGAATCCTTCACGAGATTTGTTCTCTGATCATCCAAGATTCTCGTCGTCCACTTAGATCCCTTGTACATAGCCCCGATTCCTTAATAATCGCCGGTCAATGGGGGTCCCTTGGAATGTATATAAATAATTCCTTCCACCTTCTCCGCCGAATTTGGCCAATTTCTATCCCCTTTCTGTGCTCGATTCAGCTCCTGGCGAAGCCCTCGTGACAGGAGGCGCGTCCCAGCACCTCGATCGGCCGGAGATGGTGGACAATTTTGTCGCGGTGGCGCTCCGGCGGCCACCCTGCTCCCTGGCGGCCCCCAGGTATAAGAGCTGCGCTTTTACTTATTTTAGTTAGGATTTCATTTCAGCATTTCATTTCTGTCATTAGATTAGTCAGTAGCACTTAGTTGTTGCTTAGTTTAGGCGATTCGAAGTTCGCCGGAGCTCCGCTCCGGCGACTTCTCCACGGTGACCCCGACGTTTCCCGACCCGCTTTCGCCACCATTTCGTTTCCCTTCGCTTTCTCCACCAGCCAGTCACTTTCACCCAACCGGAACCCCCTTGGTTCCGCGAATCGAAGTCTCGCTCCGCCACCCTGCCGGAGGCTTCGCCACCTCACCCATTTTCATGCTAACAGCTTCAAACCCCTGGTCGAGGAGAACGCCCTCGAGCCGTGCGACCTTCCTGTGCAGGTTAGGTGCAAAGAAGAGCACCAGGAGACGATTTGAACGCGGGCGGAGGTACTTCGAGCCACATTTCCTCTCCGACCTCGTGGCGGCGCTCCAGGCCACCTCTGTCCGATCCGACACCTCCAGAAGCTAGAGGAACCTTCCAGGAAGCTTTGTGGACCTTCAGGAGCAGCGATGATCGGCCGGAGAGCGAGATCGAGGAGGAGGAAGCTCGCCCCGGCGAGGCTTCTTCCCTGTTCTTGCATGCCAGCTCTCCGCCGTTGGATGGAGATGAAGGCCCCAGTTTTGATCACAACCGTCCGATGGAGCGAAGCAGCGACCGTCAGATCTCACGCGAGATCTAATCTCAAGCGCCCATCGACGAAGCGGTACAAGCCGTTGGATGAGCGACACGTGGCAAGTGAAGAAATCCCAACCGTTCGCCAGCGCGCATTTTAGGGGTAAATTGCATATCCAGCCCCTTTACTTTTTGTATTTATTGTTTAATATTGTAAATAAAGTATAACGTTGTAAATAAAGTGGAATTTTTGTACCTGACCCCCTATACTGCTTTGATATTACTTTTGGGTCCATTCCACGTCACCTCACGTGTCGTCCCACGTGAGGTGGGTATTTTGCATAAGACCCCCTGTATGTTTGTAAATATAATTTTAGTCCATGAAATAAAATTTCCAGTGTTATATTTTTATGAAGAATTACAACCAGGACCCTTAACTTTTCTGTAATTACATTTTGGTCCCTGTGGGTGCGGACCACGTGCAGTCCCACGTGGTGGGTAAATTTCAAGGGGGCCCTGGCGGGTTTGCATATTTAATTTTAATCCATAAAATCGCAGAAAACGTTATAACTTTCTGGTATTTTTGCATTGATGCCCCTGTAACTTATTTTATTTGCAAAAATACCCCTGCCAGGCTGTTTCATTTTTGTCTCTTTATCTATTTATTAAAAATACCTAGATGGCTTCTAAAAATCCACAAAAATTAGGATAGGTGTTCTATGCCCTGCTTGTTCACGCTCATATTTTAGTTTGCATTTTTTGCATTTTTCCTAATTATTAAAAATGAAAAAGAAGCCATTTTTGTACTGTTTAAATTATAAAATACAAAAAAAAAATTAGAAAATGATTTTGAAAAACTCCAAAAAATATATATGGTATAATTATATATATATTGAGTCCAGAAAATGAAAAAGAAAATAAAAATGACAAAAACAAAAATGTAAAAAAAAAAACTATAAAACCCAAAACCCACTAAAACAATAATTGGACATGATCCTTGGATTGGATAATTACATCACACATACATTCCCTTCGCCTCCCAGTGTTCGACCTCTACCTGTACTTACGCCTATACACATTTTACATGTAGAGTTATAATAAATTTTAACTCCACATTTTTGGATATTCATTGCATATATTATTGTGGGTTAATTGTTGTTTTATTCCGGATTTTGTGTGGTCGACTCAGCGACTAAGTTCCCGCCTTGTGAGGAGCTTAAGACCACCGGTTTTCGGAGTAAACAAATGGCGCCGTTGCCGGGGAGGCAACGGATTTTGTATGATTTTGTGTGGTTATTTGTTCATTTATTTGATCCTTTGTCCATGTCCTTCATTTATTTATTTGAGTGAATTTTATTTGATATTATTCATGGACTGCTCTGACCATCTCTTTCTTTTTGTCTTTAATGCGAGGGACCGCCAAGCGACGGAGGACCTCCTAGGAGGACCTATGCACCCCAGCAAGGCGGAGTTGGCTCTTCTATGCCCAGCCAACAGGAGAGAGCATCTATGACAAGAGACGGAGAACTTTTGCAGACAGTCTCTATTTTATGCATTTTATATTATTTCATTTTATTAGGTATATTTATGTGAGAGAGTGATCCTTAGAATTTTGTAATAATACAGGACTCTCACAGGTACACTCCGACTCCCGAGGTCCATTGCCCGAGGGATTGTTCCCTTGGGGGCCTCGACGGTTTTGACACTTTTTCGTTTTTATTTTATTTTTATTATTTTGTGTGAATGAGCCCTAGCTTAGGAATTGCTTGCCGATAGATTAAGGCCCAAACACCCTAATATATTTGCATGTACCTATAGTGCGTTTTGGACCTAGTCAAATCTAAACAGTCGGTTCATTTATCTCTTAACCCCTGTGCCGTGAGCGAGCCCCATCAAGCGCTACTCCTGAACTCGAGCGTGTCGAGAAGAGGAGGGGTGAGCCAAGACCGGACCCTTAGGTTAGGGATAAGTGACCGACTTGTGGTGCTTCACGATAATAGCAGTCACTATCCTAGGGCGATTTCTTCGGCTTGCATTTGCATATAGCATAGGTTTCAATTCTGTTATGCATCCCGCATGGAGAGAGCTGGGAAGCACTGTAAGTCTCCTTACTTAGCATGCATCATCGATTTCCGACTTGCATGGCTTTTCCGATCTTCTCCCTCTGTTTTTCCAACCTAGGATGCTTAATGGAAATTGGAACCCGGATAGGCACGTGCATTGAAAATACCCAAAAACAGTGATAACTCAAATAAAATCGGGACTGCTAACTCTATTGACCTAACAATAAAATGTAATGAATTCCTTGTCTTGGGGAGAGCAACCCCCTCATTGGATGCGTTTTAAATTGCTTACGTACACACTAAGGAGTAGAGCCCAAATCCTATCAAGCCTCCTACGTGATTGTACAATTTTTGTGATTCTCACCTAATTCTAAAATCGAAAAGATAAATGACCGTCACCTGATGGTCTTCACTGTGTTGAGTAGGTGAATTGGGGGTGTTGCCTTGTGTATTGATTGTGACTTGGAGTTCATTGTGTTTTCCATTCATTATGAGAGTAGTCGGTCCCGCCCGTGTGAGTCATGCATTTTTCATCTTTGAGTCTCTCTATCTCTCTTATACATATATCTCTTCATCATGCATCGAGTCGTGATATTGGCGCTTGAGCTCAATCATTTCTTCGCCAAGTCCTTTGTTTCCCTCTCCTTCATCACTCTTAGTATTCTCCGTATCATCATCATTCTCTGGTTCAAGGAGAGCACTCTCTTCGGATCACAATTTTGACGGTGTTCCCGCCTTGTGTGGAACACCCAATTTTGTCTATATCCCGATCTTCTCACCCGCCCTCCTCGTTCCCTCTGTATCACCCTTCTACCACCCACGGTATTGGCACGCCCGCTCAATCAGCTTCTCCACCCCCTTGTGTACCTTTCTTATCCATCTTCCTCGTGTCCCCTGTTTCATCTCTCCCATTACCCGGGAATGCTGTGCATATTGGTGAAGACCCGCATTGAGGATCATTTATACTAATTAAGCCGGGCCCATGATATTGGGGTTGCTGAGATCGATTTGGTGGATTTGATATCAGCATATGGATTCCTGGAGGATTTTTGATGATGCATAGGGCATAGGTGTGGTGCATTATTGAGGAATTTTAGTTCTCGCACACGGGATTAAGGATGTGATGTGATGCGATGATTTGATGATGATTTCATGAGCATTGATTGATCCATCTCTTAGAGGTTCCACACATCTTGATTGTTGAGGATTGATTGATTACTCTACTTTGGACTTTTTGATAAAGGTGTACGGATCCTACATGATCTCTCATCTACCTGATTGAACCATCCTTGATCTCCTGACTCTTTTATCCACCCTGGCACTTAGAGGATTCCTGACTATTTTTCGTGCCATCTCAGTTGACTGGATTGACCCAAGGGATGTTTGGTGAATGACATGATTATTCGCTCCCTGACATGATCTTATGCCCTCCGAATAATTGAATGATTTATTGCTTTGAGGACCTGAGATGACTTGCCAGCATTCCCATGACCTTCATTGCTATAGCTCGCATTGCTCCCCGAGGACTATCTGCGGGAGAATGCGACAATTTCTAGGACTGCGGTTTCATTCACTGCTTGGGTCGCCATTGTGATGGGACCCGAAACCGAGTCGTACGATATGTTTGATTGGCCTCCCCCTGTGATTGTGTACCTGACCTGTTGGTACACGAGGCCAATGTATTTGACTTATCTGAGTCCGCTCTCCTTGACGGTCCTCGCAAGGCAGAGCTCCACTTTTCTGATGATTGCATGCCTAGTTCATAGCTCTCCGAGGGTTATCTGCGAGGGGCTATGACACATTCTAGTTCTCTGGGTCTCTTCTGCTGGTAGCCGGTCTGTCGTCTACCAAGACCAGATTCTCTACGGGTCCGTCTGATGGACCCGGCTCCTTTGAGCCCTTTTTCTCTCCTTGACGACCCTCGCAAGGATGAGATGCACTCTGATTATTCACTATGTAGCTCACATCACTTCCCGAGGACTATCTGCGGAAGGATGTGACACCTTCTTTACGATCGGCTTCACTCAGTTCTGGTGTCTCCTGTCTGTTGGAGCACGAAGTCGACTCGTCTGATTTATGCACTCGGTCTCCATTTCTGATTATGCGCCTAATCTGTTGGGGCATGAGACCGACTTGTTTAGACTCCTTTGAGTCCGCTCTCCTTGACGGTCCTCGCAAGGATGAGCTCTTATTATTCATTTGATTAGCTCGTAGCTCCCCGAGGGTTATCTGCGGGAGACTACGGCATATTTCAGATCTGACTGGTCTCTTCTGTTGGTAGCCGCCTTGTCGACTACTGAGACCACTATGTGGATCCGTCTGATGGATCCGGCTCCTTTGAGCCCGCTCTCCTTGACGACCCTCGCAAGGTAGAGGCACTTTCTGACTATTCCCTGCCTAAATCGCAATACTCTCCGAGGACTATCTGCGGGAGGCTGCGACACTCTATTTACGCTCGGTTCCCACCTTCTGATTGTGTCTCCTCTCTGTTGGAGCACGGAGCCGGGCCGTCTGATATGCAATACTTTTGGTCCCATCCTGAGTTGCCTATCCGATCTGCGGATCATGGGACCCATCTGATTAGTCTGTTCCCTCATGTTGACCCCGGTAGCTGACACCCACTTGATTGCATATTCGGGTGTATTTTCACCTTCTGACCGCGTCCTCGTTCTCACAGGGAGACGACGACGAGAGCACGGTAGTCGCTTGTCAGATACCGTCCTGTACTTCACCAGTCTCTTCACCGCTTGTATATATGTGTATTCTGTTCATCCTTTCTCCCGCATGTTATGTGTGCCCTAGATCTATCGCCATATCTTTGTGTCTATACTTAGGACGTACTTGGTCCTAAGTATAGGGGGGTACGCACCGAGTTGTTCTTTCCTTATACATTTTTCGTCACTCCTGTTGTTGCCTATACTTAGGGATATCTCACCCTAAGTCTAGGGGGGAGTGATGCGTATATTCTCCTAGATCTTTTCATCTATCTGTATATATCTCTTCTTTTCTTCTTTTCTTCTTTTCCTTTTCTATCTTCTGTATCTAAATAAAAGGCGTCGCCCCTTTGTGTCAGTTTTCTGTACTTAGGACATACTTTGTCCTAAGTATAGGGGGGTGCAGCCCTGATTTGTTAATTCTTTGATCTGTTTCTTCCCACCCTTGACCCTCCCTGCCTTGTGTACAGACTGCTATACTTAGGATTATTTGATCCTAAGTATAGGGGGGACGGTCATCTTCTTATTCATTTATCTCGTTATTCTTTCATTCGTTTAGTCGTTGTAGTATAGACTTTTCTATACTCAGTACGAGTTATGTCTTCTCTTTCTCTTTTCCGATCTATGAGGACATAGCTCATGCTCAGTATAGGGGGGTCGTATATACTCTGTATATACTATATCCATAACTCGTACTTTCGTGTAATTTTTAATAAATATAAAATAAGATATAATTCATTAATAATGCTTCTTACTCCTCAGATTCTGTTTGTATATATACTGATTAATAAATCAGGTTAAAAATACTTTTGCAAAATGATTTGAAAAATGGTGTAAACTGTTTGGAAAACTTTTTGTGAAACATTTTTTAACCTTTGTAAAAATATTTTGATTGCAAAATTTTCTATTTGTGTGAAATAAAGGATTTGAAAACCTATTTGCAAATAATTGTAAAAATATTTTTGTAAAAATATTGTGAAAATGTATAGTGTTTGAAAAATCTTTGCAAAATGGATTTCAAATGTTTGTAAATATTTGCAAAAGATATTTTGTACTATAGTTTTCAAAATGATTTTCAAATAAATCTGAGGAATAAAAGCATTATAATAAATAAAATAAAATAAAATATGATATAAATATATACATAAAATTCTTTATCAATTGTATATACACCTAAATAAAAACACTGTGTAAAAACACTTTGTTATTTAAGTCTTGTAAAATAAAGCGGCACGCCCGTGTAAATAGCTGTACATATTTTATACTTTGAGTGCCAAAATTATTTGCAAAAATTTCTTTGTGTAAAAATTCCTCTCTTTGTTTTCAAAATTCTTTGAAAAAAAAATTGCATTATTCTTTGCATATTTGTAAATAGCATTTGCATAGCATTCATATTCTTTTATTGAGCTTGATGATTGAACTAGTCCAATAAAGTCGAAGATTGGAGCTTGGTTGGACCTTACTGCACCTAACTGCACTGGAACCTCATGGGAACTAGGTTTAAGGTACTTCAGGTCTATTCAGACTCAATTCTTTGAGAAATCAGGGCTAGGTTCAAGTCACCTCAGTGGACTAACTAGAATTTTTTGAAACACACGCATGACTCTTGTCGGCCGTGACCTAACTTGGACACTTGCACCTTTCACTTGGCTCAACTCAGTTGGAGTGGTGAGGGGGTTGGATTTGCCAGTCTGAGACGCACACGGGTGGAAACATTCGTCCTCGTCTAGGGAGGGAAGTGCACCCCAACCTGGTCCAGTTTCAATGAAGTCGGATGACAGGAGAGTGTGGGTTGCAATAAAGCTTCAAAAGAGGGATAGTCTTCTGGCTCAAGAGGAAAAAGTCCTTATGTAAATGCTGCTGTACATAGTATGTTGAAAAAAAAAAAACTCCAAAAAAGTGGACAGGCTTGTAAATAAAAATAAAAGTGCCTGCCGGAGAATGTATATTTGTTGTATAGAAAATAAGCAAGCTTGAGCATCAAAGTTACACCATGTGAGCCTGCAGCTGGATGACTCGACTACACTGGTCTTGCATCCCCAGGATTGGTAGCTACACTGGCTACTGTCCATTTTTCTTTTCTTCACCCCCCTCCTCTTGAGTTGGATGCCACTTGAACTTAGAAGGGAATACCCCGCTCCTTGACGGTAGAGGGCTGGATTGGGGAATCATTGGGTTGTCATTCTGGAGAAGTCAGTCTCCTTTGTCATTTCAGTTGGGGAGAGCCACTATCACTTACACCGTACAAGTCAGCTTCATAGTCATAAGGGTTTGCGTATGATGTAGGCTAGTTCTGACCTGGCTATTGAGGTGATTTGAACCAAGTTCTGTGACTATCGAAGGCTGTTGTGTTTTAAATTTGGTTCCCGACTAGGTTCCACACACATGCTCACACCAAGGTCTAACCTGAGCTCCAAACTTTGATTTTGTACAGATGAGTTTAATAATCAGGATCAATTCAATTTATTCTTTGATTTCTTTTTGCTTTTTCTTTTCTTCTTATTCTTTGATTCTTTTTGTACTTATTGCATAAGTATTTGCTAGGGACTAGCAAAGGCAAGTATAGGGGGGTGATGAATCTCCATTTCATCACCTTTATTCTATCATTTTGGCCTTAAAAACCCCAGCAAATGCATGTAAATAGCATTAATTTGTTCATATTAGCATCTATTATTTATTGTATTAATTATACATAAAATCAGGTTTTTAATGCCAAAATCATAGAATAAAGGGAAGAAAAGAAAAAGGAATAAAATATTGCAAATATTTTATGACCCTAACCCCGAGACCAAGGCCAGCATGGACTTGGTCGACAAGGAATAAAGTAGGGGGAGATAAGGGCCAAAATACAATAAATACCTCATTTATTTATTTTTCCATTATTACATTTTTGACACCTATTTTGTACATAACTATTTATTCATCAAATAAAGAAACTTTGTTCATAAAAGTTGCAGATAATAATGTAAATAAAAATACAAAATTGAGTTTGCACAAAAATAATACTCTGTGTACTTTTTATACACAAAATAAAAAGCCAAAATCTCAACTTCACAGACCCATATCTTGCAAATAAAAACTCCAAATCACCCAAACTCACCTTTAATTGTATATAGCATTTCATAAACTATTTTATAAAATTGGTTTCATAATTTTTGGAGTCCATCTGTGGAAGTTAGGTTTTTGGCCCTTCTTGTACATAATGCCTGATTAAAATATTCATTTTATTCAATATTCATTATTTCTATAAATTCATATTTTTAGAATCTTGTAAATAACGTCTATAATACAGGTACATAATAAAAGTAAAATAAAATCAAAAAGAATTTGTAAAATAAAAATAAGTCTATAAAACACATAGACAAAACACCTATGTTACCTAATGTATATAAATAAAAAGGGATTTTAATTCTTTTATTCTTTTATTCATCCATATTTTTATAATAATGTACATATTATATACTAGTATTAAAAATACAAATCCGAAATAAAAACACATAAAATTCACTAAATAAAATAAATGAATATAATATATAGGTAAAATACCTATAAGTATACTCACATATACATATACAAATTTATTTAAAAATGAAAATAAACTCTTAAAAATGAAACAAAAATACCTATTTATTCACAAAAATAAATTATAAATTTATAAAATAAGCTAACAAAATAATAAAAGAAAATAAACAAATTAAAAATAAATTACATGAAAATACATGTAAATACATACATATACATATTATCCAAATAAAACTACAACGAAACACCTCGAAAAATTCAATAAAAATCATAAATAAATATTAGACGAAATAATACACATTTTTTATTTTATACGAAAAAATTAATAAAATCATTTAGGGGGTCAAATAAATCGATTTTCCATCAGGTCTTCTATTTTGTCCTTTAGCGGCTGGCGTGGACCAATCGCAAGCCGGCCTTCGTTGACCTCAGTCAACTCAGCCTCCAGCCGCCTGACCTGACGCAACCCGTCTTTTCCCCTCTTTTCTTGCCTTTTTCCTGGGCGTCCCTTTCATCCATCACCCTCGAATCCTTCACGAGATTTGTTCTCTGATCATCCAAGATTCTCGTCGTCCACTTAGATCCCTTGTACATAGCCCCGATTCCTTAATAATCGCCGGTCAATGGGGGTCCCTTGGAATGTATATAAATAATTCCTTCCACCTTCTCCGCCGAATTTGGCCAATTTCTATCCCCTTTCTGTGCTCGATTCAGCTCCTGGCGAAGCCCTCGTGACAGGAGGCGCGTCCCAGCACCTCGATCGGCCGGAGATGGTGGACAATTTTGTCGCGGTGGCGCTCCGGCGGCCACCCTGCTCCCTGGCGGCCCCCAGGTATAAGAGCTGCGCTTTTACTTATTTTAGTTAGGATTTCATTTCAGCATTTCATTTCTGTCATTAGATTAGTCAGTAGCACTTAGTTGTTGCTTAGTTTAGGCGATTCGAAGTTCGCCGGAGCTCCGCTCCGGCGACTTCTCCACGGTGACCCCGACGTTTCCCGACCCGCTTTCGCCACCATTTCGTTTCCCTTCGCTTTCTCCACCAGCCAGTCACTTTCACCCAACCGGAACCCCCTTGGTTCCGCGAATCGAAGTCTCGCTCCGCCACCCTGCCGGAGGCTTCGCCACCTCACCCATTTTCATGCTAACAGCTTCAAACCCCTGGTCGAGGAGAACGCCCTTGAGCCGTGCGACCTTCCTGTGCAGGTTATGTGCAAAGAAGAGCACCAGGAGACGATTTGAACGCGGGCGGAGGTACTTCGAGCCACATTTCCTCTCCGACCTCGTGGCGGCGCTCCAGGCCACCTCTGTCCGATCCGACACCTCCAGAAGCTAGAGGAACCTTCCAGGAAGCTTTGTGGACCTTCAGGAGCAGCGATGATCGGCCGGAGAGCGAGATCGAGGAGGAGGAAGCTCGCCCCGGCGAGGCTTCTTCCCTGTTCTTCCATGCCAGCTCTCCGCCGTTGGATGGAGATGAAGGCCCCAGTTTTGATCACAGCCGTCCGATGGAGCGAAGCAGCGACCGTCAGATCTCACGCGAGATCTAATCTCAAGCGCCCATCGACGAAGCGGTACCAGCCGTTGGATGAGCGACACGTGGCAAGTGAAGAAATCCCAACCGTTCGCCAGCGCGCATTTTAGGGGTAAATTGCATATCCAGCCCCTTTACTTTTTGTATTTATTGTTTAATATTGTAAATAAAGTATAACGTTGTAAATAAAGTGGAATTTTTGTACCTGACCCCCTATACTGCTTTGATATTACTTTTGGGTCCATTCCACGTCACCTCACGTGTCGTCCCACGTGAGGTGGGTATTTTGCATAAGACCCCCTGTATGTTTGTAAATATAATTTTAGTCCATGAAATAAAATTTCCAGTGTTATATTTTTATGAAGAATTACAACCAGGACCCTTAACTTTTCTGTAATTACATTTTGGTCCCTGTGGGTGCGGACCACGTGCAGTCCCACGTGGTGGGTAAATTTCAAGGGGGCCCTGGCGGGTTTGCATATTTAATTTTAATCCATAAAATCGCAGAAAACGTTATAACTTTCTGGTATTTTTGCACTGATGCCCCTGTAACTTATTTTATTTGCAAAAATACCCCTGCCAGGCTGTTTCATTTTTGTCTCTTTATCTATTTATTAAAAATACCTAGATGGCTTCTAAAAATCCACAAAAATTAGGATAGGTGTTCTATGCCCTGCTTGTTCACGCTCATATTTTAGTTTGCATTTTTTGCATTTTTCCTAATTATTAAAAATGAAAAAGAAGCCATTTTTGTACTGTTTAAATTATAAAATACAAAAAAAAAATTAGAAAATGATTTTGAAAAACTCCAAAAAAATATATATGGTATAATTATATATATTGAGTCCAGAAAATGAAAAAGAAAATAAAAATGACAAAAACAAAAATGTAAAAAAAAAAAACTATAAAACCCAAAACCCACTAAAACAATAATTGGACATGATCCTTGGATTGGATAATTACATCACACATACATTCCCTTCGCCTCCCAGTGTTCGACCTCTACCTGTACTTACGCCTATACACATTTTACATGTAGAGTTATAATAAATTTTAACTCCACATTTTTGGATATTCATTGCATATATTATTGTGGGTTAATTGTTGTTTTATTCCGGATTTTGTGTGGTCGACTCAGCGACTAAGTTCCCGCCTTGTGAGGAGCTTAAGACCACCGGTTTTCGGAGTAAACAGAGAGGTGCGCGTGAGTGGAGATCGTGTGCGAGAGGGAGGCTGCTGGAGGTTGACAACGACCTGTAGCCGTTGGATCTGGAGATCCAACGGCTGTCGTTGAGGCACGAAGGGATGGCCACGATCAAATCGATGGCGATGGGATTGAAGGCAGCTGGGTTGCCACGTGTCGGATAGAATGAGCGGCGAGAAAGGACGGTGATGATGGAATGCAGGAGTTGATCGGGCGGTTAGGAAGACAGGGCAGTTTAAGCGGCTCAGATGGAAGATCTAGAGCACGATCGAAGAGCGCACATCGCGCCACGTGGCACGCTCTGGTGAGGGCGCTCACATGCGGTGTAGATTGAAGGTGAAATGATCGAACGACTGAAAAATTAGGAGCGCGTGGAAGGTTTTGGACCGTTGGATCTTAGGAGGAGATCTGACGGTCCAAATCACAGTGGGATAAGACAAGAAGAGCCGGGCCACGTGGCGTCCCCAGAATGGGCCACGTGGCCCAATCAGATTATTGCAAAAGTGTTTTTGATTTTTGGAGGTTAATTTGGCCGAATTTGAGAAAACTCAAAACATGAAAGTTGTAGATCTTGACAAGATCTACAAGTTTCATGTTGACCACAACTGGAAAAGAAATCAAACGAAGACCCGAAATATTTTTGAGGGTATTTTTAAGTCTAAAAAATACCACGAATTTTTTTGTTTTCATTTTTTGTGATTTTTAATTTATTCGAGACTCTGATAATTACAGCACTTTAACTGGGTTTTATTGACAAAACTTTAAGCAAGGGGGTTAATTATAGAAAATAAAGATGATGAAACTGAGGTTCATCAGGGAGGTCGGATCTCCGACCAACCACCCGTTCCCACCCTCCCATCCCTTTCACTACTCCGGGCATGCTGCACTACTTGTCCGCGGAGATCAGATGGAGCAGATGCGAGGCCCGGATGATACCATTGCTGAGTTGAGAGTGCACTTTGCACATGATCATAGAGAACATGCGCGAGTATCAGATGCCTCCTATGCCAGCATGATGGATGAGCAGATAGGACAGGGAGCTCAGTCAGCTTCTACATTAGGTCCATTCATTCTGGATTTGGAGCTTATTCAGAGACGACCGACATTTTCAGGAGAGGTACACGAGGAGCCCTATCTTCACATGTACGAGTTCGAGGAGTTTTGCAGGACACGGATTTATTCAGATATCACTACAGAGGAGATGATGTTGAAGACCTTCCCATTCACAGTTCACAATAGAACCATGCGATGGCACATGCGATTGGGAAGGAGATTCACTACTTGGGGAGACTTACGGTTCGAGTTTCTATAGAGATACTTTCCCCAGCGTAGAGCAGAGATGATGCGGTCATTGATCACATAGTTTTCAGTAGACCCCAGGAGCCACTGCACGAGGCATGGCTGAGGTTTCTTAACCTCTTTAGGAGATTTCCCGAGCACAGAATTTCACTGACTGACCTTATTGAGATCTCCATGCGGGGGATGACCGCGGAGCAGTTAGCACTGGTGATTACCTCATGTGGTGGTTCACACCGCAGTTCCGACATTGACTTACTGGATGCCATCTCGAGGTTACTTTCATAGAGACCATCTTCACGAGATGCCATAGTCGGGACAACACATGAGGATGCCGCAATACCAGTAGGGTGTGTCGCACTACAAGAGGATACAATCTCTACACACCAGTCCGAGGACTTGGATTTTGCAGCACCACAGAGTACAGGGGAGATGACTGCTACAGTGAAAGTTCTGACCCAGAGTCTACTCGAGTTCCCGTTGGTTTTCCAGCTAGAGTTCGAGTCAGCCCTAGAGTTTTCAGTTGATGATTCTTGGATATCAGATCTTCTGATACTCCAAGACACGGAGGAGCCCCAGCTACTACAACCAGCGATCCAGCCAGTTCAGAGTCCAGACCTGGATGATTCAACTTCTTTTCTGCAGAGACACTTCTCGGAGTCAGACAGATGCCCTGACTCAGCCCAGCAGCCACAGCTTGATATGAGACACCACTTTGAGAAGCCAGACATAGAGAGTCCCGTATTTGAGCCTTTTGTCCTCCACTTTGATGAGAAAGATACATTTTATGAGGACCAAATGACAGCCAGCATTATCGCAGAGCAAGGATCAGCCGCAGTCACCTTACCAGCCTCCGCGATGATGATCAGTACCTTCTATTGCTTCCAGATTGTCGAGAGCCAGACTTCAGATGATGAATCAACCTGGTGCACAGAGTGGATGCTTGACTGCAGCGCAGATGCCCTTATAGATCCTGATCCTCTACTCCTCACAGATGATCTTGCATTTCTCCCCGAGGGTTATCTGCGGGAAAATGCCATACACAATGTGTACTCGGTTTCATTTACTGAGAGTGTATCTGGTCTGTCGAATCACAGGACCGAGTCTTCCGATCCTTCTGATACTGAGTTACCTCACCTCAACGACCCTCGTGAGGATGAGTCAATCCTTGAGATATTCGATGATCTTTCTGATTATGTGCATCGGATATCAGTTTTCTTAGAGAGTTTCCTGATCTTCACTTTCCATGCCTCTTTGAGACACTGATCGACATGGAGGATTCTATGACTGATCCATCCTTCTCCACATTTGATTTCTTCGGCTCTACACTTCCACTCCAGTCTGATCCTAAGCCAACGATTTCTTTTGTGCTACCGGATCCCGATCACATCTGCCCATATCCTTGGCTGGTAGCAGACACCCGCCTGATTGCCTACCTGGGTGTCTTTCTTTGCACTATTGATTTCGTCATTGTTCTCATACTGAGACTGCAACGACAATATGGTATTCGACTTACAGATACCGTCCTGAACTTGACACAGCGTTATCCTAGCCTTTGCGCCCAGCTAGGGGCGTAAAACCTAACGCTTGTTGAGAGGCACCTCAACATTGTACCCTTTTTGTATATACGTGTTTCGTCTTGGTTTGATGGTTCTTTCTTCCGTATTTATTTTCACCCCAGGTCTCGTATAGGATTATCTTTGCTATACTTAGGATATACCTCATCCTAAGTATAGGGGGGTGGAAACATCGAGTAGTTCATATCGTTCTGTTTCATTACTCCTGTCGTTGCCTATACTTAAGGATCCTTACCTTAAGTATAGGGGGAGTAATGTCCTCCCATCGTGTATATATTTGTCTTCTTCGTCTCTTTCTACCTCTGTTTTCCTGCCTATACTGAGAGATATTTTACCCTAAGTATAGGGGAGGTAGACCCGATACATTCTCACTCGGATTTCCCTTTGTGTACAGCTTGCTATACTTAGGATTACTTGATCCTAAGTATAGGGGGAAACACCGAGTCTTCTTTATTCTATTCTTTGATTCGTCTTTATATATACCATTCCTTTTCACTTCCCTATACTAAGCATGAGTTATGTCTTCTTCATCGCTCTTGATCACTCTGAGGACATTGTTCGAGCTAAGTATAGGGGGTGTCGTATATATTTCACGTATACTTTAGCCATAACTCGTACTTTGTGTGAGTGTGTTAATAAATAAAATGGCTAAAAATTCATAAAAATTTAAAATTTCCCTTGTACATAAAATTCTTCTTGCACATACCTACTTATTTATAAAAATTATTTTTGTACAAATGTTTGTAAAAAGGATTTGTGTAAATAGCTTGTACATATTTTCATATCAAAATTATGTATATAGTACAAAATTTTTGTAAAATGTTTGAAAATAAAAAGTTTGCAAAAACCTTGTGTAAATTTTTGTAAATATTTTGCAAAACTTCGCATTCATGCATACATCCATGTTTTCAAACATTTTTCAAAAATCTTGCACAATTGTAAAAATTTGTAAAATTGCATCTTTGTATATACTTGTACAGTTTTTCCAAATCATAGTTGACATTTAAACTGGCCTGATATTAAATTGACAAATGGAGCCTGGTTAAGACCTTAATCCACCTAATTATAAGAGGAACCTTATAGGGCTTAGGATTGAGACTTTTCAGGTCCATTGGGACTTAATTCTTTGAGTCCATTAGCCTATGAGCATATGTCATCTTGATGAGCCTAAGTAGAGCACTTAACAACACACGCATGACTCTCAAGGACAATGGCTTTACTTGCACCAGCACTTTACACATAGCTCTCCACGGATGAGGTGGTGAGGAGGCAGTTTCCTTTGGCTCGGGGTAGCATATGAGGGTAGTACTTCTAGGCGGAACCTCTCTTCTTCTTATAGTGAAGGAAGTGCATCTCAACTTGGTCTGGTGGTTATGAAGTCTAAAGACAGAAGCTGTGGGTTGCAATAAAGCTTCAAAAGAGGGATAGTCTACTGGCTCAAGAGGAAAAACTCCTTATGTATATATGCTGCACCATGTAGATATGTTGTACAGATGCACACAAAAAATGTGCAAAAAGAAAAGAATTCCAAAAAAGTGGTGGGTCGGATTGAAAATTTAATAATCCCACCGGAGTGTTATAGTAAAATAAAGCAAAGCTTATGTTATACATGACCATCTCATGAAGCTTGCAGCGGGAGACTCAGCTACACTGGTTAGAGCTTCCAAGGATACATGGCTACACTGGTCATGGTCCATTCTCTTCTTCCCCCTCTTCTTGAGCCGGTTGCACTTAAACTTAGAAGGGAATACCCTGCTTCTCGAGGAAAGAGTTTCTAGACCGAGGCATTAGAGTTACCAGGTTGGCAGAGGTTGTTTCTTTATTACTTCTGAGGTGGGGAGCTACATATCACTTACACAATACAAGGAAAGATTCATGGTCATTAGAGTTTGTGTATGTAGACTTGTTTTGATCTGGTTTATTAAGGAGTCTTGACCATAGATTGGTGGAACTTAGAGGATGTTAAGTTCTAAGCTTAAGTCCAAATAAGGTTCCGACAAATTAATAATCCAAAGGTCTGACTAAGCTTCATATTTCAATTTAATGAAGGAAAGTTTAACAATCAACCTTGATTTCCTCTCTTTTTCTTTTTCTTTCTCTTCTGCACTTCTTTTTCAAATAAGTGTTTGCTAAGGGACTAGCAAAAGTAAAGTATAGGGGGTGATGAATCCCCATTCATCACTCTTTATTCCTTTATTTTAGCTAGAAACCTTGGCAAAATACCAGGTAAATACTTGTAAATACAATAACTTGTCAAAATGCATGCATCAGGTAAAAAACCATAATTAGCATGTTTTTTGCATAAAAATAAAGGAATAAAGAAATAAAGAAAAAGAGGAAAATATTTAGAATAAATATTGAGCGACCTAATCCCAAGGGAGGGCCAAGTATTGGCCTGACCGCAAAAGAAACCAAGTAGAGGGAGATAGGGTCAATCATGCTTGTACATACACCTATCTAAATAATTGTATTTTCCTCAAAATAAAAATAAAAATGTATTTTTGATTAATGTATATATATTTATAAAAATAAAATAAAAATGGGAAAAATAAAAGAAAAATAAAAATAAATGCTTTCTCTCTCATCAGTGTACATATACCATGTACATAAAATAAAAGATGTACTTATTTCACCCTTGTAAATATGTAATAAAAATCGAATAAAAATCTTTTTATATTCCTTATTTTATGGTTTAAATAAATAAAATATAAAATAGGAATAATTTTACAAAAACAAACAATTAAAAATAAAAATCAAAAAATACATATGTAAATGTGCATGTATAAAATAATAATAATATAATGTAAATATCTAATTTATTTTTCAAAAAAATAAATAAAAATCACAAAAAAAGTACTTTGAAAATAAATAAAAATTTTTCATTTGAAAATATTTTCAAATAAAATCATTTTCTATTTTAAAATGATTTTACAAATAATTAATAAATGGAATTACATGATTGGTTTACGGGGGATTGTTGACCCCCGGTCAACTCCCCCCCCCCACCGGACCACTTTGCCCGGATCCGCGTGACGACCTGATTTTCCTCGACTTTTCTAGACACGATTCGACCGCCATTTTCCCAAACCCCGGGCCTCGATTGCAGATCCCACATCCATGATTCACGCCCGACATCTTCCTTAGGGGTCCGAGCTTCGATTTACGTGCCCGATTCCCATCTTCTCTGACCCCTACCACTTATTATCTCAGCTCCGCCGCACCTTTTCACGCCATCTTTGGCCTTCCCCCTCATCGCTAGTGAACTCCTCTCCCTCACCTGAGTGACAGCCGTGTGAGAGAGGGTCGTAGCGAGGCACAGGAAGTCGGGAACCACTAATCCGGTGACTTTCATTGCCATGCTCCACCGCAAGTGAGCCCGAGCCTCTGGCCCCGTCGAGCCATCGAGGAGACGACCCCTGGTGGTCCCCGACCACCAGCCTAGACGAACGCCGCCATCCGTTGGGTTAGATTTCCTTTAGCTTTTCTCTATTTGCAATTTTTCCGATTTGAGCTCCGACGTCCACCACCGATTTCACACCACTCTGGTCACCCATTCAACCTTCCGACCGCCCTACCACCTCCGTCAGACTTCCCTCCACCTTCTCCACCCTTCCATTCACATTGACTCGCCCCGGAGCAAGTTCATCGCCCTCCTCTGTCATCGCCTTGCCGGAGGGCTCCACCCCACCTCACATAGTCGCCTTCTTCACCCGTTGACGGGTCGAGGCACTTTGCCCTTGACACAGGATTCGTTCTGTGCAGGTTTGCAAGTCAAAGGACCCCATATGGGGGTCCAACTGGTCCAGGCACCGGAGCTTCATGCCTTCTCATCGCCGGAGCTCTCCTGACGCTCTCGGCCCTATCGGAGAACACCATTCGCTAAGGAGCATCGTCAGCATCGATTTCCCCATCCTAGCAGAAGCTGAGGAGGTCTCCATCGTGCGCTACGACCGTTTTTAACTTCGTCGGCGAAGAGTTCTTCCAGGAGCCTCTCGAGCCGTCCGATCGAGCTTCTCGCCCCAGTTCAGATCAGGTCCATCCATTAGCGAGGAGCTAGCAGCCGTCTGATCGTCTGAGGACCTCATCTGGAGCGTCCATCGACTAAGGGGTACCACGCACCTCAACCGTCCAATCACACGTGGCCACCCCTCTGTTAGATCTTAATAAGAGGGTAATTTACACTTAGGCACTCAGTTTTTATATTTCAGTTTAGTCCTATAAATATTTTTAGTAGTTGTTTTTATTTTAGAAAATTTGCATCTGAGACCTTGTGTTTACTTTATTTGCATTTTAGTCCCTTTTTTAGTGAGGCATGTGCTACGACACATGATTCTTTTGGGCTATTTGCACTTTTATCTCAGAACTTTTTGGTTGTTATTTTTCACGTCTTTATAAATAGGAATTACAATTTAGTCCCTGTGAATGCGAATCATGTGTATGCCGCATGCTTTTCTAGGTGTTTTGCAAAAGGGGCCCTGGTCTTTTTAGCCGTGTTAACTATTGGCCCTTGGAACTTAATTTCTTTGCACTTAGGTCCCTGTGTGATGTATGTCTTGTATTGGTTGAATAAAATATCAAATACACTCCAAATCAACTGAAATTTAGACACGTGGCTCTTGTCACTGTGTAAAATTTCACCTATTTTTTGGGATATTTTTGTTGCTTTTTACTATTTTTAAAATTCAAAAACACGCATTTTTGTTACTGTTTGGAAATGAAAATCAATTAAAATATAAAAACTTTTCTAAAAATTCTAAAAAAATTAGGGATTGCTTGGTTGGTTGTTTTTAAGTTTCTTTCCAATTTTTGTTTCATTTGGATTTTTAAAACCCCTCAAAATCATAAAACTATAAAAATCTTATAAAAATTCTTAAAAATTCTAAAAAATTCAAAAATTGCAATTCTAGTTTTTGTATTTACTTTTCATAAAAATTGCCATCAGATTTTTAGAGGCTAATTAGTTATTTTTAATTAGCCTATCAAATCTGACTGTACATTTTATCATTATTTTCCCTTTTCTCAATTTTTATAAAATCAATTAAAAATTATAAAATTCCCAGAAAATTACCAAAAACACTTAAAAATATAAAAAACACAAAAATACTTTTACTTGAATTTTCTGAGCATTTTTTAGTGTTTAATAAATTGTCAAATTTGCTCCTTTTATCCATTTTCTTATATTTCCTTTATAATTAAAAACACAAAAAAAATTTAAAAATACCTAAAATCCACCAAAAATATTTTATTCTTTATTGTATCTCTCAACTACTTCGTAGGCTCTTTTGAGCCAATCCGTGCTCCTTGAGTTCGACCCTGGTCGTTATATCATGTTAAATAAATAGCGAAGACCGCTATTCATGTTTTTTATCGATTTATCTAATTTGTGGGTCTCTTCTTTCTTGATTGACTGAGTCTCTCTATTCGGGTCGCAACGACACCGAATATTTTTACCTTGGCCCGATACAGAGAGCTGATTCTCTTGGTCATCAAGCGGCAACTGGTATCACTGACAGAAATGAAAAGGAGGAGAAGAATATTATTGGTACTGAGGAGAGGGGTACTAGTTCTGGAAGTTAGCAACTGTTTGCTGGTAGTTCTGCCTCCAAGTGTAACCATGCTGCAGAGGTTATTACTGGTGAAATGGCATGACGATTGTGTTCTGACCTTAGGGTTGTCCCTGAGGATAGGTCAGTTGCTAATCATTATTCCACACACCTTTCAACTCCTGAATGTGTGGCGCTTTCCCCCTTATTGACTTTTTATCCTCGATCCTTGCTCTTTCACATGTGCACCTCTCCTCAATTCATGGATCACTGCATTGAGCTAAATCCACAGTCAAACCTTGCCCTGTATAGAAGCTCCTCCTCTCCCCCATTTTGAATTTGATTCTTGTTGGCCTCCCTAAACCCTCATATTCCATTCAAAACAAGTAGAGCTTGGTGACAACATGCTCCTAGTGGATTTGCAGCACACGAAGAGGTGTCATTTGAAGAGATATGCACCTTGTTGGATCTCTACTGGTGAGGTTCCTGCTCCCTGATCTCAGGTACGAGATGTGCTTCTTTCTTAGATTTTTAGGTAGATTTTTGGTGTAGTGTTTCTTTCTTGATTCTCTTTCATGGTTCGATATGTTGCTTTAGCGTATAATTTGATTTTAGTTCACTGGAGATCTCGAGCTACGGCCATCATTCTTTGTCGTATCTGCTTAGCTCGGATGACCTAACTACGTTATCTTCATCTCATCTCACTTCTCCACCCTTCGATCCATCTAGGCTCCCTTGATTCTCTCATGATCAAGCTATCGAGCTCTCCTCCTCATCCTTACATCGAAGAGCGTCGCCCCACTTTTCCCTGCATCTGTTCGACTCCAAACAAGGTCGAGGCAATTTTCCCTCGACCTCTAACCTTTTCAGAATAGGCTTGAGCCTCCAAGATATTATTTGGACATTATTGGACCTGGACGAGGTTGCCAGGTGCCTCCTTCTACACCGAGCCATCAATCACGGTAATCTTTGAGGCCATCGACAGTTGCAGTCCACTTCTCGGGACCTCAAGAGCATTTCAGCGGCACATGGGAGAGCCAGAGGACAAAGCTTTCACAGATCGAAGCTTGGAAGGGACGTGGTCCTTCCCTGTTCTTCCAAGAATCTTCTCCACCGTCTGAACACGCATCCACTCAAGATCCTACATGAGCCATCCGATTGATTGATGAATAATTGTTACATTGGAGGGCAAGATCTAATCTCCACCCTTTAACACTGAATCATCTTCAGGTGCCAAGAAGTCGTCGTATGGATAAGTGAGCCAAATCGGGCTGCCCAAGCACATGCACGTGGCTTTTTATTCTATTTTCGTGGAGGCTTATATTTAGATTTAAATTAATCGCATATTTTTCGTGGAGGCTTCTTATTCTATTTTCTATTTATTCCTTATTTCCTTTTAAAAATATAAAAAATATAAAATTACTTGTACAAATTCCAAAAAATTAGGGTATCTTTATTATTATATTTTGTAACTCCATACTAAAAATCATTATAAATTATAAATAAAATACCAAAAATTAAAAAATATGAAAATCAATAAAAATCATATCAAATTCCAAAATATGTGTTTTGTCTTTGATTTTTGTCTATTTTATATATGGAAAAAATTGGTGTTGCCCCTACCCCATTTTTTGCAAATTTTTTTATTTTTTTGAAAAATATTACCATGTATCATCTATATATCCCTCCTATATGCCATTCGAATTTTGTCAGAAATAGACTCCTACGGCCTCCATCTAAACAGTCATTTTTTAATGATCGTAGGATTTTTAAATCGACCACATCTGGATGGAGGCCGTAGGAGTCTTTTTCTAACGAAATTCGAATGGCATAGAGGAGGGATATAGGGATGAATATACATGACGATATTTTCCAAAAAAATAAAAAAAATTGATGGAAAATGGGGCGAAGGTAGCCATGTTGGCTACCCCAGGGGGCAGCCCCATGCAGCCCTTTATCTATTATAGTAAAAATAGTTTTGGGAATTTTTGAGATATTTATCTACTTTTTACCACAAAACAATCCTGCGTAGTTTTATAAATAATTTTTTTGACATTTTTAATCGATTAAAAATACATAAAAATAGCAAAAATTATCTAAAAATAAAAAATAAGAAAAATATATAAAAAAGATAAAAAAACATTTTATTTTGTAAATTTTGAGTATTAATAGATATAATTCTAAAAATAAAATCTTATATTGACTATATATACCTATATATACTTATATACTTATTATTAGTATATTAGAAATACCTAAAATATATTTTAAAAACTTTTAAAATAAAAAAGGATTATATTTAATTGTATTATGTTGATTTTATATATATATTATATTTATATTATATATAGTAATTATATTATACATATTACATATACTTATTACATATTACAAAGAAAAGGAAATTAATTTTCGGAAAAAATATAAAAAGAAAATAAATTTAGAAAATTCAAAGATACAAAAAAATAAAAATAAAAAATAAAAAATATATATAATAACCCACAATAATTAGAAAACCCTACAAAAGTACACAAAAAAATTTGTTGATTTCTTCGTATTTGTCAATTTTTATGCATATCCCTGTTGTTCCTTTGTGGTTCAACCCCTGCACTTGAGTACTATATATACATATTTATAAGGTATAATAAACTTCATTGCACTTTGATTTTTTTTATTATTTATTCTGTGTGTTGATTGTTGATTGACACGCTTTGTTCAAGTGTTGAGTGTTGTGTTACGGCAGATACATCGATTACGAGATCCGATTTGTTAGACACCGCAGGTCCTCCGAGATCAGACATTAGACACCTCGTTCGTAAGCGTTCATCAGTAGCAGCCGCTGGTGAGTTCATCCGTGTTTGACAAGTAAAACAGATTGATGGTGTAGTGCTAATACTTGACTTTTGCAGAGCCTATGGCATCGTTGGAACCTTCTCCTTACCACTCAAGCATCTTGGATTTAAGAACAAACTTCATTCGCTGGATCAAAATTTTATTAGAGATAACAAACCTCCATTAGAGTGAGCAACATAGATACAAAAATCTTTACACCCACTAAAGGAATAGAGCAGGGGATCCTCCATCACCTTTACTCTTTAATTCATTTATCTTCATTCTTCGAAGGATGTTATTCAATGCCCCCAAAAGTGTTATAATTAGAGTCTTCAGAATGACTGATCAAAAGGCAGAGGTCTCTACTGTGATGTACATTGATGACACATTAGAATTTGTCACAAATGACAAGGTGACAGTGGAGAACACCTTCAAGACAATTAAAATATTCTCCATGCTATCTGGGATGGAGGTCAATATAGAGAAATCGTCGTATCTCCTCTGCAAAAAAGGGGCCATTCCTTGCTCAGTACTTGATGCTGCAGGATTAAAGTGTAATGAATGGCCTATGAACTAATTGGGTCAATGAATACTGTTAGAGTAATTTTATCATTTAGTATTTGTTTGTCCTCTTTATGTAAATTACCCATAGAGCTTTTCTCCTATATAAGAGAGCTCTAGGGTTAATGGAATGGGTTCGGTTTTTCCCTCAACATGGTATCAGAGCGACGGTCCTAGACCGGAGTTCTTGAAACCCTAACCCTACCCGACCCCACCCGCCGCCCTCTTCTCTTTCTCATCCGATCGGCGCCGCCCGCGTGTACCCATACGCGTCTTCCGAGGTCGCGGCGGCGGCGTGCCTTGATCCGACCGCGCGCCGCTAGGACTTCTGTTCCTCCGGTCGCGTGCCTTGCAATCGCGCTTCGTGTTAGCACCTGAGTTGCGCCTGATCGCGCACCTGGAGATTGGCGGCTGATCGCGCGCCTGCGCGATCTGCGCACAACGCTCGCCGCCAGTTGCGCGTAGGAGGAGCACGCCACCGATCGGGAAGCACGATGGCTCTGCGCCTGTGAGGGGCTGATCGAGCGTCTGTAGCGCCTGGAGCGCCTGTAGCGCCTAATCGCGTGCCTGTAGGTGCTTGTTCGTGCCTGTGCGCCTGAATGCCCTGCCCTGTTCCACGCCTTTGAGTGCTTCATCTCCGGTCTTTCTTCCTGCGGCTCCAGCTTCCCAGCAAAATGCCCTGCCCTGTTGAGCGCCTTTGAGTGCTTACGTGCGACCCTTTGAACGCCCGAATGCCCTCTTCGTGTGCGTGTGCAGCCCTTGCGCGCAGCCCTGAGAACCCCTGAGAAGCCCTGTAGCCCCACCATCCTACAGGAGAAGCCCTAGTCAGAGAAACAGTCAAGATATGGAGGCAGTTGTGGTCTGAGTTTACGACCTTCATTGATGTTCACGTAGACCTTACAGTCTAGTCGTGTAACCCCAGTCGCAGAATATTGTTGTCATCATGTCAGACAACAAGGTCGATCTTCCATCCTCGGGTGCCTTCAGAGGATCCACAACCATTGCCGTTACTACGGGTTACAAGGCAGATCTATCAGAATGGATCATGGATTCAGGTGCATCACACCATCTCTGTGGTGACAGAGGTCAGTTTAGTGTCTTTCATCCTGCTCAATCTGAACGATCGGTGGTGATAGCTGATGGTACATATTCCCCTATTACTGGTCAGGGGGAGGTGCAGTTGACTCCTACCTTGAGACTGTCCAATGTTCTCTATGCACCGAAGTTTTCGATGAATTTGCTGTCTATTAGTCAACTCACCAAAGATTTACATTGCCGTGCTATATTTGATCCATCTACTCTTGTGTTTCAGGACATATTAACGGGCAGAGTGATTGGGACTGGCCGTGAGCAAGGGGGTCTGTATAGGCTGGTGCAATCTTCTTATGCTGGTGTCTCTCCTATGAGGGCTGGATCGGTGTCACCCTACACTTGGCATCTTCGATTTGGCCATCTTCCGTTGCAAAAGATGGTCCATGTTCTTCCACAGATTTCTCCCAAGTCCAATTTTCAGTGTGAGGCATGCCAACTTGGCAAACATCACAGGTCATCTTTTCCGAGTCGTATAGGTCCAAGTCATCATGGTCTATTTGAACTGCTACACTTTGATATTTGGGGTCCCATTCGTGTCCCTGATCTTCAAGGGCACAGGTATTATCTTGTTGCTGTCGATGATTTCTCTAGACTTTCTTGGGTCTTTCTTCTTAAAAATAAATCTGATGCTGGTCAGTTTATTCAGTCTTTTCTTATTGAACTAAAAAATATTTTCTCCGCTAAAGTGAAGTACATACGGTCTGACAATGCTCTAGAGTTGTGCAGTACCCAATTGTCCAAATTTCTTATGTCTCATGGGATTGTGCATCAGACGTCGTGTGCTTATACCTCCCAACAGAATGGGGTGGCTGAACGGAAGCATCGTCATTTGTTGGATATGACCAGAACCCTTTTGATTCATAGTCGTGCCCCTCACTCCTATTGGGGGGATGCGGTTCTCACTGCCTGCTATCTTCTTAATCGTATGCCTTCGACAGTGTTAGGGGAGAAGATTACGTTCTTGACTGCGTTTCCCGAGAAGGATCTTTTCTCCCTAACACCGCGTGTTTTTGGGTCTGTTGCATTTGTTCATTGTTTTTCTCCTGGTCTTGACAAGCTCTCTCCCAGAGCTGTCAAATGTGTTTTTGTGGGTTATTCCAAAACCCAGAAGGGATATCGGTGTTTTGATCCAGTTAAACGAAGGTACTACGTCAGTGCAGATGTCACCTTTTTTGAGTCCATTATGTATTTTTCTCCTACAGGTGACAGACTCACTCACTCAGAGGAAGGAGATGACATCTATGTGCCACCTCCACCTCCATCTGTTCCATGCTCTAATCTACCACCACAGTCCACTCCACCACCACTACCGCCGCCACCACCACCACCACCGCCACCACCGCCACCACCACCAACTACTGTTTATTATCCTCAGGTGTATCAGCGACGGCCCTCTGCTCATGTGCCTCCTCCATCATCCAGCACGCCCGAGGTATGTACTGATCATTTGAGTTCTACTGATGGCACAGGTGATTTGAATGCGCAGATGGATATACAGGGTACTGATGGTACTGTCACTCCTCCAGTCGATGACCTACATATACCTATTGCTCATAGACGGCAGAAGCGTGCTAGGATGATGAATCCCAAATATGGGATGGATTTTTGCTCTCAGGCGTCGTTGGAGCGTTTGTCCCCGGACTTTCGCAAGTTTGTTGTTGGGTTATCGGCAGTACACATCCCACGGTCTTATCAGGAGGCCCTACAGAGCAGCCCGTGGCGTTTAGCTATGGAAGAGGAAATGGCGGCATTGCAGTCACGTGGTACGTGGAGTGTTGTGCATCCTCCACCAGGTGCGTCCATTGTCGGAAGCAAATGGGTTTTTACTGTTAAGCATCGGGCAGATGGTACGGTTGATAAATACAAAGCCAGGTTGGTTGCTCGTGGGTTCACCCAAACATATGGGGTGGACTATCAGGAGACGTTTTCTCCAGTAGCCCGTCATTCTACCTTATGGATTCTTATTGCAGTTGCTGTTGTCCACGACTGGCCCCTATTTCAGCTTGATGTCACGAATGCCTTCTTGTATGGTGACTTACAGGAAGAGGTCTATATGCAGCAGCCGCCGGGGTTTGCTGCTGAGGGGGAGTCCAGTATGGTGTGCCGTCTTAATAAGGCCATATATGGCCTGAAGCAGAGTCCACGGGCTTGGTTTCAGAAGCTCTCGGAGTTGATTGAACAGAAGGGCTTCGTCAGATCTACAACAGATCATACTCTCTTTGTAAAGAGAGACCAGCGAGGTACTGTGATCATCTTAGTATATGTTGATGATATTGTTATTACAGGCAGCAATGAGCAGGGCATTCAAGCAGCCAAGGAGTTTCTTGGCGAGCAGTTCATTATGAAGGATTTGGGTACACTTCGCTACTTTTTGGGGCTGGAGTTTGCACGAAACAGGCAAGGTATGGTAATGACACAAAAGAAGTATGTTACGGATCTCTTATCTGAGACAGGTATGGCAGGATGTAGACCAGCGGCTACTATTATGGATTCTAATATCAAACTATAGGATGATGACTCTGAGGAGGTAGATAAGAGACGATATAGAGAGCTAGTGGGAAAGCTCTTGTATGTCACTATTACCCGACCGGATATAGCCTTTGCGGTTAATAGGGTAAGTCAATTCATGGAGCAACCCAGGCAGGCTCACATGAATGTTGTTTTTATGATCTTGAGATATCTGAAGTCGTCTCCAGGCACTGGTCTTCTATTTAGAAGAGATACCTCAATATCCGTCACAGGTTATGCTGATGCAGACTATGCTGGGTGTCCTAATGATAGAAAGTCAACTTCAGGTTTTATTGTATTTGTTGGCAGCTCACCAGTAGCTTGGAAGAGTAAGAAGCAAACTGTAGTGGCTCGATCTAGTGCAGAGTCAGAATATAGGGCAATGGCCCAAGGTAGTGCTGAGATGATGTGGGTTAAATCAGTTTTAACTGATTTAACTATTGATGTTCCTCTTCCCATGCATCTGAAATGTGATAACCAAGCAGCTTTGTTCATAGCCAATAATCCAGCCTTCCATGAGAGGACGAAGCACATTGAAGTAGATTGCCATTATACACGGGACTTAATTCAAAAGGGGCTTATTTCAACTTCTCATGTATCATCAGGAGAGCAGGTTGCAGACATGTTCACCAAGGCCCTTGCTAGGGGTCCATTTCATCTTTGTTGTTCCAAGCTGAGCATGTTGGATATATATGCTCCAGCTTGAGGGGGAGTGTTAGAGTAATTTTATCATTTAGTATTTGTTTGTCCTCTTTATGTAAATTACCCATAGAGCTTTTCTCCTATATAAGAGAGCTCTAGGGTTAATGGAATGGGTTCGGTTTTTCCCTCAACAAGTACATTTCAAAATGATAACAAAATAACTTTTGGAACATGTTCATTAAGTAGGTAGAGAAAAATATCACTAGGTTAAGGAACTACCACCTCCCTATTCCGACTAGTTGCATATTTGCTAATGTAGTTATTGCACCCTTAATCACGTACACATCATCCCTCATGCTCATTCATGCTCATTCCTAAAGCAGTTATCAAAACATTTGATAGCGTAAGTTCTGATTTTATTTGGTGTATAACTAAAAAAACTACCTGTGGCAAGCTGGGATGCAATTACCAGACAAACATATGAGAACTAGGGTCTCATTAACATCAATGATTTTAACTTAGATTCTCTTGCAAAGAATCTTTGGAAAATTCTCGATATTAAGCACTGTGATGAACCCCTTTGGGTGAAAATTATTTGTTCTGCTCAGGGTGACATCCCAGAGGCTATACATACCAAACAAATAATTCTTTGACATGGAGAAACTTACGACCCATAAAGGGTGACACATTGCCATCTTGGCATTCAAAAAACTGGTAATCAAGACATCATGGCGAGTTGACATCCACTTGCTTATATATTTGCAAAGAATAAGAAAGCTGCAGTTGCTTCAGCTATCTCAACAAGAGAGGCTTCTTTTAACTGGATGAAAGCTCTTAGGTAATAATTTAAAAAACGCTTCAAATGTCGTGGTGTTTGCTTTCATGAAGGAATATAATGCCATCCTAAAAGACGAGGGAGCTCATAGCTTTCAATACCTTAGTGAAAGACAATCCAATCAACAAGTTTTCTATGAGAAAGGGCTCTTGCTCATTTCATGTCTATCCTTTTACTATCTTGGAGGCATGTTTTCTGAACGTGTTGTGAACCTGTAAGGCCAAGAGGAAGCAAAAGCCAGGAATGAGGCTCGAGAACCGAGAGGAGTTTTTTTGGAATATCAGTTAATAATCCTGATGTGGTTTTTTTTTCTTTCTTTTTGTCAGGCCCAGATCTGTTGGACATGGGATATAACCCCTTATTTTGTGCATTTGGTTGAATGTTGCCATGGTTGGTTGGTTTCTGTTGTATGGTGGGACTGATCTTTCCCCATCACTTCTTCTGTGGCTGGCTTACAGGTTACACCCCTGCATACGATGATTTTATATTCTGTGTGTGCGTGTGCGTGTGTGTGTGTTAACAGCTTGCTAAAAAGCTATTTATTCAATTTACAAAATCACCACATGGGGATTGGAAAGGGATCAAACTCAGACTGGTGTTAAAAGGTGGAGAGCGTTACGGAGAAGAGATAAATGGGTGCTAAATAATTAATAAAAATCTAATAAAGATATTTTCACATTCCATATTTCATGGGGTAAATAAATAAAAAAATTAGAAAAATAAAAATAAAATAAAAAGAAATAAAATCAAAATCCACCTTGCATACATATCCCATGTATATATATATAAAGTATTTATTTCACCTATGTAAATACATAATAATAAAATAAAAATACCCTTTTATTCCAAATTTTATTCTATAAATAAAAAATATAAAATTAGAATAATTGTAAAAAAATAAATCATAAAAAACAAAAATAAAAAATAAATACATGTATATACCTGTATATAATAATAATATAATGTAAATACATAATTTATTTTTCAAAAAAATAAATAAAAATCACTAAAAAATAATTTGAAAATAAATAAACATTTTCATGTTTTAACTTTTTCGAAATAAAATCATTTAATAATTTTAAATGAATTAATAAAGGAATTAATAAAGGAATTTTCTCATTGGTCCACGGGGGATTGTTGACCCCCGGTCAACTCTCCCCCGTGGACCCCCTTCCAGGCGGATCGGGTTTTGATCCGAGTTCTCCTAATTTTCCCCATCTGATCCTCCTTCCATTTACCCAAACCCCAGGTCCTAATTGATCCCCAATGATACGAGGTCCACGCCCGCCTTCTTGCCTAGGGGTCCGTGCTTCACCAAGCCGGACCCAACCTCTTCTTCCCGAACCTATGCGGGTATTTAGCTGAACCTCTGCCGCACTTTTCACAGTATCTTGGCATTCCCCCTCGATGCCAGAGAACTCCTCTTCTTCGCCAGAGTGATAGCCGCGCAGAGGAGGGTAGCAGCGAGGCCCGGGCAACCGCGAACCATCGATCCGGCGACTTCGTCGCCGTGCACCGCCGCGAGGTGCGCTCAGCCTCGGCAAGCAACGAACCCTTGAGACAATGACCCCCGGAGCTCCGCCAGCTCCAGCACAGTCAACTTCCTCTGCCAGATAGCTTCGATTTTCTTTAGGTTAGCTTAGATTTTGATTTTTAGGTTTCAGCCCTCTTAGCTCCGCCGCCGTCGCTAGCCATCTCCGTCTACTCATTTGCCATTTCGACCTGACCTTCACGTTCACCAGACCTCTCTCCACCTGCTGCGCTCCTTCATCCCCCTGACTCGCCCCGAAGTAGGGTTACCGTCCTCCTCCGCCACCACTTCGTCGGAGGACTCCACGCCGCCTCATCCTTCACCTTCCGCGTGCTCTAACGGATCGAGGCAGTTTGCCCTCGACCCCATGTTTCGCTTGTGCAGGTCAAAACGTCAGAAGGACCTCATCTGGAGGTCCAAGGCTCGAGCACAGTAGCTCAAGGTCTTCCTCGACGTCGGGAGTCTCCACGATCTCTCGGCCCTATCGGAGCTTACCAGAAGCTGCGGACCATCGGGGCGAAGCTCTTCCACACTTCAGCAGCTCCAGAGGACGTCTCCACCACGCGCACAGAGCCGGCGAACTTTGCCAGCGAGCTGTTCTTGGAGGTTGTCCAGACGCCCTCCGATCAAGCCTCATGCGCCAAATTTGATCAGAGCCATCCATTTGCGAGGAGCCTCCACCGTTTGATTCTTCGGGGATTTGATCTAGACCGCACATCCAGCGAGGGTTTTTCCAACGAGCCAGCACCGTCAGATCTTCCACGTGGAGGACCCTCGAGCGTCGATCGTGCGAAGAGGCGCCAGCTACTTTCCACCGCGCGATCATCCACATGGTGTTGTCTCCGCCGTCCTTTTTAATAAGGGGTAATTGTTCTTAGGCCCCCTAGTTTATTGCATTTACTTTTTAGTCCTGTAAATATTTTATCTCGTTGTTTTTATTTTGGTTATTTTGCACATTAGAACTTCATGTTTCCATTATTTGCAATCTAGTCCCTGTATATGTTAACCACATGCGTCGACACGTGAGATACTTGGGTCATTTGCATTTTCTACCTTGTATTTCCTATATGTTACTGAATGATATTTTATAAATAGGATTTACACCTATGCCCCTCTGTGCCTGACCCACGTGCGCGTGATTTCTTGGGATTTTTACATAAGGGGCCTTGCTGTTTCTTGTTTCATTATGGTTTAGCCCCTAGAACATGTTTTTATTACATTTAGGTCCCTATGCACTGTGAGCCCTTGTTCTATTTAAATAAAATAGCAAATCAAGTCCAAATTGCGTGAAATTTGGACACATGGCTCCTGCCACTGTGTAAAAATTTCACCAAAAGTTTGGTACAATTTTGAGGTGTTTTGATATTTTCAAAAATTCAAAAACTCTTGTTTTTAGTTCTGTTTGATTTAGAAAATAATAAAAATATAAAAACTATTTTAAAAATTCTAAAAAATTAGGAATTGCTGCTTTTGTTGTGTTTTATTTTCTGTGCAATTTTGGCTATTTTTGGATATATAAAAACCCTAAAAATTACAAAACCCTAAAAAACTCATAAAAATTCTAAAAAATTGTAGAAAAATTAAAAAATATAAACTCTTTTTCTGAATTTTAGTCTTTGCTTATATTTTTCATAAATATTACCTCCAGGCTATCACAGATCCGTTTGATATTTTTCATGGGTCTTTGAAGTTTGGCTGGACAGATTGCTCCTGTTTTTGCCTTTCTTTATTTTTAGAAAATCATATAAAAATTATAAAATTCTGAAAAATTCACCAAAAACTTCAAAAAACATAAAAAACATAAAAACATTTTTGTTTGAATTTTGGAGTTTTTTGGAGTGATTAAATAATTTGCTGAAGTTGCTTGATTTTGCTTTTTTCCTATTTTCCTTCATTATTAAAAATCCAAAAAATATAAAATCAATTAAAAATCCACCAAAAATACATTTTCTTCTCATTTTTGATCTTGACTACTTCGTAGGTCGCAAGGCCAATTCGTGTTCCCTGAGTCTGACCCTTGGTGCTACACCAGGCTAATCTCATAGCTTGGACCGCTATAGCTTGATTTCATTGATTTTATATCTTTTTGATTGGTGGTCTGTTTCACAATTTTCTTGATTGACCGATACCTCTCGATCCGTGTCGCAATGACCCGAGAGTAATTATTTTGCCTGGATTGATTAGTTGGTTTTTTCGGTCCTTCAGAATGGCGCCATTGCCGGGGAGCACAGCTCAGTAGTCGATTTTGATCTTTCCGCGGTTTTTCTTTTTCACGTCTTTTTGTAGATATTTTGTAGATATATTTTATCTGATTGTTTATAATAATCTGGTAAGATCACTTTGTTCTATTTCTTGCGAGGGCCCGAGGATCGAGGCGGCTTCTTCAGAAGCCGACGCAACCGTGAGTGTCGGAGGCAGCTTCCTTCTCTACAAAGCCGCAGGAGAGTGCAAGGAACCGAGCAGGAGTGCGAGAGCCACGGAATAGCCACGGAGTAGCTTAGTGTAGTTTAGGTTTCTTTTCAGCATATTTTATTATTGTAATAATACAGGTACCCTGACTTTTAGAGACTTCTGACTTTTCGGTGTCTGTTTCGCTGAGCACCGGTGTGCTCAGGGGACCTCACCGAGTTTGCACGGTTTTTCGCGGCTTTTCGATCGTTTATTTACTGCTTATTCGATTTATGCGATTTTCAGCCTTAGCTTAGGATTTTGCTTGATTGTGATGTAATTAATTAGGATCCAAGCACCTAATTGCCTGCCTGTACCTATAGTTCGAATAATTGGATCTCATAAATTAATTCACAAGAAAAAGCCGGCTTATTAGAGCTCTGGTCCACGTGCCTTGAGGAGTCACATACAGCGCGTGCAGGATCTGTTGTGGCAGACACCGAGTGGCTCCCAAGATAGGACTCTGGACGTAGGCTCGAGTACGCGGCTACTGTTCTTTCGTGTAGAAATTGCTTTGCTAGGGACGGTTTTCCGCGTGCATCATATAGGTAGTTTATATTATGTCTTTTATTTATGCGCGGATCACCTTGCATGTAGACTGCTGGAGTCAGGTACGCATCTCTTACTCTGCATGCATCATTGATTTCCACGCATCGGCTTTTTCGTCTTCTCCCCCGGTTTTTGGACTTAAAATAATCAGGAGAACCGAAAAATTCGTTAGGCGTTGTTTGCTTTGAAAAATATCTAAAAAGAAAAAAACAATAAAATCAGGACTGCTAATCACACTTGACCTAAAAGACACATCATTGAAAAATCTGTCTTGGGGAGAGTAACCCCCTCCTTGTTTGGTTTGGATGAGCGAGAGAGTGACCCGCATCCTAGGCTAGAACCATATCTGATTTCTTGACTGACTACCGGCCTTTTATTCGGGACAGTCGATTGAGAATATTGGATTCCTATCAGCTCATGTAATCTCTCTGAAAGACTGACTTGATCACCTAAAATAAAATTAACAAGATAATTGACCGATCTCTTACGGTCTTCAGCTCAGTGTGCGTAGGTGAATCAGGGGTTTGCTTTCTCATCTTGTGTGCTTCCAGATCCCTTCTACCTTCTTCCCTTATTCACCATCCATCTTTCTCCCTCCCACCCTCCCTTCAGTCTTCTTCTTCTCTTCCTCTTCTGTATCCTTGGATGATGGATCCCCTTCACTTCAGGCTGACTCCTGCGACTCCTTCTCCATTCTCTGACCATCAGTCCAGTCCACCTTCGAGGGAGGTCGGATCCCCGACCAACCTCCCGCTCCCTCCCTCCCATCCCTTTCATTACTCTGGGCATGCTGGCTAGTCGTCCGCGGATATCAGATGGAGCAGATACGAGACCCGACGATGCCATTGCTGAGTTGAGAGTGCACTTCCCTCGCGATCAGAGAGAGCAGATGAGATTATCAGATAAATCCTATGCCAGATTGATGGAGGTACAGAAAGACAGAGAGCTCAATCAGTTTCTACACTAGGTCCCATTCAGTCTGGATTTGGAGCTTATTTAGAACTGCCGAAATTTTCAGGGGAGGCACACGAGGAACCCTATCTTCACTTGTCCGAGTTCGACGAGTTTTGCAGGATACGAATCTATTCAGACATTACTGCAGAGGAGATGACGCCGAGGACCTTCCTGTTCACACTTCAGGACAGAGCCATGAGATGGCACAGACGATTGGGGAGGAGATTCGCTACGTGGGGAGAGCTATGCTGAGAGTTTCTACAGAGATACTTTCCCCAGCGTAGAGCAGAGTTGATGTAGTCTTTGATCACCGAGTTTTCAGTTGACCCCCAGGAGACACTACATGAGGCATGGTCGAGGTTTCTTGACCTCTTGAGGAGATTTCCCGACCATGGACTTCCATTGACAGACCTATTGATATCTCCATGCGGGGGATGACCGCAGACCAGATAGCACTAGTGATTACCACATGTGGCGGTTCACACCGCAGTTCCGACATTGACTTACTGGATACCATCTCGAGGTTACTGTCACAGAGACCATCTTTACGAGATGTCGTAGTTGGGACAACACATGAGGATGTTGCAGTACCAGCAGCGTGTGTTGCACTACATGAGGATACAGTTTCTACACACTAGCCCGAGGATTTGGATTCTGCAGCACCACAGAGTACAGAAGACATGACTTCTACAGAGGAGGTTCTGACCTAGAGTCAACTCGAGTTCCCGTTGGTTTTCCAGCTAGAGTCTGAGTCAGCCCCAGAGTTTCAGTCGACGATTATTGGATATCAGATCTTCTGATATTCCAGGAGCCAAAGGAGCCCCCGCTTTTACAGCCATTGATTCAGCCACTTCAGTGTCCAGTCCTAGAGGAGTCAGCTTCTTTTTGCAGAGACACTTCTCAGAGTCCGACAGACACATGACTCAGCGCAGCAGCCACCGTTCGATATTGGACACCACTTTGAGAGGTCAGACACAGATAGTCCCGTATTCGAGCCTTTTATCCTCCACTTTGGCGAGACAGACACACTTGCTGAGGACCAGTTGGCAGCCAGTATTGCCGCAGAGCGAGGATCAGCCGCAAACACATTGCTAGCCCCCGCGGTGTTGACCAGTACCTTCTCATGCTTCCAGATTGCCGAGAGCCACACTTCAGATGATGATGCAGCCTGGTGCACCGAGTGGATACTAGACAGCAGCGCAGATGCCCTTCTAGATCCTGATCCTCTATTTCTCACCTCTGATCTTGCATTTCTCCCCGAGGGATATCTGCGGGAGAATGCCACACACGATGTGTACTCGGTTTCACCTTCTGAGAGTGTATCTGATCTGGCGGATCACGAAACCGAGTCTTCTGATCCTTCTGATTCTGAGTCATCTCACCTCGACGACCCTCGCAAGGACGAGCCGATCCTTGAGATATTCGATGATTTGTCTGATTTGTCTCTACTATGTGCATCGGATATCAGTTCTCTTAGAAAGTCTCCTGATCTTGACTGTCCACACCTTTTTGAGACACTGATTGACGTGGAGGATTCCATGACTGATCCATCCTTTTCCACGTTTGATTTCTTCAGCTCTACACTTCCACTCCAGTCTGATCCAGAGCCGATGATTCTTTGTGCTACCGAATCCTGATCACATACTTCTATATCCTTGGCGGTAGTAAACACCTGCCTGATTGACTACCTGGGTGTCATTCTTTACACTGTTGATTTCGTCATTGTTCTCATACCGAGACTGCGACGACAGTACGACATTCGTCTTATAGATGTCGTCCTTAACCTTGACACAGCTTTATCCCAGTCTTTGCGCCCAGCTAGGGGCGTAAAACCTAGCGCTTGTTGAGAGGCACCTCAACATTGTACCCTTTTGTATATACGGATTTCGTCTTGCTTTGATCGTTCTTTCTTCGTGTTTGTTTTCACCCCAGCTCTCGTATAGGATTATCTTTGCTATACTTAGGATATACCTCATCCTAAGTATAGGGGGTGGAAATATCGAGTTGTTCCTTTTCGTTCTGTTTCATCTCTTCTGTTGTTGCCTATACTAAAGGATTCTTCACCTTAAGTATAGGGGGAGTGATGCCCCTCCATCTTGTATATATTTGTTGATCTTCTTCATGTCTTTCTACCCTGTTTTGCTGCCTATACTTAGGGATATTTCACCATAAGTATGGGGGGGGGGGGGGGTAGACTCTGTACATCCTTTCACTCAGATTCCCTTCATGTACGGCTTGTTATACTTAGATTACTTGATCCTAAGTATAGGGGGAAACATCGAGTTCTCTTCATTCTATCCTTGATTCGTCTCTGTATATAGCCATTCCTTTTCACTTCCCTATGCAAAGCATGAGTTATGTCTTCTTCATCGCTCTTGACTCTGAGGACATCGTTCGAGCTAAGTATAGGGGGTGTGTATATATTTCATATATACTTTAGCCATAACTCGTACTTTGTGTGAGTGTGTTAATAAATAAAAATGGCTAAAAATCCACAAAACTTAAAAATTTTCCCTTCTATATAAAATTCATCTTGCACATACCTATTTATTTATCAAATTATTTTTGTACAAATGATTGTAAAATCTTTTTTTTAAATAGCTTGTAAATATTTTCATATCAAAACTATGTATATAGTACAAAATTTTCGTAAAATGTTTTGAAAACAAAAAGTTTGCAAAAACCTTGTGCAAAATTTTGTAAATATTTTGCAAAACTTCGCATTCATGCATACATCCATGTTTTCAAACATTTTTCAAAAATTTTGCACAATTGTAAACATTTGTAAATTGCATGTTTGTAAATAGCATCTTTGAAAATACTTGCACACTTTTTCCAAATCATAGTTGACATTTAAACTGGCCTGGAATTAAAATTGAAAAATGGAGCTTGGTTAAGACCTTAATCCACCTAACAATAAGAGGAACCTTATAGGGCTTAGGATTGAGACTCTTCAGGTCCATTGGGGACTTAATTCTTTGAGTCCACTAGGCTATGAGCATAATGTCATCTTGATGAGCCTAAGTAGAGTACTTAACAACACACGCGTGACTCTCAGAGACCATGGCTTTACTTGCACCAGCACCTTACACATAGCTCTCCACGGATGAGCTGGTGAGGAGGCAGTTTCCTTTGTCTTGGGGTAGCATATGAGGGTAGTACTTCTAGGCGGAACCTCTCTTCTTCTTATAGTGAAGGAAGTGCGTCTCAACTTGGTCTGGTGGTTATGAAGTCTAAAGACAGAAGCTGTGGGTTGCAATAAAGATGCAAAAGAGGGATAGTCTAATGAATCAAGAGGAAAAACTCCTTGTATATTCGCTGCACCATGTAGATATGTTGTACATATGCACATGAAAAAAATTATGCAAAAAGAAAAGTACTCCAAAAAAGTGGTGGGTCGGATTGAAAATTTAATAATCCCACCGGAGTGTATATAGTCAAATAAAGCAAAAGCTTTTGGTATACATGTTCCATCTCATGAAGCTTGCAGCGGGAGACTCAGCTACACTGGTTAGAGCTCCCAAGGATACATGGCTACACTGGCCATGGTCCATTCTCTTCTTCCCCCCTCTTCTTGAGTCGGTTGTACTTGAACTTAGAAGGGAATATCCCGCTTCTCGAGGAAAGAGTTTGCTAGACCGAGGCATTAGAGTTACCGGGTTGAGGGAGGTTGTTTCTTCGTTACTTCTGAGTGGGGAGCTACATATCACTTACACCGTACAAGGAAAGATTCAGAGTTTGTGTATGTAGACTTGTTCTGATCTGGTTTATTGAGGATTCTTGACCATAGATTGGTGGAACTTAGAGGCTGTTGAGTTTTAAGCTTAAGTCCAAATAAGATTCTGATAAATTAATAATCCAAAGGTCTGACTGAGCTCCATATTTCAATTTAATGAAGGAAAGTTTAATAATCAACCTTGATTTCTCCTCTTTTTCTTTTTCTCTCTTTTGCACTTCTTTTTCAAATAAGTGTTTGCTAAGAGACTAGCAAAGATAAAGTATAGGGGAGTGATGAATCCCACTTCATCACCCTTTATTCCATTATTTTAGCTAGAAACTTAAGCAAAATACCTTGTAAATATCTGTAAATATCATAAATTGCCAAAGAACATGCATCTTGTAAATATGCATAATTAGCATAATTTTGTGCCAAAATAAAGGAATAAAGAAACACAAGAAAAAGAGGGAAATATTTAGAATAAATATTGAGTGACCTAATCCTAAGGGAGGGCTCAGCATGGGCCTGACCGCAAAAAGAACCAAGTAGAGAGAGATAGGGTCATTCATGTGTACATATACCTATGTATATAAATAAACTGATTTTCCTTAAAATAAAAATAAGATAAGTGTTTCTTATATTTTGTACATATTTGTAAGTATAAAATCAAAATAAAAATGGGAAAAATAAAAAAGAAATAAAAATAAATAAAACTCTCTCACCAGTGTATATAGACCATGTGTATAGAATAACACATCTATTTATTTTCCCCTTGTAAAAAATTAATAAAAATCTAATAAAGATATTTTCACATTCCATATTTTATGGTGTAAATAATAAAAATAAAAATTAGAAAAATAAAAATAAAATAAAAAGAAAAAGAAATAAAATCAAAGTCCACCATGTATATATATACCATGTATATATATAAAGTATTTATTTCACCGATGTAAATACATAATAAAAATAAAATAAAAATACCCTTTTATTCCAAATTTTATTCTATAAATAAATAAAATATAAAATTGGAATAATTGTATAAAAATAAATCATTAAAAATAAAAAATTAAAAATAAATACATGTATATACTTGTATATAATAATAATATAATGTAAATACATAATTTATTTTTCAAAAAAATAAATAAAAATCACTAAAAAATAATTTGAAAATAAATAAACATTTTTCATGTTTTAACTTTTTCGAAAAAAAATCATTTAATAATTTTAAATGAATTAATAAAGGAATTAATAAAGCAATTTTCTCATTGGTCCACGGGGGATTGTTGATCCCCGGTCAACTCTCCCCCGCGGACCCCCTTCCAGGCGGATCGGGTTTTGACCCGAGTTCTCCTAATTTTTCCCATCTGATCTGCCTTCCATTTACCCAAACCCCAGGTCCTAATTGATCCCCACTGATCCGAGATCCATGCCCTACTTCTTGCCTAGGGGTCCGTGCTTCACCAAGCCGGACCCGACCTCTTCTTCCCGGACCTGTGCGGGTATTTAGCTGAACCTCCGCCGCATTTTTCACAGTATCTTTGGCATTCCCCCTCGACGCCAGGGACTCCTCTTCTTCGCCAGAGTGACAGCCATGCGGAGGAGGGTAGCAGCGAGGCCCGGGCAGTCAGGAACCATCGATCCAGCAACTTCGTCGCCGTGCGCCGCCGCAAGGTGCGCTCAGCCTCGGGAAGCAACGATCCCTTGAGTCAATGACCCCCGGAGCTCCGCCAGCTCCAGCACAGTCGACTTCCTCCGCCAGGTAGCTTCGATTTTCTTTAGGTTATATTAGATTTAGATGTTTAGGTTTCAACCCTTTTAGCTCCGCCACCATCGCCAGCCGTCTCCGTCTACTTATTTTCCATTTCGACCCGACCTTTACGTTCACCAGATCTCTCTCCACCTGCTGCGCTCCTTCACCCCCCTGACTCTCCCCGGAGCAGGGCTTCCGTCCTCCTCCGCCACCACTTCACCGGAGGACTCCACGCCGCCTCATCCTTCACCTTCTGCGTGCTCTAACGGGTCAAGGCAGTTTGCCCTCGACCCCGTATTTCTCTTTTGCAGGTCAAAACGTAAGAAGGACCTCCTCTGGAGGTCCAAGGCTCGAGAACAACAGCTCCAGGTCTTCCTCGATGCCGGGAGTTCCACGATCTCTCGGCCCTATCGGAGCTTACTAGAAGCTTGGGGACCATCAAGGCAAAGCTCTTCCACACTTCAGCAGCTCCAGAGGACGTCTCCACCACGCGCATGGAGTTGGTGAACTACGCCGGTGAGCTGTTCTTGGAGGTTGTCCAGACGCCGTCCGATCAAGCCTCCCGCGCCGGATTTGATCAGAGCCATCCATTTGCGAGGAGCCTCCACCGTTTGATTCTTCGGGGACTTAATCCGGACCACACATCCAGCGAGGGTTTTTCCAACGAGCTAGCACCGTCAGATATTCCACGTGGAGGACCCTCGAGTGTCGATCGCGCGGAGAGGCGCCAGCTACTTTCCACCGCGCGATCATCCACGTGGCATTGTCTCCGCCGTCCTTTTTAATAAGGGTAATTGTTCTTAGGCCCCCTAATTTATTGCATTTACTTTTTAGTCATGTAAATATTTTATCCCGTTGTTTTTATTTTGGTTACTTTGCACATTGGACCTTCTTGTTTCCTTTATTTGCAATCTAGTCCCTGTATATGTTAATTACGTGCGTCGACACGTCAGATTCTTGGGTCATTTGCATTTTCTACCTTGTGTTTCCTATATGTTACTGAATGATATTTATAAATAGGATTTACACATATGCCCCTTTGTGCCTGACCCACGTGTGCTGCTCGTGATTTCTTGTATTTTTGCATAAGGGGCCCTGCAGTTTCTTGTTTCGTTAGGTTTAGCCCCTAGAACATGTTTTTATTACATTTAGGTCTCTCTGCACTGTGAGCCCTTGTTCTATTTAATAAAACAATAAATCAAGTCCAAATTGCGTGAAATTTGGATATGTGGCTCCTGCCACTGTGTAAAACTTTCACCAAAAAATTTGGTACAATTTTGAGGTGTTTTGATATTTTTAAAACTTGAAAAATTGTTGTTTTTACTTCTGTTTGATTTTGATAATCATAAAAAATATAAAACTATTTTAAAAATTCTAAAAAAATTAGGAATTGCTTCTTTTGTTGTGTTTTATTTTCTTTGCAATATTTTGGATATATAAAAACCTTACAAATTACAAAACCCTAAAAAACTCATAAAAATTCTAAAAGAATGTAGAAAAATCAAAAAATATAAACTCTTTTTCTGAATTTAAGTCTTTGCTTATATTTTTCATAAAAATTACCTCCAGGCTGTTACAGATCCATTTGATATTTTTCATGGGTCTTTGAAGTCTGGCTGGACAGATTGCTCCTGTTTTTGGCTTTCTTGAATTTTTAGAAAATCATATAAAATTAGAAAATTCTAAAAAATTCACCAAAAACATCAAAAACCTAAAAAACCTAAAAACATTTTTGTTTGAATTTTTGGAGTGTTTTGGAGTGATTAAATAATTTGTTGAAGTTGCTTGATTTTGCCTTTTTCCTATTTTCCTTCATTATTAAAAATCCAAAAAATATAAAATCAATTAAAAATTCACCAAAATACATTTTCTTCTAATTTTTGATCTTGACTACTTCGTAGATCGCAAGGACAATTCGTGCTCCCTGAGTCCGACTACACCAGGCTAATCTCATAGCCAGGACCGCTATAGCTTGATTTCCTTGATTTTTATATCTTTTTGATTGGTGGTCTGTTTCACAATTTTCTTGATTGACCGATACCTCTCGATCTGTGTCGCAACGGCTCGAGAGTTGATTATTTTGCCCGGATTGATTGGTTGGTTTTTCGGTCCTTATATCCCTGACTCGAAGAACCAGCAAATGATGATCCTGCAAATTGTGATTGACTGAAAGCTTCTCCATATCCTGCAAAAAATGAGATAATCATCTTCTAGGAAATATTACAGAAGATAAAAATTAGTTATTTCATTTAGTCATTTTATTACCTAAAGCACCAAATCCGGTTTGGTCATATTGAGATGCGAGTCCTTGATGACCTGATGGGTACCCTTGTCCGCCATTATCCCGCAGATATCATTCCTGAGGTTCCAAATATTGACTCCTCCATTGTATGACCCTGCAAAAATGCATGCTCATGTGTCCTGCTATATTTTATGAGGGATTGTGTTTATATGTCTAAAGAAGATATATGAATATGAGTTTATTATACATAAACAATTAACTAAAACCTGAACTACCAAACATCGGCAGTGGTTGGATCCCTCCCCGACCATATTTCGTGTACTCCCTTCTTGTACAATTTACAACATTTAATTTTTATAAATTCACTCGTCTAAACTGACAAACAAAATAGTTTACATTTTGTAAGAAAGAGATCACAAAAACTTATGCTCCCGAAGTATGATGCTCTGTGATGGCATGAACTGCTGCTGCTCATATTGATGGAAGGGATACATCAAGGAGAACATGTTGAGTGTTTCATCGAACATGTTAATTGTATCTTCGACCATTGTCTTCATGTTGGAAGGTAAGTCCGTTGATCGTCTAAGTTTTCCATACTGTTTCTTCCTTGTAACAATCGTATCCAGTATCCACCTATTCGATTTATGAATATAATAGGAATAATTTAACAGAATATAAGAAGAATAAGTAGACTTTTTAAACATACTAGGCGTCTTTCCATTGGTCCGTGTGGTCGGTAAGCTACTGCAGGAGGAGGAATCTGTGTTTGGATCCATCTTCTTGTTATATTCCAATACCATTGCATGTAAATATCAATATTCGAATCCGAGTGCTCATGAACAACCTGCGGCTTCCCTGTCTTCCAACGATCTACGTATTGTCGATGTATTGTAGACCAGTTTAGGATGTCAGCACTTTGGGTTTTATTACGTCGAGACACAACGTTTATCCTCTCCACGGAAGTAGCCACGGAAGCAAGAATGTGTTATCGCATCCCAAATTGACGCATTACAGGATCAGGTAGGTGCATCACTACAAGATCGTAACAAATAAGTGGAACTCGACTCATCCATACAGCCTGGCCACTTCTGCAGATAGGATGTAGTTGTGATATCTCCACTTCAACGTACGGTGTCCAAATCATCTGTATTTTATTACAAAAATTAGATATAATAGATTACAATAATTTAAAAATAAATGTGAGGATTAAAGTTTTTTACCTGATGAGGTTCTTGTGTATCCAGCTCGTTACAATAGAATGCTACTGTTGCCGTATGCACGTTCTCTTTAAAACTGCGCACTCCTATCCACATCAATGCTAATGCACCTCCAGTGATTTGAGCACCAGCACGTACTATTGGTCGGCCAATATGTACATGCCTCCCATGCTCAAACCTGTATTTGAAAATATTAGAAGATTTAAATAGACAAAAAACTATTGATAACGCAAGACATGTGGAGGTAGTCTACATACCTGTAAATTGAGAAGAAGCCATATATCATGGACGTGCCGATCTTTGCACCCCTATCGAGCTCTGAATACATATGCGCCAAAGCAGCAGCACCCCAAGCAAGTTGAGCGCATTCTTCAGTTTACGTAAATGTAATAGGTACTTAAAAAATTAATTAAACCTAATAATACAACAACAAATAAAAATGTAACTTTGAATCATTAATGCATACCTTAGAGGCACCATATCTCCCTGCTGTCTGCGAGAACACTACATCCTATGTGATAAAAATCAGTGCTCTAATCACACGGGTTGCTTGTTGTTCGTCATCAATACCCTGCAACGGATGTTCTGTGCTGAAGAAGATCTCGCGTATCCAAGACAGCTTCACTTTCCCACTCTTTATCCGCGTGGGTACTACTCCTAACAGACTCAGGCACACTACATCCCATCCACCAGTCGGAGAATCCAGACCAGTTACAGGTAGACCATCAACTCTCAAACCACTAATTAATCCCATATCTTGAAGAGTAATGGTGGCCTCCCCTAAGCGTAGGTGAAATGTGTGTGTCTCATGTCTCCATCTCTCTAGTAAACTGGTCAGTAATGAGGGATCCATTTGAATTCTTCTCATGTTCACCACACATGAAAAACCCGACGCTTCTATCAATCGTTCTACTACGACACTCTTCTTGTCAGAAATGGAGTTTAGTAACTCATTATGCTCTACAAATCGAATCTGTAAAATATATTGTATAAAAAATAAGTACAGTATTACTAAACAGTAAATTTTAAAATTATGAAATTACTTACCGAGCTAGTGGGTTGTGACGATCGATGGTCATTCTGCATATACAACACTGAGGTGGTCCAGGAAGTCTATCCATCTGTGCCATCTACATTAATAATCGCAAATTTCATGAAAAAATGAAATATAAATTTAAAATGAAAATGAAATATAAACTATGCAATTAAATGTCCTTACATATTAATGTGTTCCTATGTTCTGCGTGGACAGCTTAATCTATTATGTCCTGGTTGCTTGCAGATTTTACATAATTTCGGTCGTACGTACATTTTATCCATTTCATTTCTAATTCTTCCATGTATAGGTCTTCCGACATTTCTCATTCCCATTTTTGGAGGTAACATAACAGTAGCATCTTGTTCTCCCCAATAACGTCTATCTGGTATGGGATGAAAGAAGAAGTTGTACGCCTGACGGTAATAATCGCTGGAGAACTACTGTGAACATAGATCGTAGTTTTCTACGTGTGTATGAGTATGTGAAGCTGTGGCTATAACATGTGGACATACAAAGTGTTTCATCTGCATAAACCCGCACATGCATTCACTTTCTCAGCCATTTAAATTGACTTCATATGCAAATCGATCATGATCGCAGACTTGAAACTGAGTTAATGAAAATATTTCAACGTGACATGCTCTTGCCTCCCTGATTTGTTTATCTAACAACTCTTCATATTTGTTAGTCAAATATGTAGTCATTCCTTCTGACTCCTTACGACGATCATTTAAATAGCCATTTATTCTAAGGAAGACTGTTAGAATCAGAGAAATAATTGGTAAACCACGTGCTCTTCTGAAGACACCGTTAAACTTTTAGATAAATTGGTTGTCATATGTCCATAACGGTGTCCATCATCTAAACATAATGCTAATATCTCTGATCTCCATTGTCCTGAGATAACAATCCACTCGAAAGCACTTCTATCTAGAATGAAAATTTCCCGCATCATACTGTTGAACTTTTTCTGACATGGTTCTCGTCCAGCAGCGTAGAATCTGTTTTGAAGTATACGATTTTTATGTCCAGCTCTCTACATGTTTGCGCGCATATGTCTGAGACAATGACGATGCATGAATCCCTCTTCTGGTGGAAATAAACCACATACAACATCCTTTAGACCAGGAAATCGATCACTGATAAAACAAATGTCCCGACGATCGATATTTTGTTTTAGTAAATTCAAAAACCATCCCCATGCTGAAATATTCTCGTTCTTTTCAGCAATGGCAAATATGAGGGGAAAGATGCCATTATTGGCGTCTATTGCTGTGGCCACGTACATGTGACCGACGTATCTCCTGTATAAATATATTCCGTCAATAGACAAAACAGGTCAACAAAATCTGAATGCTCTACGACACGCTCCAAATGCTATATACACTCTCTGAAAATGTATAGTACTCTCGTTTTGGCCTTCCAATGTCTTGAACCACGTATATGTTCCAGGGTTATGTCGTTCTAAAGCATGAATGAATCTTTGAATATCACGATATGACTCATCCTCATTCCCATAAACCATATCCATTGCACGACGCCTAGCATTCCAAGCTGTCATGTAGTTGATTTCAATCTTCAGCTCTTCTTTTATTTTATACTTTATTGCTCCTGGGGTCATACTAACTTTTGCTTTAAAGGAAGATAAAATATACTGCACTACAAAAATAGAAGTGCATTGACGATGTTTCACTAAAAGGACAGGATTTCTGCATGTATGCTTCCTCCTATATCCTGAAACGTACCAATCTCCTTGCGATTTCCTCTCTGATGCATGCAAATGCCATCCACAATAATCGTAAATACAAACAACAGTCAAATATGCTTGTTTGATGCCTTGGGTTTGTATTACACGTGATCTTCCATTCTCCATTTCTGTAAATCGTATTCTAGATCCCTTTTCGACTTATAACTTCTACCTAACCAATAACTTAGTTCGGAATCATCGGTGGGTTCAGATTGACTCTCTACAAATACTACATCTTCTGCTTTTGCAATTTCATGATAAAAAATGTGAGGTAACTCCTCCATCAGTTCTTCTTCAGCATCATCATTATTAGCAGAATATGAGTTCCCCCTTTCCTCATTACCTATGGCTAGAACTAGCGAACCATATCCAAAATCATGACAAGTATTACCACCTATGTTTTCTTCTAATGTTTGAGAATCATTGTTTGACTCCTCATTTTCAGACTCCTCATTTTCTTGTTCTGATATTTCTGTCACTAAATCGTCTTCTACATTTACTTGTGAGGACCCTTCGATATCCTTAAACATGGTCTCATTTGTTGACCTGATTAATTTATATCTTTGTCAGTTTAAATAAAAAATATAAAATTATTCCATAATTTAAATGTGATTAATTTTACCTCGAAGATGATGACATATTTTCCATATCAAAGGGAGTAGCTTCTATAAAAAGATGAATAAATCTCACACCAATGATTGAACTCAACATTGCTAATGTGATTCATCATCGTGAATCGGTACTGTAAAGAAAGTTGATCCCTCATACAACCACTTACAAGTTAATGTAAGTATATACTGGTCGAGCGGGAGATCAGTGGCTTCAGATACTCGAGCCAGTAAACCAATGTATGTTAATTGGCATGGTAATATAACCATCCGTTTCTTGCCTCCAATATATTCTACGTGGTCATCAGAGATATGAACCAATCCTCCCCAATATATTAAGACATGAGCGGTGTTGGAAGCCATCTATACAAATACATGATTTAGTTAGTTTAATTAAAGGTAACAATTACTTAATAATCGGATGTAACAATTAGTTTAATTAACATTTTAGTCGGATGTTATCTCTAATAATCGATAATTTAAATGATATACTAATCACTTAGAGATGGAATCTAAAAGTCCGGTCTTGGGGACTCATCAGTGCTCACCACAGTGAGTTCTGCCAGCGCTGTATAGAGACCCTCCCGGTGCTCGATTCCAAATCTAAATGAGAAGTAATTTTAACATGACTATGTGCACTTTTAAATCTAAATGAATGCAATGATAATAAAGTGTCTAATGTAATTGACAATATAAAAATTCATATTACATTTACATTTATTTTTTTTTCAACATCTATAGGGTACTTCATAGAAAGTTTATAAGACAAATGATTTTCCATTCAAATATAAACAAAAATTATTTTAAATATATATTTTAATTAAGTATCAATTTTGTACATCTAATTACTGATTAAATCCACGAAAAATTTAATACAAGTAAAATTACCTGAAAAACGCGTCTTCGACAATAAATGTTACCCAAAAGACAAGAATATAATCCGGTATCCGAACGTATATATCGCCTTCACTGATAAAACCCTGCAAAGAATGCACAAAAAATGGCTACAAAAAAATCTTATTCTTACTTGAATAAGATTAGCAGATCGAGAGAAGAAATCGCGCTTCAAATACCGAATGAGTGAAATAAGAGAGGAGGAGTAAGGGGAGAAGATGAAGAAGGAGAGGGGGTGGAAGTGTGAGGAGAATGGAATGGGGGGGTATATAAGGAGAATGGGAGGAGGGGACCGTTGGCAAATTTCCAACGGCCATCTCCCAAATCGGCACCTGATGTGCCGATTTGGAGGGGGCGCCCCAAATCGGCACCTCAGGTGCTGATCAATGCCTATTTTCTAAATTTTTTTAACCGTGCCTATTTAATTAATTAAGAGTTTTTTAATAATTATTTAAAAAAATCCCTATAAAATGTGTACACAACGGTGTTTTTTTTAAATCATCGTTATCTTGCCCATTGTTAAATATATATTCAAAATTATTTTATACTTGAAATTAGAAGGTCATATTCGTTTATTATCATTAGCGGTGGTGCATATACCTATGCTTCCAATTTTATATTTTTCCAAATTTAGCTAATTATTGCTATTTTTTCGTTCAAAATTTAATGATGGTTACTTAAAATTTTGAAAAATAATAATAGATAAGCGTTTTTATATGGATCGTTGCTAATGATATAGTAACAAATATAGAATTCGTCTATAATTTCAAGTATAAAAAAATATTGAATGAATACTATCATCATTATGTATTTAAGAGAACGACTGAGAAAGTGATAAATTTAAAAAAATCATGAGAGACCTGCTTTATTTTAGTGAATATAATAAGCATGCCACAATGTGCATGTCAAGGCCTAAATGTCAAGATGTAGCCTTGATCGAGTATTTGGACTCATATCCAAGGAAAGCCTTTTGGAATAAGGTCTACCCTTATAAATCAAGAGACGCCCTTCAATTTGGATAATGACGTTGTCGAACACAGGTTTTCACAAGTCTTGTGTTCCACACAAAGCGGAAGACAGTCGATGAGGTGACTGAATGTGAATCTCTCTTCAGACAACAATTAACCCATGATTAATGATAAAGAATGTAAGAAATAATATGAGTTAAAAGTTATTATATCTCTACAAATAATTTGTATAGGTGTAAGTATGTGTAGAGGAAGAACACATGTAGCAGGGGGAATAGAGCACAAAAGTTGATAAAATAAGTTGTTATTTTTTATCCATATAATAAAAGGTTTTTGCATTGGATTTTTCTGTTTGGTCCATGTGGACCAACCAGAATCAAACCCTAGTTGACCTCAGTCAACTGCCCCCCTCTCCTTCTCTAGCTCTAGACTTGTTAGAGCCCACAATTTCGCCCATTTTTCTAATCGAATCCATTATCACATGGCTTGGCATACTGAGCGATTCATGGAGATGTGATATCCATGATTCACACCCAAGCTTGAGATCCTTGCAATATTCATCGAGTCGAGCAAGATCTAAGCCGCAACCTCGCCCCTTCACTCCACCTTCAAATATTCCTTCTCCACCCATTTTGGAGCTTGATCCCTCTTTTTCGATTCTTAGCCCCTCAGATTCCCGAAGGTCACTTCCCTTGGTGACAACAAGAACTCGAGAGGATTTGTAGTTAGGAGGAGCAGCGGAGGAGGCGATCCAATCTATCATCGGAGGAGATCTCTGACGGTTCTTCTTGGTCGTCTAGCTAAGTCAGGGCCCTTTGTCGTCATTTCTAGGTGATATCTAAGGTCCATTTTAATTTCTGTTATTTAATTTTTCATTTAGACGTAAAGCTTGAGCTCAAGGCCAAATAATCGTCCCTCGATAGTCAATCCACCTCCATTTTCGCTCCATATTAATCCCCTTCATTTTCTCTGTGTTTCGCCCACCCAATCAACCTCGATCTCACACAGACTTGGTGAATCGAGGCTCACACATTTGCCTTTTCATATGCCTTGCTTCAAGCTTCAACAACAAGTCAAATAGAAAGCCCTCAAGCTAGTGAACTTTTGGTGTAGGTTAGATGCCTCGAGGAGGCATCTGGAGTGAAGTAGATTGCTTGGAGCACCTCCAGGTCATGCGAGGAAGCCATACACCTAAGATCCTTCATTGAAGCACATGGAGCTCAGTTGAGCACCACATGCACGTGTGGATGAACAATAGCAACTCATAGCCATTGCCAGAGCTCGGAGAAGACGTCGGAGGTAGGAGAAGGCATCGATCGAAGCTTATCCTATCGATGTTTTTGGGTGTTCTTCCAACACCCTTAAACGTTGTTGGATTATGAACATATTGCTAGTTCTAATCTCATCTGTTCCAAGCTAGTCGAAGCGTCGTCCTTTCTCAAGCATAGGATCGACTACGTGTCATCAAGCATGCATATTGATGAATGGTCGATAAGTGGGGTAAATATAAGAAACCACATCCGCATTTTTTGCATTTAAGTAATGGTTCTGTAAATTTTTTATTGTGTTAAAGTCGGTGGATAAATTGCATCAAATCTCCGATAACTATTGAATATTGCAAGTAACAATTGAATAGTGCAAGTTAGTCCTCTGTCTGGTCACTTCTCGTGGACCCCCACATGAGTGAACATTTTGTACTTGTACCTCCGAAAATCGTTATTTAATATTAAAAAATTCAATTTGTACTTCAAAAACTTTGGGAATTTCACAAGAAACACCTCATATTTATCTATTATTACAAATATGCCCCTGTTAGGTTACTGATTTTTATTTTTTTCATTTCTATTTCCAATAAATTGTAGTGCACCAAAAATTATGCAAATTTATGGATAAATGAGTGATTAAATATTCATTACCTCCATATCTTTTATTTAGCATTTTTCATACATTTATTTTTATTAAAAATCAAAAGGATCATATTTATTTTCTATTTGGCTAAAAATAAAAAAAAATCACAAAATATTTTAAAAATTCTGGAAAAATATTACCTATTGTTTACTACTATAGACCAAAAATAAAAAAATAAAAAAAATAAAAAATCAATGCTAACCCAAAAAAATTATAAAATATTTTTGAAAGTCCTTGTAAATAGTTTTCTGTCCTATAAATACACACACACACATTTTACTATATATATGAAATTAATTTTGACAAATTTTGGACCTATTGAGTATTTTTAATTAATTAGTCATTGTTTTGGGATATTTTTCATTTTAAAAATAATAAAAATAGTAAAAATGACTAATGAATATATGTTTCTCATTCTTTATTCTTTTATTTTAGCTTTATCTTTTAACAAAATCACTTATAAATACATGTAAATAAATTAACTTTGTACTTGTCTTTGTTAATAGTGCATAATTAACACCTATTTCTCAAAAATAAAATAATAAAGAGAAAAGAAAACGAGGTATGTATTTAGAATAAATACTAAGTGATCCAAACCCCAATAAAAGGTCAAATCTTGATCCAATCGCAAAAGAATAAGTAGAGAGAGAAGGGTACAGTACGTATTGTACATACCACCTATAGTTGTACAAAATAATTATTTATATTTATTTTGAAAAACATAAATATCTTATTATTTTTAAAAACTTGTATATATAGTCCTAGAAATAACATAAAAATAAAATAAAAACCATGAAAACAAAATAAAAATAAAAATAAAAATTAAAATAAAATTCACAATTCATTGTACAAAAACCACATGTATACAATACAATACCTATTTATCTTGCAACCTTAATTAATTCATAAAAATAATATAAATCGTTTTATAACCCTTAAAATATTGTGTAAATAAATAAAATATAAAATAAAAAGTATTTTGTAAAAAAAGAAAATAAAAATACATGTACATAATACATAGGTATAATATACTTGTATATAACACAATATACTGTATATACCCTATTTTTATTGTTCATAAAAATATTTTAAAATCAAATGAAATAGTTTTATAAAATTATAACCATTTTTTATTTTATACACTTTTTGTTTTAAAATCATTTACTAATTTATTTATAATATTATTTTATTTTTGTAAATCATGCATTCTAATTGGTCCATGTTAGAAGGTTCACCTCGATCAATTTTCTCCCCTAGGTGACCTGATGTAACAAGACCTTCACCGGACCCGATTTCTCCCCATTTTCAAGACTGTGTCCGACATCCATTTTCATCGATTCCACTTCCCAACTATGCTCCTAGGATCCGTGATCCTCGCATATCCTTATGTGCAGCTGGATCTGCCTAGGGTTTCGCAGTGGCCTCCGATCTTTCTAGACCCTCTGGCACCTATATAAAACCTCTCTTCTCTTTTCGAGCTCCTTATCTCATGCCTCGTGTCGCCCTTGCCCCCTAGGTAGCACCAACAAAGTGACAACTGCTCGTAGCCTCCTCCAGAGCTCAGATTGGTGGCCATTTGGCCGCCGCTCACATTGTGGCCGAAGACCTCCACCGTAAGAAGTATCTTCCTCCTTTCGTTGTGGAATCAAGGTTATAACCTCAGCATCCACTTCGCCAGAAGGACATGAGTTATTCAATAGCTCCAGGTACCCTTCCTTCCGTTTTTTCACAGTTCATCTCAATTTTATCCATATCCACCTGGTCGGAGCCTCGTCACTAGCCTCACACCATTTGGATCTTTTCCGTGATCACCCTCCATCTCCTGTCACACTTTGATCACCCATATCTGGCTCGGTTGAGCCATATTTGGCCTAGACTTCTTCCCTTGCCTGCGCCGGAAGCCCCAAACCCATCCCCCCATCGCTTCTCTTATGTACTTAACTGGGTCAGAGCAATACCCCCGAGTCTTGCTACCCTTTGCAAGTGTTGGTTTGCACAAGGAGCCTCTATTGGTACTCTGGCTGCTCTGGTGGAGCATCTCTTGGATGCCCATTACCGTGATGCACGTCCAACCATATACCCTTCCATCTGAGCCAACCACTAGACACTGGATTCCTCCATGAAGGTTCTGGACCCCTTAGGAACTAGATCATCCCAACATAGTGATGTACATTTTGATCGAAGATCCCCCGCCATCTGTTCTTCCAGACCCTCAATCTTGCCTTCGCCATCCGATGAAGAATTGAATCCCAGATCTGATTAGAGTCATACAAGTACGCCTCAATCTTACTGGAGCGAATCGTAACCACACGCCACCGTTACCTTTGTCAGCCGTCAGATTTGTACTAGCGTGGAAGATCTAAGCCGTACGTCCCCGACTACGTTAGAGACGTCACATCTTTTCTAGGGGATGATAAGAGTCGTCAGAGCCCCATGCGCCCCTTACGTGCCCTCGGGATATATTTCTTTTTTATCTTTGTATGTTTTCTTATCTTGCTTTAGTCTAGTAAATAAAACTTGTAGTTAAAAATACTTGCAATTTGGACCCTTTAGCTTTTATATTTGCATTTTAGTCCAACCAAGTTTGAGTCATGTGTGTTGCCACGTGCTACTTTGGGTTATTTGTAGTTCTCGCCCTGAACTCTTTATCTGTTATGGAATGAACTTCATGTTTTGATATTTGCACTTATACCTCTGACTGTCTGGATCACATGTAGCGCAAGAATTGTCCGGAATAATTGCATGTGTGGCCCTAGATCTTTTATACTTTTTATTCACTAGGCCCTACAACTTATTTTCTTTTCAGAGTGGTCCTTATAAGTCGTTTGTAACTACGTGTCTTTTATTAAATGAAAAAAATATCAAATTGGCTCTAAAAATTCTACAAAAATACTTGTTTGTTATTGCTTGCTTGTTATCTACGTGGTAACTTTGGTTTGCCAAATTAGTTTTATTTGATATCACTAAAAATTCAAAAACTATTAAAAAGTGTCGTGTTTGTGTTATAAAAATTTGAAAAACCGCTTAAAAATTTCACAAAAAATTCTTTAGTTGTGTTTTGTTATGTTTTATCTCTAGTATTAATTTTATTTTAAAAAATCCTTATAGAAACCCTAAAAATTATGGAACACCTAAAAAATTATAAAAAATGTATAAAATTAAAGAAAATCCAAAAATAGTATTTTCAGCCTCTGTTTGTAGATTTTTATTATATTTTATCATAAAATTACCATCTATGAATTTTGGTCATTTTAAGTATTTTGAATTTGCAAATTGTTCCTGCTTATGCACTGATAAGTATCACTGTTTGATTTTTAGAAAATCACAAAGACATTTGAAATAGCCACAAAAATTGCCAAAACAATTTAAAACCTTTAAAAACCAAGATTTTTATGTAGTTTTCTGATTATTTTTTATAATTTAGAAAAATACAAAAAGAGTGTGGTGTGTGTCTTTTTCTTCTTTGTGCTTGTTTCTATTTTATTGAAAATTAAAAAATTAAAAAAATTAAAAACCACAAAAATATTTGTTTTTTACAAAATCCGACTAAGTTTTTCAATCGTGCTCTCTGTGTTTGACCCTAGTCTCTATATCAGGTAAATAAAATAGCGAAGCCGCTTACATTGATTGATTTTATGAGTGGTTAATTTTTCTCATTGATTACGTTGATTAATTTGGATCACAATGACATTAGATTAATTTCATACTTAACCCTAGTCTATTGTCGTGTCATCAATCACCAAAAAATAACAAAATAGAATAATATTTCAAAAATCATAAAAATATTTATTTTGTATTTTTGACTATTTATATCTATATTTATAATTCTGATACCTTATATACCTTATATATTATAATTATTATTAGTAATTATTATAAATACCTTATAACATTTTAAAAATCCTTTAAAAAAATAAATAAGACTGTATTATTTGTATTTTATGAGTTTTACATATGTATTATATATAATTTATATGTAGACTCTATATTATATTATTATTATTATTATATAGTGATATATATACTTATTATGTATTAAAAGAGAAGGAAATAAAAAATTAGGAAAATATAAAAAGGAAAACATTATAAAATTACAATTAAAAAAATATAATTATAAAAAATAAAAAACTAAAAAAATCCTAAAAATTGCAAGTGAATATTGTGCAACTATATATAAAATTCATAAATTATTATATAGCAATAAATAATAATAACCCCTCTACACCCATGTGTTCCATATTTCGACACCCTACACGTGCTTGCATGCTATACACATTTATTTATAATATTTATAATAAATTTTGACCCATTCACTTGCTTTGCATTGTTATATTTATTTTGTAGGTTGATTGTTGATTTAATTGGTTGTCTCTCATGATTGGTCACTTCAGCAACTGAGTCTGCTTTGTGAGACCTCACAATTGCCTCTCAGTGTTTGACTGATCAATCAAGTGCCTCATCTAGGTAACAGGAGGATGCACTTGATGATTCAAACGAGCGATATGAGCTCGAGGATGGTGTTGATGCCATCATATTCCCAATTGAAGATGATGGTGATGATGCCTCCAACCTTGATGATAGAGCCAGCGGTGCTAATGCAATTAATCATGATGTTGACGGTGGCGTTAATGCGACCAAGTCTTTATGTACAGATATACCAGTTGTTCTATCTTCTCTCTTATATGGTGATGAAGATGTCCAATAATACAAAAATGTACAAAATAGAAAAATCTTAAAAGAAAAATAAAGGAATGGTTTCCTCTTTTTCTTCTTCTAGTTCATCTTTTGGTGATTCTAATGTCTTGAATGGTGCTAGCTGCAAACTTGCGAAGAGACCAGTTCTTGTATCTAACCCTCATCCATCTGAAGAGGATGCACCGATTCTCTTTCCTCAATAACTTTGCTCAGGAAAAGGTGATAAATGAAAAAATCCCAGAAAGAAACAACTTATGGAGTTCAACAAGAGTATGATCGACATGTTCAATATCCATCTTACACTCTCAGAAGCTTTGGCTCAGATCCCCCTCTTCTAGAAAAGCCTTAAAAAGAATATCAGAGTCGCAGGAAGAAGAGACACAATCACTGCTCATAGATCCATGTGCAGACCAAAGCAACATGCCATGCCATCCAGAACAGACTTCCAGCTAAGAAGCCAGATATAGGAGCTCCATATGTTGGATGCCAGATTCAGGAGCATAAGTTCAACCGCACTCTATTAGATAGTGGTTCGTCATTCAACCTCCTTCCTTCTCCCTTACTCAATAAGTTCGAGTTTGGACCTCTCAGACCAAGAAAGAAAGTTCTTCAATTTGCTCATAGATTGATGGTGAATCTCCATTTCATCACCTTTACTCTTTTCATTTTGGCCTTACATCCCTTGCTAAATGCATACATATATTATCAATTTGTGAAAATAACATTCTTTAATTTACACAAAATAATATGTAAAATAGTCTATATTTATTGTATTTAATTCCAAATTAAAGAATACAGGAAGAAAAGAAAAATAAATGAGACACCATAGGTGTTGAGTGACTGTAAAATCCGAGACTCAGTCATCATGATGACTTAATTGACAAGAAATAAAGTAGGGGGAGATAGGAGACCAATTGTACTGATCAAATAATCTAAAAACCATAAAAATATAGGTCAGTGATTATTTTTTGGGACTTTTTTATTTTATATTAATTACACATCAAAATAAATAAAGTTTGTACATGAAAGTTGTAAAAAAATATAAAATTCGTTTCACATTAAATAATGTATAGTGAACATTTTGCTCTCGTAATAAAAAAAATCTAAAATCCCAACTTCACATGCATGTATCTCCTCTATATGAACTCAAAATACACTAAAATCACCTTTAAGTGTATATAACTTTTGGTTAGCTATTTAATGAAGGTTGTCTTATTCAATTTGAAGTTAAGATACAAAAGTCAGGTTGTGGACCCTTATTGTACAATATACCTGAATAAAATATCCACTTTATTCATTCTTTACGTTTGTCATTATTTTATATTTTTATAATTTTATAAACATTCTTCATAGTATATGTTCATAGTTAGAATAAAATAAAACCATAAATAAAATACTAAAATAAAATAACATGTAAGAATATATAGATGGATATACTATACTTATACTTATGTAATTAATACCCCTATTTATTTAAGTGTACATATAATATCAGAAAAATATAATATAACTATAGTTGCATATATTTGAATAAGTTATAATTATATAAATTATATATATAATAAAAAATGTAAAATACGTAAAAAATAAATATACAAAACATAAGTCAATATACATATAAATATACTTGTAAAACGTAACATGCAAGAAAACACCTGAAAAAAATAAAAACTCGCATTAAATTCTACATTAAATTAGAAATAAATTTTTTATTTTATGACATAAAATTAATAAATTCATCTACTACCATTTATAGATTTTAGAAATATTTTTTTGTTATTTTTCCTGGTTGGTCCACATAGACCAACCGGGGATCTTTGACTGTTGACCTGGGTCAAATGTACGTCTGATCCAGATCGCCCTTGTCAGAATCACGGAGTGCCCTTCTTCTCCCTATTTTCACTCCTCCATGACTTCCCTCATCTCAAGTTGATCACCCCTGCGCACCTCCCACGTCTATCCTTCTACCTGATCCTTTCTTCTTCACCAACCCCCTCAATTGCTCATGCAATCGAGCCTTGAAACTCACCAAAACCGTGTTTATAAATAAACCCCAATCGCCCCATTTGATTGTTTTATCCCTCTTGATTCACTCTTAGCCCCTCAAATCGTCCCTGGAGCTTCACCTTGGTGAGAACAATGTGTAGGTAATGAATTGCAACGAGGAGGAGAGAAGGAGGAGGTAAATCCAACCCATCGCTAGTACTCCGCCCGGTGGTCCTACTTCTTTGGCCATCCAGCCAATTGAGGCCCTTTTAATGTCATTCCTAGTAATTCTTTTGTCCACTTGTCCTCTAGCATTTTCAATTTCTAGTTTAATTGCTTCATTAGTAGTAAAATAGAAAATCCCCAATTCATAGAGCTAAGCCTCCAGACCTAATTCATCATCATCATCATCTAATTGTCAACTCGCCTTGATCGTCATGCCATCTCACTCCCCTTCGTCTTCTCCATCAAGTAACTGCTTCATCCAACCCAGATCTATCGTGGATATGGGAATCAGATCTCCCTCTATCGCAACGCCGGAGCTCTGCCTCTGTTCCGATTCCCACATCTTTATGATCAACTTCCTGGTCAAAGAGATAGCCCTCATGCCAAGGAGTATTTTGTGCAAGTTTGCAGGTCCCTTGATGAATATGGATCCTTGATGATAACCTAGAGGATCTCCAGGAACTTCAACCTCATTTGAGCACCTTGAGCTCCCTCTCCTTCCTTGGAGCCTGTCACTGGACGTAGAGGGACTCCCAGCGTACTGCGGGCTTGTAAGTTTCATAGCCTCCACCACATTTTGTAATAACGATAAGGTCCTGTAAATATTTTGTGACGTTTAAAAAGTAAAGGGTAAAGTGCATGCAATCCCTTCGATGTTTTAAATATGTAGTTTAGTCCTTCGCCACGTCACCTCACGTGGTGGCCCACGTGCATGGGCAAATTGCATGGATACCCCCTCTACTTTTGTAATTAAGTTTAATATTAAAAGTTTTAATATTATTTCAAAAGTTTAGTTATTTTTCACTACATTCCCCGACTTTATTTTTAATTGCAAACATACCCCTGCCAGTTCAAATATTTTTGTGCATGTTTCTTCATTTTGATAAATATCATGCGTGCTCCAAAAATTATTAAAAAATAGGATGAGGTACCTATATGCATGATCTTTCATGCCAAGTAATTATTTTTTTCATTTTATTCCCTTTTCATTTTTATTAAAAATCAAATAGTGCACGGATATTCCATGCTTGCTTCAAAAAATCCAAAAAAATATAATCGTGTTTACAAATTCCCAAAAAATAGTGCTGTTTATTATAGTATCTAGTACCCAAGATAAAAAATCTCTAAAAATAGAAAATGTAAATGAGAAAAAAACTCAAATTATTATAAAAATATAAATAAATCACCAAAAATACTTCTTTTTATTATGCATTTTTATTTATATATCAGTATACACTAAAATTGATTTGGAAAATTTTGAGATTTTTTTTCTATTTTTAAACCCCAAATCAATTTGTCCAATTTATTTAATCCCTTTTTTGGGATAGTTCAGACTTTAAAAATACCTAGAAATTAGCAAAATACTTGAAAAATCACGAAAATAGTAGAAAATTATAAAAATAAAAAAGCATTTTATTTTGCTATTTTTGACTCTTTTTGCATATATTTATAATTATATTACCTTATAGTGAACTATATATCTTTATATATGTATAAGTTATGATATTATTTATTATTATAAATAGTTTATAATTATTTTAAAATAAATATATAGATAATTAAAATTTTAAGTAACAAAAAAATAAGAAAAACATAATTTAAAAAACCCAAAAAAACCTATGTACATATTATTCATACCTATTTACATATATTCCTATATTATTTTTGTAATATATATTCATAAATGTTATACCCATGTTAGACGTGTGTTCCCTGAGTTCGACCCCTACCTGCTTGTCCGATATACACATTCATCGTAGGGTATAATAATTTTTGATCCACGCCCCTTGTTTTTATTGCTTCATTATTATTTGTTGGTTGATTGTTGATTTAGCTAAGTTTTCTTTGAGAGTGGTCACTTCCACGACTGCGTGTCTGCCTTGTGTAACACGCATAACCTTCCTCTCGGGATTATTTTTTTATTTCAAATGACGTGATTGCTTGGGAGCTGCAAATCATAGCACATTTGCACATAGTTACACATTATTTTCCTCTATTTTTCTGCTTACTTTATTTTGATAATTATTTGACTATTCTAATCCATCATTTTCTTGTTGATCTTTATTGTGAGGGACCGCTTAGAGACGGTTATATCTTAGGAGGTGGGTTCACCCGAGATGAGCGGAGGTTGACCTTTTACTTGTGTGTCGACAAGGAGAGAGCATGAGAGAGGAACAAGGAGAGGAGAAGAGAAGTAGCTTAGCATTTTTACATTTTTATGAGAGAGAGAATTTATTTTCTGCATAAATAATTGTAATAATTTGGATATTGCCACACTTAACGAGATCCAGTGCCTGGGTGTCTGTTCACCTGGGGGCACCTTTATTTTATTTGCTTCTCATTATTTGATCTTTCTTCCTTTGTTTCTATTTGTTTTATGTGAATGAGCCTTAGACATCAGGTTGTTTGACTTGGTATCTAAGTCCAAATCCCTAATTATATTGCAATGTACATATAGTGATACGTGCATGGACTTAGTCAAATAATTAATTGCAAATTCCTCGAATTTGGAACTACACACCATGAGAAACCTCATACAACACTTCCAGGACCCGCTATGGCATGCACCGAGAGGTCTCCAAGATCGCACACTTAGGATCCATTTTTGAACAGTTGGCATTTGGGTTCTTCCCGATAATAACAACTAATGTTTAGGATGCTTTCTCACTTTTGCATATTACCATATAGTTTAAATATTTCAATTCTTCCTTACATCCCCTATGGACAACAGGGAAGAACTATAAGTTATTCTAACTTTACATGCATCATTATTCACTAAGGGAGATTTCCATCTCAGTGACGACTTGCACAACTTTTCGGTCCTCTCCCCCAGTTTTGAATCACTTAGCATTAAAGGGAAAAAACATTAGGTAGCTTGCTCTGAAAAATACTCAAAAAATTGAAAACTAAAAAATTAAAACAAAGGGATTGTTAATAAAACTTTTACCTTAATAAAAATTGTAATGGACATCACTGCTTTTGTTTCATAAAGCCCTCATTATTTTCAGGTACATTCCATACCGAGTGAGGCACGACCCCTAAGGATATAGCCCAAATCCTGATTTGTGATGCTTTGATTATCGCTTGGGATAGCAAAATATTGATGCTTCTATCATATGTGACCGAGTAAGGCCTCGTTGAGCACGGTGTTCCCACCTTGTATGGAGCATCCACTTGGTCTGAAGTACTGAGCATAGGCCACACCATCGTGGGTGTGTCTATCTCATCGGTTTGCATCCAAGTAGGTCCTTGCAAGCTCATAGGCGATTCCGTTGCGAGCGAGGTTCGAGGTATTGGTTTTTCCTATTAGCTTCCTCTCTTAATCTTTGGATGAGTATCCCCTCAAGAACGCGATCAAAGATCTTTCAATGCGCAGATCACATGATACAAAGGAGGTGGAAGAAGTATGAGGTGCTTGCTTGGCAGTGCACATACTTTTATAGGGTTATCGATCATAAGGACTCATTATAAGATCTTGCCTGCAAAACAAAAATAAAATTTAAAAGATAAAAAATAGTCGAACTATTACAGCTTCACCCATGTTGAGTTGGTGAACCCACAATTGTTTGGTATTTGTTTGATTTTATTTGAGTTCGAAGATCAGATCAGCCCCACACATTTTGTGCCTTTTTCACATTCATTTGTTTTACTCTTCATTTGACCCCCTGCTCATTTCAAGCCTTCTACTATTTTACACTCCCTTTTTTACTTGTTTGACCTCCATATCATTCTTCCATTCTTGATCTCCTTTTGACCTTCGAGATGGCGACACATGGATGGCTTAGTCGGGACCCCGCCGATACCTACATCGATTCCATGCACTTGCTTTATACAATAATTCAAGATGATTCTCGAGAACCCGATTCGGACTTCATGAATCGATCTCCAGACTCCCTGTCTACTCCAATAATCTAGGATCACTCTTGTCCTAAACTCTGTTCATTTTGGATGGTAAATTATTTCACTCCTTATACCTCACCATCCTTAATTAAGTTATGTGTTGACCTTAACATAGACCGATTTACTATAGTTGGTGCTTCAATTCAGACTGATTGTGGCATCATTCCATGTGCAGACCACAAGCCTAATATAGAGCCAGAGATTTTTTTTCAAATACAAACTCAGATATAGAGATGTCTCTTTGTGGAAAAAGGAAGGGACCACAACACCCATCATAGTCACAACCAGAGCAGGGCCAGTTAGATCAAAATGCCATGAATGCTCAACTTCTCGCCTCCATCCACGCGATACAATAGTAGCTCACTGACCAGGAACTGGTCCAGGTCACCTTCTAGGATATGCTAAATGATCTCAGGAGAAGGAGAGAGAAACCGTGAGTAGGAGGAGAAGAAGAAGAGAGAGGAGGTGGTATATGCCCAAAAGATGAACCTAGAGGAGAGCGACCCAAGCTGACTCTCAAAGAGACATACAACCGTGGGGTCGAACAAGTCATTGAGTGGATCCAAATCCCAGTGATCCGCACAAATTTTGAGTTGAAACCTCAAATCTTGGCGCTCCTACCCATCTTTCATAGCAATGCAAATGATGAGCCCTATATGCACCTACAATAGTTCAGGCATTTTTGTGGTATAACACACTACCCTAACTTACCATTAGGAGTAGTCAAGATGACATCATTCCCATCCAGCCTTTAGGATATGGTGCTTCATTGGATCAACCACTTGGGGATGATCGTCACAACATGGGAAGAGCTTAAGCCTGCCTTTCTACATATGTACTACCTACTTGAAGATCTTAACCAGATGCGTGCTCATATAGCAAACTTCACCTGTGTTGCCCAAAAATCTATCCATGAGGCTGGGAGAGGTTTACGGAGTTGCAAGAGAAATGTCCCCACCATGACATTCCTACAACCAGCCTGGTCCAACATTTCTTTGGGGGATTGACAATTGAAAGTCTGAAGTTGTGGATTTCGTGTATCGGGGCTTGAATTTCAACAAGACAAGGACATCGTTTGGAAGATCTTCAAGGAGATGGTTGAAGGAGAGGCCTCCTTGTCGTTGTCTAGTGCATATAGATGCTAGCCCCACAATCTCCTGAAGCCAATTCTTATGGCATCTTCACACTAGTTGGACATGGAAAAGATGTCCAACTTGAGCATCATAGGGAGCTACCTATCCAAGGTGGATATTATAGAGAAATGATCACATGACCTCAAGAAGCTCGTTGTGATCGAACATAAGTCACAACATATAGACAAGTTGGACTAGATTACTAAGTGGCCGGAGCTGTTGGTCAGTACGATTAGCTCCTGCAGTTTTGTTTCTGCATTGGCTACCACTACCGTTGAGATGAAAGAACAAGCATCGCCGCAATCTCCTCAACTGAGTCAACCACAACCATAAGTCCAGCAAGTATATTACGTGCAGACCCCATAACCGACATCTCCGCAACAAACACATCAGCAGCTCATCGTCTACTAGCTAGAGCCCCAACCCATGTAGGATCCATGTTTCCCTCCACAACCTCACATTCAAGATGTGAATGTATATGGGCTAATGATGCACAATCGTCCAATCCAGGTAGACATCAGCTGGTCCATCAATCTGACAATATATAGTTCCCTCAGAAACAAGGAGAGAGACTTGTTCATAACTCTCAGCCTCAGTACCACCAGCAGTCTCGACCATACCATGGAAATTGGAGATAAAATCAGTACCAGCAACCACAATACTTCCAATACCAGTAGAATCTGCATTACTCAATTTTTCCATATCAAAACCAACCTTCTCAGTAGTATCAACATCATCACCCTTCTCCTCACTACAAAAATTAGTATTCCCACTTGCATCCTCCACACAAAAATTAGCATCCGAGTTTTCTCCTGCGAACCCCGCCTTGGATTTCCTAGCTCAACTAGTGAAAAGCCTAACAGAGATGAGCCAGAAACTCGATGACCGTACCATCATGAGGACCTCTATTTCAGCATGAGTGGAGGCCAACCCTAATAATTTCAGGAGGAAAGAGCATGTAGTCTATGATATTCTATCTGATCGAATAGAGTCAGATGTGAATGACTTTTTTATATCTAATGTTGTCACTATCAGGAGCGGTAGGACCCTACAGTCGACTGACACCATGATGGGGAAGAATAAAGTTTCTCTAGGTGAATCATGATCTTCTGCATCAATCGATCCAGCATCTGGTCTGAGTCAGGAAGAAGAAGATAAAGGTCACCACCCTCCCATCGTACATGGACTCTGTCAATCCCCAGCTTCCAAAGAGCCACGTCAACTGTGTCCCTTGCTCTAAGTTCGAGTCAGTGCCCGATTCGAAAGAGCATGGAAAAAGTCATTAAAGAAATATAGAAAATGATCTTCCACTATATATTAGGGCTCACATCTTTTCTTGAGAATAGTCCACCCTCTGATCTATGAGATAAAGCTGAGGTCTGATGGTAAACACCTCTATCTCCATGATCAATGAAGAAAGTTCGTGATAAATACAAGGCCTAGGGACGAATGAGTCCTAACGCCCCATAGTTGTGAGGAAGCAAGAATGGGGGATGGTCGGACTTACATTTTCCCAACCTAAGGATGAGCTATATCTTTCCCTCTAGCAAGCCCTTACGGATAGAACACCCATTGCAGTCATCAAGCATCCTTGTACATGCCAGTTGAAATGTTGGAGGAGTCTGAAATTCGCTCGAGAATTGCCACCGAGTAGGGAGAATGAGAGGGGCGTGCCCTCAGAGTCATAGATCAACAACCCTCGGTCAACAGCTATTATGAAGCACCATAAAGAAAATACAAAAAATTAGAAAAATCAAAAAATGCCAAAAGATAGCAGTAGCAGCAGCAACCGAAGCATCAACCAACCATCCAAGGAGGAGACAACACCTGTAGTTGATCCAGCACCAACCGATGGAGCTCCGCCTGTAGATTTTGGATGCATGCCTTTCTTGGATGACCCTGCTAATTTTATTCACCCATTTGTTCAACCTGATGTGGGCACAAATTTTGATGTAAATAAGAACACTATTCCTACTACTTCTTTTGATTCTATAAATATTCCATTTCTAAATTCTTTAAGAAAATCCAAAAAAAATAAAAAATTGAAATCAACCTTGTTTGATCCAGATGTTGTTGAGATTATCCAAAATATTGTTCTTGAAATGCCCTTGTTCAAGGCCATAAAGTACATTCCTAGCATCAAGAAAGGGTTGAAAGAAGCATGCACTTCAAATAAACAATGGTCATGCCAGAGAAAGAAATGTGAAGCATATTCTGACCGCGACTACAATAAATGCAATCACCAATCTCCCGACTAAGAAGAAGAACATGGGAGCTCCTCTAGTCAGATGCCTTATGTTCGATCAAACCCTACTCGATAGTGGATCCTCAATCAACCTAATGCCCACTTCACTACCCAAAGATTTTGGGTTGGAACTACTCAAGTCTACTAGAATGATTCTACAGTTCACCGATACATCCATCAAGCAGCCCCGAGGAATTTTGGAGGATGTCATCGTCCCTATATGGGGAATGCAGTTCCCTGTGGACATCATAGTACTCGACATGGACACCTCGACTCCTCTTATGCATACCACGATAATCCTTGGATAGTTGTTCCTTTGAACAGTCGAAGCAGTAGTGGATTATGGCACCGAGCAAATTACCTTTCATTCTAGCAACGTCAAGGTTTCTATTAAAACGATCCAACTGCCGAAACCACATCACATGAGAGTGAGACTACAGAGCAACAAACAAAAGACTGTGACTTTCTTGTTGAAATTTGTGATACAAATCTGTTTATGTATAATATTAAAACCCATGAGTTCCTCTCCACATAAGAACTAGTGGATAGCACATTAGAGTTCCTATATATCCTTGATGATGAGATTTTCGCTGAATTGCCTGATGAATACATCTAAGGATACCTATCCTTAGCAGAGTAGGAGGCAACCATTGAAAACTTTTGTGAACAAGATTCTGTGATAGAAGAATTATGTATAACATTGAATGCAGAGACCTCAATGCAAATGGTGGACACCATTCGGTTGAAAGATCTGACACCATCACCCTGCATAGTAGCTGAAGTCACCACCGAGCTGAACCAGACCCCACCTGAGCTCAAACCACTTCCAGCAAACATTAAATATACTTTCCTTGTGGGTGCATAGAACATGTTTACTATAATCATAAATTCTCAGTTGACATAGGAACAAGAATCTCGTCTACTTGAGTTTCTAGAGAGAAACTGCAAGGCGATATGATGGAAAATTTCAGATTCCATGGGATAACCACTCATTATGATTGCATCACATATACCTTAAAGAATATAGCAATCCTTCCCGAGAGATTCAGCATAGATTAAATCCAAATCTCTGGAGGTTGTGATGAATTAAATAATGAAATGGTGTGATGCAGGATTTATATAACCCATATCCTAGTCAAAATTAGTGAGTCCCTTACATGGTGTGCTGAAGAAATCAGGGATCATCATGGTCAAGAATGACAAAGGAGAGGAGATCGCAACCAGAGTATCGACATCTTGGCATGTTTGTGTGGATTACAGATGCCTAAATCTAGCAACCAAGAAGGACGACTTCTCGCTCCCCTTCATGGATAGATCATTGACCAATTGGCTATGAAGGAATATTTCTGTTTTTTGAATGGTTACTCTGGTTACAATAAATTGTCTATTTCTCCTGAAGATCAAGAGAAAACAACCTTCACCTGTCTATTTAGGACTTACGCCTTCCGTAGAATTTCATTTGAGTTGTGCAAAGCTCCAATGACATTTCAGCAATGCATGTTGGCCGTATTCACAGATATGGTTGGAAGTTTTCTTGAGGTTTTCATGGAAGACTTCTCGGTCTATAAAGACAACTTCGATAAATGCCTATCTTATCTAGACCGAGTTATGAAGATATGGTGTGAAGTGAACCTGGTGCTATCATGGGAGAAGAGCCATTTTATGGTGGCCGAGGCTATTGTGCTAGGCCATGTCATATCAAAACATGGTATGGAGGTAGACCCAGTGAAAGTGGACATCATTTCTAAACTCAAACCACCTATAAATCTGAATAAAGTCAGATCATTCTTAGGGCACGTCAGTTTCTACCGATAATTCATCAAAAATTTCAGTAAAATCACTGGACCACTGACTCAGATTCTGGGCATGGAGGCAGATTTTATCATTGATGACAGAGTCCTCCAAGCATTTAATTAGTTGAAAGAACCGATCACCCATGCCCCTGTTCTTCAACCGCCAGCCTGGTCTCTCCCATTTGAGTTCATGACTCATGCATCAGACTACGCCATTGGAGCGGTTCTAGAACAATGAAGAGACAATATGTCATTTGCAATTCATTATGCTAATAGGACTCTAGATGAAGCCCAAAAAAACTAACTGTCATTGAAAAAGAGTTGCTAGCAATCATCTTCTCCCTGAAGAAATTTAGATCACACCTGCTTGGATCTAAAGCAATCACTTATACAGACCATTCTGCCATCAAGTACTTATATGACAAGAATGATGCCAAATCGAGACTCATCAGATGGATCCTTCTGCTACAAGAATTCAACCTTGAAATCTGTGATAAACATGGAGTTAAAAATGTGTTGGCAGATCACTTGTCAAGATTACAAGAGTCGATAAGTCCTGAACAGAGCTTATTGTCGACTACGAAAACTTTCCCAGATGAAGTTATTCTGTCAGTCACCTCTCTCCCCTAGTTCACCAATATTGTGAATTATTTTGTGTCCAAGAGAATTCCACAAGATTGGTCGAAGTTGAACGTCAACAAATTTCTGTCGGATATTCATTTCTCTCAGTGGGAGGATCCTTATCTCTCTCGTGAGGGGGTAGAAGGCATCCGGAGGAGGTGCATTCCTTAGAAGGAAGTTGATGAACAAGAATTTGAAGAGGGTCTGAAAATTATCCTCACTGAGAAGCAAAGACAAAAGTGTCGTTGAGGCGACCGCTCACGAAATCTCGTGTCAATCAACAATTAACCTATAATATAAATCAAGCAAAGAAAAATAAGATGTGAAGTTAAAATTTATTACAACTCTACGAATGTGTGTATAGGTATAAGTATATGTAGAGTGTCGAACATAGAGAGTGAACGGTAGGTTGGGAAAATTGAATCGAAAACATGTGTTCTTCTTGTATATGCGTTTTTGTGTGGGTTCTGTATTTATATTTTTCATGGATTTTAATTTTTATATTTTTGTTTTTAATTTTATAATTTTTTTATTTTCTTTTTATATTTTCTGATTTTTAATTTCCTTTCCTTTTTAAATATATAATATAAGGATATATAAGGCTATACATATACAATATAAGGTAATATAATTACATATACAATTAAAACATAAACAAAAGGGGTAAAATAAATTATTTTTGAGTTTTAAATAATTTTTTACTATTTTTTGGTTTTTTAGAATATTGTTCTAATTTGTGTATATTTTTAAAGTTAAAATATCCCAAGTATTTATTTTCTGAGTATTCATTCGTCGTTACATTTCATCACTCCTGTTGTTGCCTGCACTTAGGGCCACTTTTACCCTAAGTATAGGGGGAGTGATTTGTACATCCTCTTCTATCTTCTTCCATCTTCATCTATCTTTTCTTCTTTTCTTCTTTTCCTTTTCTATTTTCTTTTTCTACCAAATGGTGCCACCCCTTTTTGTCAGTCTTCTTACTTAGGACGTACTTTGTCCTAAGTATAGGGGGTGTGCACCCCACTTTCTTCTATTCTTTGATCCTCTCCACTGTCTCTTCTTTTTGTCTATACTTAGGGATATCTTACCCTAAGTACAGGGGGAGATAGTCTGAGGACGATCTGTTCATTCCCACCCTTCACCATCCCTGCTTTGTGTATAGTCTGTTATACTTAGGATTATTTGATCCTAAGTATAGGGGGAAAGTCAACTTCTCATTCGTTCATTCATTCCTTATTCTATAGAATTTTCTATACTCAATTCGAGTTATGTCTTCTCTTTTTCTCTTTGATTTATGAGGACATATCTCAAGCTAAGTATGGGGGGTCGTATATACTCTGTATATACTTTAGCCATAACTCATACTTTTATATTTTTATGGCTAGTTATATTATTAAAATTCATTAAAAAACTTAATAAAAGATGTTGATTATTCCTCAAATTCTTTTTGTATTTAGTGATTAATAAATCAGGTGAAAATGATTTTTACAAAATGTTTGAAAAATAGTTTGAAAACCTGTTTGAAAAATCTTTTAAAAACTATTTGGAAACATTTTGTTGAATATTTTCAACCTTTGTAAAATTATTTTGTTCAAAAAATTTCTTTTCTTTATGTAAAATAAAAATCTTTGAAAAACAATTTTCAAATGTTTGGAAAATGGTTGCAAGAATATTTTGAAAAATCTATATATATTGTTTGAAAACCCTTTGCAAAATGATTTTCAAATGTGGGTACATGTTAGTAAAAACTCTTTGTAAAAATTATTTTGGACTATAGTTTTCAAAAATGGTTTGCAAAATCCTTTTCAAATAAGTTCGAGGAATATATACATCACATTAAAAATCTTTAGTAATATATATATATATATATATAATTTTGACCACTTACCCCTTATAAATTCTTAAACTCTAATTCTTGTAAATATAAGATACATCCTTTTGTAAATATTTGTACCTAGTTTTAACCAAAATCTTTTGTTTTCAAAAATATCAAAAAAAATTGCAAAATACCAAAAAATGCATATGCATCATCTTTTCAAAAATCCAAAGAAAGTTCAAAACTTTTGAAAGGTTGCATAAAAAAATATTTTCTACATAATATTTGCATAGCATTATCATTTTTAGGATTGAGTTTGATAATTGAAAAATTCTAAGTAAGATTGGAGATCGATTGGTCCTTAAATCTCCCTAATTAACAGGAACCTTATAGGAATTGGAATTGAGGTACTTCAAGTCTTATGACTTAATTATTTGAGGATCACGAGACTTGGTTCAATGGATTCTTGACTGCCTAAGTAGAATTATTAGGAGCACATGCATGGCTCATGTAGATAATGACCAAACTTGGACACCTTCACCTTTCACTTGGCTCAACTCAGTTGGAGTGGTGAGGGGATTGGATTTGCTGATATGCGACACACACAAGTGGAAACATTTGTCTACCTTTAGGGAGGGTAGTGCACCCCAACCCCTCCAGTGGCGTTGACATCCAAAGACATGAGAGTGTAGGTTGCAATAAAGATTCAAAAGAGGGATAGTCTACTGGCTCAAGAGGAAGAACTTCTTTTGTAAATGTTCTTGCAAATAGTATTCCAAATAAAAAAAGAAAAAAACTCCAAAAAAGTGGACATGTTTGTTTAAAAATAAAGTGTGTGTCGGAGTGTATATATTTGTATAGTCAAAAAGAAAGCTTGAGCTTCAAAGTCAAATTATGTGAGCCTGCAGCAGGATAACATGACTACATTGGTCTTGCGTCCTAAATAGGTAGCTACACTGGCTGCCATCCATTCTTCTCTTTCACCCCTCCTCTTGAGTTGGTTGTTACTTGAACTTATAAGGGAATACCCCACTCCTCAAGGAAGAATTTGCTAGATTGGGGAATCACTAGGTTGTCATGTTGGAGAAATCAGTCTCATTGTCATTTCACTTGGGGAGAGCCACCATCATTTACATTGTACAAGTCAGATTCATAGTCATAAGGGTTTACATATGAGTTGAAGTATTCTAACATGGCTATTGAGGATACTTGAGCAAAATTTTTGGGATTCTCAAAGGCTGTTGGATTTCAAATATGATTCCCATTAAGGTTCCACCCGCACTAAAATTCCAAATGTCTGACTTAAGCTCCAAACTTTGATTTTGTGAAGACAAGTTTGAGAATTAAACTTGATCCAATTTCTTTCTTTTTCTTTTCTTTGTTTTTCTTTTCTGCACTTATTACATAAGGGTTTGCTAGTGACTAGTAAAGGCAAGTATTGGGGGATGATGAATCTCCATTTCATCATCTTTATTCTATCATTTTTGGCCTTAAAACCCCCAGTAAATGCGTGCAACCCTTAATCTATGCATTTTAGCTTTCATGCATCATTGTGTAAATAATGTATAAAATACGGTTTAAAATGCCAAATATATAGAATAAATAAAATAAAAGAAAAAGAAAAATATTGAGGGTAGTTTATGACCCTAAACCCCGAGACCTAGGCTTCTCGATGACTAGATCGACAACGACTAAAGTAGGGGGAGATAAAGGCCAAAATACAATTAAAATCCCCTTTATTGCATTCATTCTTTATTCTATTTTAGGACCTATTTTTAGTTCCATTTTTTATACTTCAAATAAAGATACTTTGTACATGAAAGTTGTAGAACATATAGGAAATTACAAAACCGATTTCACACAAAAATAATATGCAATGTACAAAACATACTCTCAATAAGATTCCAAAATTCCACCTTCTCAGACCCATATTTCTAAAATAAAAACTTAAATATATCAAAATCATCTTTAATTGTATATAAATTTTAATAAGCTATTTAATGAAAGTGTTTTCATATTTTTTAGAGTTACGATGTGAAAGTTAGGTTTTGGACCCCTATTGTATAGTTGTACCGATTAAAATATTTATTTTCTTTATTATTCATTATTTTCTAATTTTATATTTTTATAATTTTGTGAATATTATTTATTATATATGTACATATCAATGATGCAATAAATTTTTAATGAAAAAATTAAAATAAAATACTTGTATAAGATACATAGGTAAAATACCTACAATCATACCTACATAATTAATATACCTATTTATTTAATTGTATATATAATATATCAGAAAAATAAAATAAAAATATATTTATGTCTATCAAAATAAAATAATAAACTAAATTAATAAAATCAAAAATAGAAAATAAAAATAAAATACTTAAATACATAGTTGAATATACCTATATATAACCATAAAAAGTAACTTGTAATTCTAAACATCTAAAAAATAAATAAAAATCATAATAAAAATTTTCATAAAATAAAAAATATTTTTTATAACCTAAAATTAGTAAAATCAATTATCATTTTTATTGATTTTTGAATTATTTTTCAAGAGGTTTTTCATGGTTGATCCACATGGATCAACTGGGGCGTAGCATCAGTTGACCTCGGGCAACTACACTGCCCTCCCCTTGCCATTGTATGACACCTCATTTTTGCCCCTTCTTCTTGATTTTTTCGAGGTCGCATATTTCACCAATTGACATGGCTTCCTTCTCGACCTTTTATCTTTGTAGACTAGTGATACATGCCTAATGCTTATCTTGGGTGGTGCATTGTGGCATCACCCTATTTTCTTCGATTTAGAATCCCCTTCGATCACCTTGTTCAAAAGGTCATCTGATCTTTCTTGTCTTTCGGAATCCTCTTGGACCCATTCTAGCCCCCTTCTTCGAGCCCTGGAATTGAGCGTGGTGACAACATGCTCCCCAACTCCTCGGAGGCGCGACTAGGCGAGTCTAGGGGCGACTCCATCCCCATCTCCGGCCACTAGTCGTGAGGTTCCATATCTGGCATTCCCGACCATCAAGGTTCATTTTCTCCATTTTCTTGCCTTTTTTAGTGTAGTCGTAGTCATAGAATTCCTCTCGCACATTTTTCTTCGTGTTTCAGTCGCTTCGTCGCACTCACCTACTGTTCATCGGAGCTCGCTCCCGTGAACCTCCATCTCGCTTTCCTGCTCCATTCCACCCCGCTGTGGGGTCGAGGCAGTTTTCCCTCGATCCGTTAACCATCTTTTACAGGTTTCTGGAGTTAAGGATACGCCTGGAGGTGATTTTGGGCTTCATTCGAGGCACCTAGAGCTTCACCGCTCCGCCGAACTCTTGCGGGCACTCTGGTCAACGCCAGAGCATTTTAACGCCACAAGCACTTAGGGGACTCCTGCAAGATCAGTCGCGGTCATTTTACATCCCCAAAGATCATCAGAGGCATGATCTCATCGGAGGAAGCTCGCCTTGCTGGAGCTTCCTCCCAGTTCTTTCCCATGCACTATCCACTGTCCGATCGAAGACCTGCTCTAGTTCGTATCTCGACCATTGGATGCGCTAGCTGCCTACCGTCAGATCATCAAGGATCCATCTAATCTCAGTCGTCAGCAATTGAAGAGGTATGGTGCACCCTCATCCCACCACGTGTCCAAGTGAGCGGCTCCCTATGGTTCGATTGTGCCTCTTACATGGGTATTTTACAACTTCGCCTCGTAAATTTTGTATTTAAATAGTATTCTATGAACTTTCCTCGACTGTGTTATCTATTGTGTAATTTTTGCATTGGGGCCCCTTTAACTTGTGATAATGGCTTGCAGGTCAACGCCACATCAGCTCACTTATCGGGCACGCGTGAGCAGGGGTGATTTTGCGGCCGGACCCGTTGGCATTTTCTTATATCTGTTTGGTCCACAAATTATTTTATTCAATTATAACTTTTGTGGAAATTACAGTTTGGCCCTTAGACTTTTATCTATTTACATTAATACCCCTATCAGTATTGTATTTGTCTTTGTTGTCTATATTTATTTTAAATAGCAATTTACCTCGAAAAATTCTCAAAAAAATACGAATAGCTTCCTATTGCATTGCTCATTCATGCACATATTTTAATTTTGCAATTTGAAGTTTTTTATTTTTATTTAAATAAAAAACACCCTGCATTCTTTTTCTTTCCACTATAAAATACATAAAAATATAAAATATTTTTAAACAATTAAAAAATTATATTTATTTGTTTATTTTACAACTTCGGACCAAAAATCACTAAAAATTATAATAAAAATTTCAAAAAATGGAAAAACTCTAAAATCCTTAATAAAAATATATAAAATCATAAAAATTCCAAAATAATATATTTTCTATCTCTAAATTTTATTTTTATTATTATATTTATATTTAAATTAACTTGGAGAAATTTTGACATAGTTTGGTATTTTTCCCCTCCATTTTAATTTTAGATATTTAATTTAGCCATGTTTTAGGGTATTTTTTATTTTAAAATCTATAAAAAAATTAGCAAAAATTATTATAAAAATATAAAAATAGTAAAAAATATTCTAAAACCCAAATATATTTTATTCCCTTTATTTTGATTATTTTTATTAAGTGTTATATTTGTCATAACCTATATTATGTATATTCTCTATATATAGCTTTATATATATATATTAAAAGAACAAGAAAATATAAAAATATAAAAATATAAACAGAAAATATAAAAACAGAAATTAAAAATCAAAATATAAAAATGTAAAGTCAACAATAAAAAAAAATAAAATTTAAAACCCACAAAAAGAGCACATATAGACAAATACATCACTCACTCTTTTGTGCTTTATTGCCCGATCTATCATGCTTGTTCCCTATGTTCGACATTCTACACATACTTGCACACTATACACATCTTTGTTGTAGAGTTATAATAAATTTTAACTCTGCACTGCTTTTTATTGCGTAATTATCATTGTGGGTTAATTGTTGTTTGAAGCAGGGTTTCTTGCGGGTTGCCACAGCGACTGCGTCTCCGCCTTGTGTGAGACGTATTTTAGAACTGTGAAAAATCCTCTTCAACTAATGACGACGTTACTGGGGAACAACATCACATAGATTGGCATTGATTGATTGATTATGATTATTTGCCTATGTTTGTGCTTTCATTATTTTCTTATTATTTGATATACTTGTTTGAGCTATCTAACCCCCTCTCTTTGTTGACTGTGTGCGAGGTACCAAGGATCGAGGGAGGAGCCCCTCTTTGGAGCATTTGTGCACCCACGTTAGGCGACTGGACCTAGTACCAAGGAAGGCTTGGAGGACTCGAGAAGATAGTCATATTTTGAGCATTTTTTGTTGTATTTACTATTGTAATTTAAGTGAGGGCCTCGTCAGTTTTGTCACAGTTTTTATGACCTTTTTTTCCTATATTTCACGATTTAGTTATTTATTTTGTGTGATTGAGCCCTTAGCTTTAGGATTTGTTTGATGATAGTATTAGGTCCAACCACTTAATTATCTTTGCATGCTTCTATAGATTACATATGGACTTAGTCAAATATAAAACTGCTTCTCACTCATTCTTTGAATCACGTGCTGTGAGAGTCCTCCATACAATGCTTGTAGGATCCACTGTTGTGGGCACCTATTAGAGTCCAAGATCAGACCACTAAGTTCGATTATAAGTCATTAGCATTGGTTCTTCACGATAATAGCAATTTTTGAACTTAGGATGATTTCATCAGCTTTCATTTTCATATAGTGTAGGTTTCAATTCTGTTGAGCATCTTTGCATGTAGAGTGTTGGAGGCAAGGTGAGCATTTACGCTTTAGCATCCATCATCATTTTCGCCGCTTGCATTGTTTTTCCGCCTCTCTACCCTAATTTTGATCACCTAGGTGCTATGTAAAATTGACTCCTCGATAGGTTTGTGTATTTCTCATTAAAAATTCAAAAAAAGTGATAACAATGAAATTGAGACTGCTAATATTACTTGACCCTAAAATAGACTAAAAAGAAAATAAATTTGTTTTGGGGAGACTAGTCCCCTCATTGTATTCATTTTACATTGCTCACGTACACACTAAGGTTAGTGACCAAATCCCATCTAATCCAACCTAAGTGATTGTACAATTTTGTGATTTTGACCTAACTCTAAACACAGACGAGATAAAAAGACCGAGCTTTCATGGTCTCTACCATGTTGAGTAGGTGAATTGAGGGGTTTTTATTGTGCGTGTTTGTTTGTGATTGTTTGTGTGCATCCTAGATTGACTCTGTGCACTTGCGTCTTTCTCCGCACTTCTCTTGATTTCATCCTCGTGCTCTCTCGATCATTTTCCTTTCATTTCGGAGATGGCTGATTGGAGTTATCTTTATCCGAACTTCGTGGATCCCTTGTACACTCCATCCGGTCCACCTCCCTTTTTCCAGGAGGACTTTGCTCCTGACTTTGTACATATCCGCCTCAGCCACGGATTCAGGCCTCGGATTTTTATCTACATCCACCTCCACCTTCAGATTTCCCACCTTCACTTCCACCCGAGACCGGTCTGCTGGAGTCACCTTTCATGATTTCCATGATTAGGACCTTGAACTAAATGTTGGAGCAAATTAATTTGAGGATTTATGATCTTATTAGTTTAAATAAGAACCAAAATGTCGCTCCACTATTTGAGGACATGGATTCATTTTAGGATTTCTGTGAGAGCTTGCAATCACCAAAATTACGAAAAATTTTAAAACACAAAGATTTTGGTAGACACTTGGGTGAGTCAGATTGTGAGGAGAGTGCCCATCTGCTAGATCCTTGACCCACACATCCATTCAAATCATGTCCCACCTTTGACCCCGAGGATTCCACTGTACAGTCTGTTCTTGGCATTCCTTGTGTATATGTTGATTTCGATCTCTTCCATTGTATGGAGGAGATCTAAAAATTCAAAAAATATTGATTGAACCTGAAGTGGTGGTCGCTATTCACGAAATCATTGATGCCTCACTTCGCCAGGAAATGACCCAATTTTTCGCTCCTAATCATATGAAGTGAAAGTGTAGGAGTAGATCTGAGCATCATATCTTGACCATGGCCACTGCTCACGCCATCATCCATCATCCATCTTCTAGGAAAAGGATCATTGTCACACCTCTTGTGAGTTGCACCATCTCTGACCATTTATGTGGCAACACTCACCTCGATAGCAGTGCATCGATGAACATAATACCCTTCTCGTTGGTACAGTCTATTCATCTTGGGCCTCTCAAGAAAACCAGGATGATAGTATAATTTGTTGTCGGATCAATAAAGAGGCCAAAGGGCATACTTGAGAACGTCGTCATTCCAATTCAGGGCATGAGCTTCACTACAGACTTTGTCGTATTGCACATGGAGACCTCCACCTATATGGATCTACCTCCAATCATCCTGGGACGACCGTTCCTTGCCTCTGCGAGAGCCATTGTAGACTATGGATCTGGAGAGATTCACTTTTGTTCTGATGTCGGGAGCGATGTGTTGATCACCACACCTAACACCGATCAGAGACTTGCATCCTACGAGAGTGTGCCTGTGTTAGCTGACCCCAAGGGTTATGATCTTTATGTTGATATCAGAGAGACTTTCTTCATGACCGATGATAAGACCCGAGAATTCCTCTCCAAGGAGGAAGACTCAGAAAGTTTAGACCTTGGAGTTTCATCTTCCTATAATTGGCGATGCGTTGATGACATCCGCATGATTTACACGATTGATGCCATTGAGTGGAAGGTAGATGTTGATGATTCTAAGGCAGAATTTGATCCTGTTTCTTTTATTCAGGAACTCAAGCCTTTGATGAGAATGATGATCCTATTAAGACTTTAGAGGACGAACATGATTTGATTACTTGCACCGATGAGTTTGTTCCTTTTGGTTTTGACCTAGGAGAGACCTCGCAGGATGACCTTGATCATACTTCTTCCGAGATGAGTTCATTCCCATATCACTTTGATATCAGTAAGACACCCAATGTCAAACCTAGACATACTACTTCCACTAATCCGTCTGTGCCTTCTTACTCTGCGACTCTGACGATTTTCATCAGGTTGATCCTGATTGGCTTCCGTCCAATGTGGACCCCAATATCGACCTCCACCTTGTCAGACCCATTCCACATTAGTCTGGCAAGAAGGTTGGCTTTCTACCTTCTTGATCCTTTGTATATCCACCTTGTTTTATATTCGCCTTCGTTCGTCTCCGTCTATCTACCGTTTCTCTCATCCACCCACTCTCATGTGTGCCTTGCTTAGGACGTACTTTATCCTAAGTATAGGGGGATGGATGAGATGAGTGTTCATTCGTAGTTTCGTTTCATCACTCTTGTTATTGCCTATACTTAGGGCCACTTTTACCCTAAGTATAGGGGGAGTGATGTGTACATCCTCTTCTATCTTCTTCCATTTGATCTATCTTTTCTTATTTTTCTTGTTTTCCTTTTCTATTTTCTTTTTCTACCAAAATGGTGCCGCCCCTTTTTGTCAGTCTTCTATACTTAGGATGTACTTTGTCCTAAGTATAGGGGGTGTGCACCCTGATTTCTTTTATTCTTTGATCCTCTCCACTATCTCCTCTTCTTGTCTATACTTAGGGATATCTTACCCTAAGTATAGGGGAGACAGTATGAGTACGATCTGTTCATTCCCACCATTGACCCTCCCTTCTTTGTGTACAATCTGCTATACATAGGATTATTTGATCCTAAGTATAGAGGGACGATCAACTTCTCATTCGTTCATCCATTCCTTATTCTGTAAACTTTTCTATACTCAGTACGAGTTAAGTCTTCTCTTTTTCTATCTGATCTATGAGGACATAACTTAAGCAAAGTATAGGGGGTCATGTATACTCTGTATATACTTTAACCATAACTCGTACTTTCATATTTTCCTATCTAGTTATACTATAAAAATTCATTAAAACACTTAATAAAATATGTTGATTATTCCTCAAAGTGTTTTTGTGTTTACTGATTAATAAATCATGTGAAAATGTTTTTTGCAAATGTTTGAAAAATATTTTAAAAATACCTTTGAAAAATCTTTTAAAAACTATTTGGAAAACATTTTGTTAAATATTTTCAACATTTGCAAAATTATTTTGTTTGAAAAATTTCTTTTCTTTGTGTTAAAGAAAAATGTTTGAAAAACAATTTGCAAATGTTTGAAAAATGGTTGCAAGAATATTTTGAAAAATCTATATATAGTGTTTGTAAAAGCATTGCAAAATGATTTTCAAATATGTGTACATGTTTGTACTCTTTCTAAAAATTATTTTGGACTATAGTTTTCAAATTTTGTTTATGAAATCCTTTTCAATTAGTTTGAGGAATATATACATCACATTAAAATTCTTTAATAAACTGTATATATATAATTGACCACTTACCCCTTATAAATTCTTAAACTCTAGTTCTTGTAAATATAAGATACATCCCTATGTAAATATTTCTACCTAGTTTTAGCCAAAATGTTTTGTATTCAAAAATACAAAAACATTTGAAAAATCTTTTTAAAAAAACAAAAAAAAAAGCATATGCATCACATTTTCAAATATCCATAAAAAGTTCAAAACTTTTGAAAACTTGCATCACAAAAATATTTTCTGTATAGCATTAGCATTTTTCATATTGAGTTTGATAATTTAACAATTCTAAATAAAATATGAAGATTGGAGCTTGGTTGGACCTTAAAATCTACCTAATTACCAGGAACCTTATAGGAACTAGAATTGAGGTACTTCAGGTCTAGTTGACTTAATTATTTGAGGATCACGAGACTTGGTTCAATGGATTCTTAACTGCCTAAGAAGAATATTTCAGAGCACATGCATGGCTCTTGTCGATAATGACCTAACTTGGATACCTGCACCTTTCACTTGGCTCAACTCATTTGGAGTGGTGAGGGGATTGAATTTGCCAGTATGAGACTCGCAAAAGTGGAAACATTTGTCCTCCTCTAGGGAGGGTAGTGCACCCCAACCTGTCCAGTGGCATTGACATCTAAAGACAAGAGAGTGTGGGTTTCAATAAAGCTTCAAAAGAGGGACAATCTACTAGCTCAAGAGGAAAAACTCCTTATGTAAATGTTGTTGTAATAGTATTCCAAAAAAAAGCAAAAAGAAAAAAAAACTCCAAAAAAGTGGACATGCTTGTTTAAAAATAAAGTGCCTGTTGGAGTGTATATATTTGTATAGTCAATAAGCAAGCTTGAGCTTAAAAGTCAAATTATGTGAGCCTACAGATGGATAACATGACTATACTAGTCTTGCATCCTAGGATAGGCAGCTACACTAGCTACCGTCCATTCTTCTCTTCACCCCCTCCTCTTGAGTTGGTTGTTACTTGAACTTAGGAGGGAATACCCGCTTCTCGAGGAAGGAGTTGCTAGATTGGGGAATCACTAGGTTTTCATATTGGAGAAGTCGGTCTCTTTGTCATTTCAGTTGGAGAGAACCACCATCACTTATACTATACGAGTCAGATTCATAGTCGTAAGGCTTCAGTATGAGTTGAAGTATTCTGACCTGGCTATTGAGGAGGCTTGAGCAGAGTTTTTGGGATTTTAGAAGGTTGTTGGATTTCAAATCTGATTCCCATTAAGGTTCCGCCCGCACTAAAATTCCAAAGGTCTGACTTAAGCTTCAAACTTTGATTTTGTGAAGACAATTTTGAGAATTAAATTTAATCCAATTTCTTTATTTCTCTTTCATTTTTTTTCTTTTCTGCACTTATTGCGTAAGTGTTTGCAATGGAATAGTAAAGGCAAGTATAGGGGGATGATGAATCTCCACTTCATCATCTTTATTCTATCATTTTGGCTCGAAAAACCCTAATAAATTCATGTAAATACCCTAAATTTGTGCATTTTAGCATTTGTGCTTCATTGTGTAAAAAGTGTATAAAATACCATTTTTAAAGACAAAATTATAGAATAAATAAAAGAAAAGAAAAGAATAAAATATTGAAGATATTTTATGATGCTAAACACCGAGACCTAGACATCTCGATGACTAGGTCGACAAGGAATAAAGAAGGGGGAGATAAGGGCCAAAATACAATTAAAATCCCCTTTATTGAATCCAATAATTTTTTATTCATTTTGGGACCTATTTTTAGTTCCACTTTTATAATTAGAATAAAGAAAATTTGTATATGAAAGTTGTAGAAATTATAAAAAATAACAAAATTGACTTCACACAAAAATAATAAACAAAGTACAAAATATACTCTAAATAAGATTCCAAAATCCCAACTTTCCAGACCCATATCTCTCAAATAAATACTCAAAATATATCAAACTCACCTTTATATGTATATAAATTTTAATAAGCTATATAATGAAGGTGGTTTCATATTTTTTTGGAGTTACAATGTGAAAATTAGGTTTTGGATCCCTATTGTATAGTTGTACTGATTAAAATATTCATTTTTTATTATTCATTTTTTCTAATTTTATTTTTTTGAAAGGATTTTTTCTAATTTTATATTTTTATAATTTTGTGAATATTATTTATAATATATGTAAATATCAAAACTGGAATAAAATAATAAACAAAGCATTAAAATAAAATACTTGTATAAAATACATATGTAAAATACCTATAATCATACCAACATAATTAATATACCTATTTATTTAATTGTATATATCATATCAACAAAATAAAATAAAAATATATCGAAGTTTGTAAAAATAAGTTATAAATATATAAAATAATAAACTAAAATAATAAAATATAAAATATAAAATAAAATACTTAAATACATAGATGAATATGCCTATATATAACCCCTAAAAAGTAACTTGTAATTTTAAACCTCTAAAAAATAAATAAAAGTCATAATAAAATTCTTCATAAAATAATAGATATTTTTATTTTATAACCTAAAATTAATAAAATAAATTATTATTTTTTATTGATTTTCAAAGTATTTTTTAGGAGGTTTTTCCTGGTCGGTCCACATAGACCAATCGGGGCGCAGCGTTAGTTGACCTCGGCCAACTACACTGCCCTCCCCTTGCAATTGTTTGACATCTCATTTTTCCCCCTTCTTCTCGATTTTTTTGAGGTTGCATCTTTCACTGATTGGCATGACTCCCTTTTCGACTTTTTCTCCTCGTAGATTGGTGATACACACCCATTTCTTATATTTGGTGGTGCATCATTGCATCACTCCTATTTTCTTCAATTTAGGAGCCATGTCGACCACCTTGTTCAAAAAGGCCATCTGATCTTTCTTCTCTTTTTTGAACCCTCTTGGACCCGTTCCAACCCCCTTGTTCAAGCCCCAGGATTGAGCGTGGTGACAACAGGCTCCCTAGCTCCTCGGAGGCGTGGCTAGGCGATTCTAGGGGAGGCTCCACCACCATCTCCAGCCACTGGCCATGTCCATCTCTGGCATTCCCAGCCATCAAGGTTTATTTTCTCCATTTTCTTGCCTTTTTTTCAACGTAGCCATAGTCATAGGATCCCTCTCGAACCTTTTTCTTCGCATTTTAGTCGCTTCGTCGCCCTTGCCCACTATTCGTTGGAGCTCGCTCCAGTGAACCTCCATCTTGCTTTCCCTACTCCATTCCACCCCACTGTTGTCTCGAGGAAGTTTTCCCTTGACCCTTTCACCATCTTTTGTAATTATCTAGAGTTAAGGATACGCTTGGAGGTAATTTTGGGCTTCGTCGAAGGCTCCTGGAGCTCCACCGCTCCGCTGGCCTCTTGCGGGCACTCCGGTCACCGCCGGAGCATTTTACATCGCCCGCACTTAAGGGACTCCTGCAGGATCAGTCGCAACCATTTTGCAGCCCCAAAGAACGTCGTAGAAGCATGATCTCATCGGAGGAAGCTCACTTCGTCGGAGCTTCCTCCCAGTTCTTCCCCATATGCTCCTCGTTGTCCGATCGAAGGCCCGCTCCAGTTCGTATCTCAGTCATTGGATGCGTCAGCTGCCAACCAATAAATCATCAATGAACCATCTAATCTAAGTTGTCAGTAATCGAAGGGGTATCGTGCACCTTCATCCCGCCACGTGTCCAAGTAAGCGGCTGCTTGTCGTTTGATCATGCCTCTTGCGTGGGTATTTTGCTACTTCACCCTCAAAAATTTTGTATCTAAATAGTAGTCTATAATCTTTCCTCAGTCGTGTTATGTTTTGTGTAATTTTCACATTGTGGCCCCTTGAACTTGTGCTGACTGCTGGTTGGTCCACACCACGTTACCTCACGTGTTTCGCATGTGTGAGGAGTGGTGATTTTGTGGCCGGACCCTCGGGCATTTTCTTATTTCTGTTTGGTCCACAGACTATTTTATTCATTAAAAACTTTTTAGGAAATTTGCATACACGCCCACAAAATTTTGGATAATTACATTTATGTCCCCGCTAACGTGGCTTACGTGTTCATACACGTGATTTTGGCATTTTTACAGGAGGACCCTTAGGGTTTTTTGTATTTCTTGTAGGTCCTATAAATTTTTTATGGGTTATAATTTTTTGTGGAAATTGTAGTTTGTCCGTTGGACTTTTATCTATTAATATTAATACCCCTGCTAGTATTGCATTTTCTCTGTGTTGTCTCTATTTATTTTACATAGCAAGTCAACTCGAAAATTCTCAAAAAAACATGTGTAGCTTTTTGTTGCATTTTTCTTTCACGCATATATTTTTATTTTGCAATTTGAAGTTTTATAATATTTATTTAAAATAAAAAAACACCCAATTTTCTCCCTATTGCAAATAAAATACATAAAAATATAAAATATTTTTGAAAAATTCCAAAAAATATATTTTATATTCATTTAATTATTTTACAACTTCATACCAAAAATTGCTAAAAACTATAAAATAAAACTAAAAAAATAAGAACTCTAAAAAACTTTATAAAAATATATAAAATCATAATATTTCAAAAAAATGTTTCTTGTCTCTAAATTTTCTTTATTTTATTCCCTTTATTTTGATTATTTTTATTTACTATTATATTTATCATAGCCTATATTGTGTATATACTCTATATATAGCTTTATATACTTTAAAAGAATAATAAAATATTAGAAGATAAAAATAAAAAAAGGAAATATAAAAAATGAAAATAAAAAATCAAATAATCAAAATTATAAAATCAAAAATAAAATAAAAAATTTAAAATTTAAAACCCACAAAAAGAGCACATATAAACAAATACATCACACTCACACTTTTGTGTCTTATTGTCCGATCTATCCTACTTGTTCCCTATGTTCAACACTCTACACATACTTGCACACTATACACAACTTTGTTATAGAGTTATAATAAATTTTAACTCTACACCACTTTTTATAACTTAATTATCATTGTGGGTTAATTGTTGTTTGAGATAGGGTTTCTTGTGGGTTGAATAGCGACTGTGTCTACGCCTTGTGTGAGACATATTTTAAAACCGTGAAAAATCCTCTTCAACATTAGGATAAAATGATTTGGATATTAAAATAGTAAATAAAGTTAAAAATTCTTCAAAGCAATTTTAATAAATAATAGATAATCTAAATAAAATTCAAAGACATAAATAAATGTTTTTGAATTTTTTGATTTTTTTTATATTTATAAAGGATTTTAGAGTTTTTAAATTTTTATTCCTTTTCTTTTTCTATTTTAAGGTTTTAGGTCTAGAAGTTCAAAATCCTAAATTTGAAAAATACATATTTTAGAGAATTTTTCAGAACATTTTTTATTTTTTAGTATTTTATAATTCAAACAGGGATAAAAATGTGCTCTTTTTATTTTTAATAAATACTTTTTTTGATGAAATATTTTTAATAAATACTAAAAGTGCCAAAAAGGAGAATGCAAAATATGCATTAATTTATAAGCAAGCATGCACTTAACTCCTATTTTTTGTAAATTGTTGGAGCACAGATGCTAGTTTTAATAAATGGAACACATGCACAAAAATACAAGTACTAGAAAAGGCATTTATGACCTCAAAATAAAGTGTGGAATGGATTCTGCAAAATATCGAAAAATATTCAATTATTATTCGAAGTTCTAGGACTAAAATTAAATACAAATACCCGCGAGGGTATCTCTTCAAAATGGTCACCTCATGTAGGACCACATGTAAGGTGATGTGGATTGGACTTAAAAGTAAATACAAGAAAGTACGACAATTCCAATGCAAATTCACCAAAACTTTTAAACTGCGAAAATAAATTACAAGACAAAATAATAAAGCTACAAAAGTTGGGGGTATGGGATGCAATTTACCCCCTGATAGGCATGATCCAACGGATGAGATTTCTTCATTTAGCCACGTGGAAAGAATGTAATGACTGATGCCGGTTCGTGCAGAAACAGTTTGGATCAGATTGCCCCACTGATCTAGCGGTGGAGGAGTGGGGCTATTCCTACGACTCTAATCAAAACTAGGCGAAGGGCGAGATCAGACAACGCTGAGGTCCACTGATAGAATATGGAAGAACGTTTGCATGGGGATGCTCCGATCATCTCCTCCACATGACTACAGTTGTAGCAACAACTATTGAGATGCTAGAATTGGCCTTGGAAGTGGTATGTAACTCTTGGAAGCATCAAAAGTGGCCAGGACCCATCGGTGGGGTCTAGGCTGCTCGGAGAAGGTTGGAGCGCCAAGCACCTCCTTCGTCAACAAAATTTTACCCAGATGGGTCTTAGCTCTCCAACACCTGCAATGAAACACACAAGAACACGCAGATGAAGGTCCCAGGAGGTTTAGTTGGTAGAATGGACGTGGGGCGAGGTGTGGCGGGGAGGTCTCAGGCGAGCGATAGATGAGGACCTCTGATCTCCACATTCGCTAAGGATCTGGGTGAATGGAATGGTTAGGAACATAGATAAGGTGATGAAGAGTGAGGTGAAGGTTATTACGGGTCAGAGAACAATCAGAGCACAATGGGGGGTTCATCGGAGCAGAGAGTTGCTGAACTACGAATGTATGATTCTACACTAATGCAAATGGTTAAATGCTAAACTACTGGTAGGAAATAAAAATAGAAACTAAAATCTGCTTATAGAGCAAGGAAAAAGACTCACGTAGCCAGAGCTGTGAGATGAGGAACCTCATGATGGAGCACCATCGGAGATGACGAAATCGACCTCTCCGTCACTCCACGTGCCGAAGAGCAGGATGAGCGAGCTACAACCTCACTCAAGCCCTGGGGTTCAGATTTAGGAAAAGAAAATGGCCAAAATGGATTCACAAATTCAAGGAAGAATGGAGCTCGAGTTTTGTACAGTTGACGAACGATCTGAGGGATCGAGGTGGTCAGCTCCGTGCATCAACGCAACCTAAAAACTGATCTGGCGTCATAGGTGGATGCTCGAAGAGAAAAAGTCATGAAGGAATCTCTAAAAAATGGTGAAATAAGTGGGCTGCAAAAATCAAAGAAGAATGGTCAAAAGCTAGGTCTGACAGAGCTAGGACCTGGGGAGAGGAGTTGATTGGGGTCAACTCTTGACTCCCCCTGGTTGGTCCACGTGGACGAACCAGAATAATGGAATCCATAAATTATTTATAAAATCAATATCAAATAGTAAATGAATTTATTAAATTAAATTTAAAAAATGAAAATTGTTTATTATTTTACAGAGTATTTTAATATGGTTTTTATTTATGTTTAGGGGCTTATTTATTATAAGTTACATTTTAGATATCATTTATAGGTATATTACCTATGTTTTGAGTATTTTATTTTATTTTGTATTCTTTTATTACTTTATTTTTATAATTTATATATTTATAACTTACTTTTATATACATAAATATATTTTTCTGTTATTTTTTAGATATAATATGTACACTTAAATAAACAAGGATGTATATTATATAGGGATAAGTATAGGTATTTCATCTATGCATTTATATAGGCTATTTTATTTTTCTATTTTCGTTATGATTTTATTGTATTATAAAAAATCTTATGTATTATAAATAATATTCCTAAAATTATAAATTATAAAATTAATAAAGAATACATAAAATGAATATTTTATTCATGTAAACTATACAATAGGGGCCCAAAACCTAACTTTTACACCTTGAATGAATCCATCTTTGTTAAGTAGCTTATTAAAAGTATATACAATTAAAGTTGATTTTGTGCATTTTGTATTTATATAGAGAATATGTGGGTCTGGGAAGTTTGGAATTTATATTTTTATTTAGAGTATAAAAAGTACACTGTAAACTATTTTTGTGTAAAGTCAATTTTGTATTTTTCTATATATTATTATCAACAACTTTCTTGGTGCAAAGTTTCTTTATTTGAAGTATTAATAAAAAATAAAATGGGTCCTTAAAATGACGTATTGATGAATAAATAAATGGTATTTTTATTGTATATCTGACCCTTATCTCCCCCTACTTTATTCTTTGTCGACCCCGTCAACAAGATGCCTAGGACTTAAGGTTAGGGGTCATAAGATACCATTGGCATTTTATTATTTTTCTTTTCTTTTCTTTATTCTATAATTTTTACATTAAAATCTATATTTTATATACAATAAATGGGATAAATAATGAAAGTTAATGTGTACATAATAATGATAGCTACATGCATTTTGAGGCTATTTAAGGCCAAAATGATAGAATAAATATGATGAAATAGAGATTTATCTCCCACTGTACTTTCCTTTTATAGTTCCTAGCAAATAATTATGCAATAAGTGTAGAAAATAAGAATAAAGAAAAGAAAAAAAAACGTGGATTGATTTTAGTTTTCAAACTTGTCTCCAGAAAATAAAAGTTTGGAGCTTAAGCCGGGCCTTTGGATTTTATGTGCAGTCGGAACCTTATTGGGAAACAGATTTGAAACACAACAACCATCGAGAATCATAAAACCCTGCTCAAGTCTCCTCAACAGCCAAGTCAGAATAGATCAAATCATACACAAACCCTTATGACTATGATTCTGTCTTGGACAGTTTGTGTGATATGTAGCTCTCCTCGGCTGAAGCGCTAAAAGTCAGTCTTCTCCAACATGGTGACCTTAACCTCATTCCAATAACTCTTTCCTAAATAAGAGGGATATTCCCTTCTAAATTCAAGTGACAACCAGCTCAAGAAGAGGAGGTGGAGAGAAGAACAGACAGTAGCCAGTGTAGCTACCTATCCTATGATGCCTGTGTAGACAAGTCATTCGGCTGCAGACTCACGTATATATGACTTTGAAGCTCAAGCTTTCTTATTAACTATACAAATATGTACACTTTGACATGCATTTTATTTTCAATCTGTCTTGTCCACTTTTTGGAGTTTTTTCCTTATTTTTGTGAATACTATATAAAACAACATTTGCATAAGGACTTTTTCTTCTTGAGATAGTAGACTATCCCTCTTTTGAATCTACGATTGCAACCCACAAATTCTGTCATTAGGCCTCATCGCCATTGGTTCGGGTTGGGGTACAATGGTAACAAATGTATGACTTATGATGTTTCCATTTGCTTGTGTCTCATGTTGACAAATCCATCCCTCTACCACTTCAATTCAGGTGAGCGAAGTGAAAAGTGCAGGTATGCAAGCTTGGTCATTATCAACAAGAATCATGCGTGTGCTCCGAAATACACTACTTAGGCAGTCAAGACGACATTAAATTGTCTCATGATCTCAAAGAATGAAGTCAACTAGACATGAAGTATCTCAATTCCAGTCCTATAAGGTTTCTGTGATTAAGTATATTTAAGATCCAACCAAGCTCAAATATTCGAACTTTATTTATATTTATTCAAGTATCAAACTCAATATGAAAATGCAAATGCTATGTATAATGCAGAAAATATTTTTGTGATGTAATTTTCTAATTTTGAACTTTTTATGGATTTTTTTAGAAAGGTTTTTCAATTTTTTATAAAATTTTCAAGAAGATTTTACAAATGTTTTTGGAGTTTTTGATTTTGCAAATTTTTAGGGATTTTAAAAATAAAAGGTCTTGGAAAAGAAATAGGAGTATATGCTAATTATTTACACAAGGATGCATCTTGTTATTTATAAGAGTTAGGGTTTTTAAAAATTTACAGGTTTATAAAGTTCTATAAAGGATTTTATTATGTACCCAAATATCAAAAATAATTGGAAAATATTTGTACAAGTAATTTTAAAACTTTATTTTGCAAAGTAATTTGACAAATAGGTTTTTAAAAAAAATTACAAAATTTGAAAATCATTTTGCAAACATTTTTCAAATAGTATAAATAGATTTTTCAAAATAATTTTTCAACCATTTTTGAAAATCTTCTGCAAACAGATTTTTAAAAGTTTTTATTTCAAAGAAAGAAAGGAAATTTTTACAAACAAACATTTTTGCAAAAATTGAAAATATTTAACAAAATATTTTCCAAACAGTTTCCAACAGATTTTTCAAAGGTTTTTCAAACTATTTTTCAAACATTTTGCAAAAAACATTTTTAATCATGATTTATTAATCAATATATATTAAGAATTGGGTATATATGTATTAATTCTTATTAATTAACCATATTATTAAAAAAAGTACACATTATGGATAAAGTATATACGAAGTATATACAACCCCCTATACTTAGGAGAGAAAAAGAGAAGACATAACTCTTACTGGGTATAGAAAGTCCTACAAAAGAATGAAAGAGAAGTCAACCAACCCCCTATACTTAGGATCAACTAATCCTAAGTATAGCAGACTATACATAGGACATGGAGGGTCATATGTGGGAATGAACAGTAACACTCAGACTGTCTCCCCATATGCTTAGGGTAAGATACCCCTAAGTATAGACAAAAAATCAACAGGAAGGATACGATGGAGGGGATCAAAGAATGAACAACTCATGGTGCACACCCCCATGTTTAGGACAAAGTACATCCTAAGTATAGGAATGGAGAAGGGGTGACACCTTCTTGGATGAAAAAAAATGTCTCCCCATAAGCTTAGGGTAAGATACCCCTAAGTATAGACAAAAATCAACAGGAAGGATACGATGGAGGGGATCAAAGAATGAACAACTCATGGTGCACACCCCCATGATTAGGACAAAGTACATCCCAAGTATAGGAATGGAGAAGGGGTGACACCTTTTTGGATGAAAAAAATGAAAATGAAAAGAAGAAAAGAAAAAAAGAAGAAAAGATCACTCAACTTATCCACCTCTCCTATACTTAGGACAAAGTACATCCTACTTGAGGCAAAACCATGGAATGAGGTGGCTCACCAAAAACGATAGAGGGTAGGAAGAAAAATGAAAACAGATAAACAAAGTGGTGGATGTACAAGGATCAAGAAGGTAGAAAGCGGGCATTCTTGCGTGATCGCTGAGTAATGGATCTAACAAGATGCAGGTCGATATTGGGTCGTCAGCAGACACAAACTGATCAGGATCGACATGGTAAAGATCCTCAACAATCTCAAAGAAAAAAGGCACGAATTGGTTAGTGGAAGTAGTGTGGCCAGGTCCGACGTGAGAAGTCTCTGCTAGGTCATCATCAAAAGGCCTTAATTCCTTAATGAAAGTGATAAAGTCAAATTTGGCCTTTGCAGTCTCTATTATGTATTCCCTTCACTCTAAGGTGTATGTAGTGTAAATACTATGGATGTCATCAATGCATCACCATTCACTGGAAGGGAGAACTCCAAGGTCTATGCTTTCCGAGTCTTCCTCCTTGGAGAGGAATTCTTGGGTCTCACTGTCATCCAACATACGACAAAACTCTATGATATCATCATCAAGGTCATACTCCTAGAGGTAGGCTAACACGAGCACACTGTCGTGGGATGTGAGTCTCTAGTCTATAGTGGGTGTAGTGATCAACCCACTTCCAACATCAGAAAAAAAGCGAATCTCTCCATATCCATAATCAATAATAGCTCTCGCAGAAGCGAGTAAGGGTCGTCCCAAGATGATTGGAGCGTGCTTCATAGGGGTGGAGGGTTCCATGGGCAATACGACAAAGTCAGCAGTGAAGCTCATGCCCTGAATATGAATGACAACGTTCCCTAGAATATCCTTCTGCCTCTTTATTGATCCATCAGCAAATTGCCAAATAATCATGGTTTCTTGAGAGGCCCTAAGTGAAGAGACTATAGCAACGAGAAGGGTATTATATTAATTGAAGCACCGTCATCAAGGAGAGTGTTATCAAAAGAATATTCAGAGATGGTGCAACTTACAAGAGGTGTAATAATGTTCCCTTTACTAGTGTGTGGACAGAGAGAGATGGCATAGGCAGTGGCCATAGTCAAGATGTGTCACTCAGATCTGCTTCGCTTTCTCTTCTTGGGTTTAAGAGTAGATAATTGGGTCATGGATCGGAGAAGTGGGGCATCATTTATCTCATGAGTATCTGCCATCACTTCAGGTCTAATCGACATTTGTTTGAGATTTTGGATCTCCTCCATACAAGGGAGAAGATCGAAATCATCATCTACATAAGGATGACTAAGAGCAGTCTGTATAGTGTCATCCTTGCGGTCAAAGGTGGGAACTATTATGAGTGTGTGTGTGTGGGCCTGTGGTCTGGCAATGGTGCCCTGTCCTCACAAAATGACTCAACCATGTGTCTCCAGGATTCTTTTTTGTGTTTTAAAATTTTTCTCATTCTTTTTGTATTTGGGGCGATTGCAAGCTTTCATATGCATCTTCAAATGAACTCATATCATCAAATGGTGAAGCGTGATTGTGGATCTTATTTATACTAGTGAGGTCATCAATCCTCTTATTCAGTTGCTCCATCATCTAAGTCAAGTGTTCAAGAGCGGACTCCATGAGAGGTGATTCAACAAATCAGTTTCAGATTGGTGAGGTGGAGGAAAATGTGAGTGTGGTGATGGATAAAAGCATGATTACTGCTAATGGATTTGGATGATATGTACAAAAAGAAAATCAGGAGCAAAGTCCTCCTGATAAAATGGAGGTGTCTCGGCTGGGGGGTACGAGGGATTCACAAAGTCTGGATAAAAATCGCTCCAGTCCACCATCTCCGAAACAAAGGAAAGGGATCGGGAGGACACGATTGTCAAATCATTATATGGAAGAAAAAATGGCCTAAATGCATAGAGAAGATCGAGTATGCACAAATGCAAACAAGTATTCCCAAAGCAAACCCCTCAATTCACCTACTCAACATAATAAGTCCGTGAAAGTTTGATCTTTTTATCTTTTCAAATTCTAGAGTCAGGATAAACACAAAGCTATACAAGCATACATGTAGGCTTGGATTGGGGCACTAATCCTTAGTGTATACATATGAATAAAACACACAAACAATGAGGGGGTTACTCTCCCCAAGACATGGATTTTTCTTTTTGACTTTTAGGGTTGAGTAAACTTAGCAGTTGATAATCGAAATTTTGCGAGGGTCAAAATATGTCTCACACAAGACGGAGACAAAGTCATTGTGGCGACGACTCATGAAACCCCAATTAGTCAATAATTAACCCACAACAGATATCAAACGATGAAAAGCGATGCATAGTTAAAATTTAGGGGTTTTTACCCAGCAGACCCTATAAATGTTTTAAAACGCTTCTACGACCTTTGCACAACGTAATTACCCCATCGACCCTATAAATTACCCCAAGAACCCCCACGGGCTTAAAACATATTACCCGGAGGGTTCATGGGGTAAGAGTTTGGAACTTTACGGAGTCAAGGGGGGAATTAGGTTGTTTCAAGGGTCGTAGAAGCATTTTAAAACGTTTATAGGGTATGCTGGGTAAAAATCCCTAAAATTTATTATAACTCTACAACAGATGTGTATAGTGCAAGTAGTGTAGATTGTCGAACACAGGAAGCAAACAGGTAGAACGGGGCAATCAAGCTCAAATGCGAATGTGATGTACTTGTCTATACAAGTGCTATTTTTTGTGGGTTCTTTATTTTATATTTTTTTGTTAAATTTATTTATTTTTATATTTATATTTTGATTTTTAATTTTTTTATTTTAAATTTTCTTTTTGTATTTTATATTTTATATTTTCTATTTATTTCTTTTAATAAAGATATAAAACTATATAGGATTTATATATACAAGAGAGATAAGAGAGAAATAAAAATAGGTAAAAATATTCAAAATACAGGAAATAAAAATTTTTTATGCTTTTCACAATTTGTAATGTTTTTGTAATTTTTCTGTGTTTTTTCTAATTTTTTTGGTATTTTTAAAGTAAAAAATACTCAAAATAGTGAATATAATTAGTAGCCAAAATTAAAATAGAGATGAAAAATATCAAACAGTAACAAACATTCTCCAAATTAATTTTAAAATAAAGATAGTAATACAAAAAAATTCAGGAACACGAGTTATATTTTTAGGATTTTTTATGGATTTTATAATTTTTTATAGAGAGTTTTAGTGTTTTCTATTTTTTGACTTTTTTTATATTTTTAGTGATTTTTTGGTCCGAAGGTAATAGATGAAAAAACAAACAAAATATAATTTTTTGGAAATTTCCAAAAATGTTTTATAATATTTATTTAATTTCTAATGCAAATAGTGAAGAAAATGCATGTTTTTAAATTTTTATAAATAATAAAGTACAATAAAAATGTAAAATAAAAATATGACGTGATAGAGCAGTTCAACAGGTACACGATGATATTTTTTACGATTTTTTAGAGATTTATAGATGCATGAAATAAATACTAGAAATAAAGAGAAACTACACTACTAACAATGGCATTTTTGTAAATAGAAGAAAAAGCGAGGGCTAAAGTGTAATTTTTCCACAAAATTATAACATATTAAAAAATATTTCATGACCAATCATAAATCACCAAAATCCTAGGTATATCTCTGCAAAAACGCCAAGCCCACGTGCGTTGACACGCGCGCCTGGCATGGACTAAATCGCAATATTCAAGAACCTAGGGGATAAAATGCAAATTAACTAGAAATCGTATAACAATAATAAATAATTTGTGGATTTTTTCGGAATACAAAAAAACCTGGGGTCCCTGGTGCAAAATGTCCGCCCTCACGTGCATAGGTCACGTGAGGTGACGTGGCTAGGGACCAAAATGCAATAATAGAAAGTAGTAGGGTCTAGTTATAAATATTACAAAAAATTTCAAACGCTAGATAAACGATTTAAGACCGAATATTAAATACAAAAAGAGCGGGCGTTAGATTGCAAAATACCCTCGCCCAGGCGCATCAGACAGCTGACGGTAGACCACTCAAGACACGTGTCGCGATCTCGCGCGTCGATGACGCTTCGATGAGGATGGCCCAGATTAGATCCTTTGGCAAGGATCAATGGCTGCTGGAGGGTGGGATCCAAGGGCTTGGAGATGCTCAGCAAGAACAGAGGGGGATCCAACAGCTCGGAGATGATCTGCAAGAACAAGGAAAGAACACGAGCCCGATGAGCTTGGATCGCCACACACGCTTCCTCCACTACCTTCTGTCGCTGGTAGGAAGTCCAGGAGCACGCTGGTGGCTCCCTTTAATGACTGGAGTCGTCGGAAGGTCTCGAAGGTTGCCGGACTGCACTCACTTAGGAAGAAGAGCGAAGAAGCTCCAGGAATCACGGTGGGAGCTCATAAGCACTCCAGACATGCGAAGAAGGCTCAGACCTGCAAGAAAGAGGGTCAAGGGGGTCATGGGAAAACTGTTGCGACCACCCGTGGTCGAAATATGGTGGAGAGTGGGAAGATGGAGGTTCGCCAGAGGGGGTCGATAGGGTGATCGGTGGGGCGATAGGCGAAATGGAAGATGGGGGTCGAATCCTACGGCTACGACGAATAAGAAAAGGAAAAGAAAATTAAAGAAAAAGGGATACCTCGATGTCTAGGAGCCAGAGATGGGACCACAACGGTCATTTTCCGGAGATGGGTTGGAACCGACCCTAGGCCATCGCCTGAGCCTCCCTCGCCGACTGGAGGAGGTCTGTCACACCTCCGGTCCGGAGCACGATTACAAGGAGGTCTGACTAGGGTCAAAAGGGGATCGAAAGCTTAAGGAAGGTGGTAGGTGGTTTTTGAATAGATGGTGGACAGGGCGAGAAGACCGAGGAAATTAGGGGCACTTTAGTGATCCAAGGATCGAGGTAAACCCCAGGCGTGTATCATGGATAATAGGGGAAGAAAAGTTAAGAACAACCCTAGGAGAAATGGTGAAAGGTCAGCCCTCAAAAAAATCGAGAAGGAAGGGGATAAACGAGGTCTGACACAGGGTAGAACGTTGGGGAGAGAGTGGACCATAGGTTAACTTCTGTCGCCACTAGGTTGGTCCACGTGGACCAACCAGGAAAAAGCCTAGCAAAAATCATTCTAAACTCATTTGAAAATAATAAATGATTTATTAATTTTAGGTTATTAAATAAAAAAATATTTATTATCTTCTGAAGCATTTTATGGTGATTTTTATTTATTTTTTAGAGGTTTAAAATGACAAGTTCCCTTTTAAGGGCTATATAGGTATATTCATCTATATATTTTAATATTTTACTTTTATATTATATATTTAATTTTATTAATTTGGTTTATTATTGTATATATTTACAAATTAATTTTATACACTTAAATATATTTTTATTTTATTTTTCTAATGTATTTTATACAATTAAATAATTAGTTGTATTATCTATATAGGAATAAGTACAGGTGTTTTACCTATGTATTTTATACAGGTATTTTATTTTTGTGTTTTAATGATATTTTTATTCCAGTTTTAATATACACATTATAAATAATATTTACAAAATTATAAAAATATAAAATTACAAATTTAATGAATAATAAAGAAAATGAATATTTTAATCAGTACAAGTATACAATAGGGGTCCAAAACTCAACTTTCAAACCGTAACTCCTAAAAATATGAAACCATCTTCATTAAATATCTTATTAAAAGTTATATACATTAGAGGTGATTTTGATATATTTCGATTTTTATTTGAGAGATATAGGTCTAGGAAGTTGGGATTCTAGAAATTTATTTAGATCATAACTTTTTATCTATACATTATTTTTGGTGAAATCAATTTTGTATTTTTCTATTTACAACTTTCATATTCAAAGTTTCTTTGTTTGAAGTATAAAAGTGGAACTAAAAATAGGTCCCAAAAAGCAATAAAGAATGAATTGAATAAAATGGATTTTTATTATATTTTGGCCCTTATCTCCCCCTACTTTATTCCTTGTCGACCAAGTCATCGAGATGCCTAGGTCTCAGGGTTTTGGGTCATAAAATATTTGCAATACTTTATTCTTTTTCTTTTCTTTTCTTTTCTTTTCTTTATTCTTTAATTTGGCTTTAAAAACCGTATATTATACAATATTTACACAATGATGCATAGATGATAAAAAAGCCTAAATTAAGCCTATTTGCACGCATTTACTAGGGTTTTTAAGGCCAAAATGATAGAATAAAGATGATGAAACAGAGATTCATCATCCCCCTATACTTGCCTAGTCCCTAGCAAACACTTATGCAATAAGTGCAGAAAAGAAAAATAAAGAAAATAAAAAGAAGAAAACTGGATTAAGTTTAATTATCAAACTTGTCTTCACAAAATCAAAGTTTGGAGCTCAAGTCAGACCTTTGAAATTTTAGTGCGGGTGGAACCCTAATGAGAACCAGATTTGAAATCTAACACCATTCGAGAATCCCAAAACCCTGCTCAAGTCTCCTCAATAGCCAGGTCAGAATACTTTAACTCATACGCAAACCCTTATGACTATGAATCTGACTCGTACAGTGTAAGTGATGGTGGTTCTCCCCAACTGAAATGACAATGAGAATGACTTCTCCAATATGACAACCCAGTGATTCCCCATTCCAATAACTCATTCCTCGAGGAGCGGGGTATTCGCTTCTAAGTTCAAGTGGCAACCAACTCAAGAGGAGGGGTGAAGAGAAGAATAGACAGTAACCTGTGTCACTACCTATCCTAGGATGCAAGACCAGTGTAGTTAAGTCATCCAGCTACAGGCTCACATAATTTGACTTTGAATCTCAAGCTTGCTTATTTACTATACAAATATATACACCCCAACATGCATTTTTATTTTTTTACAGGCATGTCCACTTTTTTGGAGATTTTGCTCTTTTTTCTTCCTTTTTTTTGAAATACTATATGCAACAACATTTACATAAGGAGTTTTTCCTCTTGAGCTAGTAGACTATCCCTCTTTTAAGCTATATTGCGACCCACACTCTCCTGTCCTCAAAACTCATCATCACCAAATGGGTTGGGGTTCACTTCCCTCCCTAGAGGAGGACAAATGTTTCCACTTGTTTGCGTCTCATACTGGCAAATCCATCCCCCTCACCACTCCAACTGAGTTAAGCCAAGTGAAAGGTGTAGGTGTCCAAGTTAGGTCATTATTGACAAGAGTTGTGCGTGTGGTCCAAAATATTCTACTTAGGTAGTCAAAACTCCATTGAACCAAGTCTCGTGATACTCAAAGAATTAAGTCAACTAGACCTGAAGTACCTCAATTTCATCTCCTATAAGGTTCATGTTAATTAGCTAGATTTTAGGTCCATCCAAGTCCTAATCTTTAGATTTTACTTAGACTTGTTCAACCATTAAACTCAATTCGAAAAATGCTAATGCTATGCAAATTCTATGCAGAAAATATTTTTGTGATGCAATTTTCAAGACTTTGATCTTTTTATGGATTTTTGAAAGGATGGTGCATATGCATTTTTTGGGTTTTTTCAAAAAGATTTTTCAAATGTTTTTGGTATTTTAATTTTGCAAATGTTTTTGGGATTTTTGAAATCGAAAGGTTTTGGCTAAAAATTAGATACAAATATTTATACAGGGATGCATCAGATATTTACAAAAATTAGATTTGTAAGAATTTACAAGGGGTAAGTGCTCAATTTTATAAATATATATGATAAAGAATTTTAGGGTGATGATTATATTCCTCAAACTTATTTGAAAAAGGTTTTACAAACAATTTTCTGAAAACTATAGTCAAAAATAATTTTTACAAACACTTTCAAACATGTACACACATTTGAAAATCATTTTCCAAAGGTTTTTCAGACATTATATATAGATTTTTCAAAAAGTTTTGCAACCATTTTGAAACCATTTGTAAATAGCTTTTCAAACATTTTATTTTATGCAAAGAAAATAAATTTTACAAAAAAAAGTTTTTACAAAGGTTGAAAACATGTAACAAAACGTTTTCCAAATAGTTCTTAAAGGATTTTTCAAAAGGATTTTCAAACTATTTTTCAAACATTTTGCAAAAAATATTTTCACATGATTTATTAATCAGTATATACAAAAAAATATTTTTGAGGAATAATCACATCTTTTTATTAAGATTTTTAAGGATTTTTAATAATATAATTAGCCATAATTATTAACAAAAATACGAGCGTACGAGTTATGGCTACAGTATATACGGAGTATATACGACCCCCTATACTTAGCTTGAGCTATGTCCTCATAGATCAGAGAGAAAAAGAGAAGACATAACTCGTACTGAGTATAGACAAGTCTAAAAAATAAACGAATGGAGAAATGAACGAATGAGAAGTTGATCGTCCCCCCTATACTTAGGATCAAATAATCCTAAGTATAGAAGATTATATACAAAGTAGGGAGGAACAAGGGTGGGAATGAACAGATCATACTCAAACCGTCTCCCCCTATACTTAGGGTACGATATCCCTAAGTATAGCAAGAAGAGGAGACAATGGAGAGGACCAAAGAATAGAATAAATCGAGATGCTCATCCCTCTATACTTAGGACAAGTACATCCTAAGTATAGAAGACTGACAAAAAGGGGTAATACCTTTTTGGTAGAAAAAGAAAATATACAAGGAAAAGAATAAAAGAAGAAAAGAGATCAGAAGATGGAAAAAAATAGAGAAGGATGTACACACCACTCCCCCTATACTTAGGGTAAAAGGAGCCCTAGGTATAGGCAACAACAGGAGTAATGCAACAGAACGACGAATGAGCACTCGGCTCAACCACCCCCTATACTTAGGACAAAGTAAGTCCTAAGCAAGGCACACACAAGAATGGGGTGGATGAGCAAAACAGTAGAGGGACAGAGGTGAACAAAAGAGAATGTACAACAGAAATGGACGTACAAAGGATCAAGAAGGTCGAAGGCAAACCTTCTTGCTGGATCGCTGAGGGATAGATCTGGTGTGGTGCAGGTCGACATCAGGGTCCTCAGATGAAACTAACCGATTAGGGTCAACATGGTGAAGGTCCTCAATGGTCCTAGGGTGTGAAAGTGCAGACAGGTCAATGGAAGAAGTGCATCTAGGTCTGGCCTTGGAAGTCACGCTGGTATCGAAGTGGAATGGGACGAACTCATCATCATTGGAAGAAGTGTAATCAGTGTAGTCCTGCGAGGTCTCGTCCAGGTCAAAACCAAAAGGAACGAACTCATCAGTGGAAGTAGTCGAACTCTATTTGTCCTCTACAATCTCAACCGGATCATCTTTCTCATTAAAAGGTATGAATTCTCGAATAAAAGCAACCAAATAAAATTCGGCCTTAATCTCATCTGAATCAGTGTGAACAGGAACAGACTCATCAGTGAAAGTAGTCAAATCATTTCCGTCCTGTTTAGTCTCTGGATCTGCCCTCCGCTCTAGGGTGTCGATCATGTAAATCTCGCGGATGTCATCAACACAACGCCAAGTCCAGAAGAAGGAACTCTGAGGTTCATGCTTTCTAAGTCTTCCTCCTTGGAGAGGAATCCAACATGCAACAAAAGTCTCTGATAGTCTCATCAAGGTCATGATCCTCAGGGTTAACCAAGATAGGTGTGGGTGCATCAGGTGCAGGTCTCTGATCCATAATCATAACGACCGTCGCAGAGGTGAGGAATGGTCATCCCAGGATGATTGGAGAGTGCTCCCCTATGGAGGTCTCTACATGCAATACAACAAAATCAGCATTGTAGCTCGTGCCCTGAATCGATATGACGGCGTTTTCAAGGATACCCTTCAGCCTCTTGATAGATCCATCAACAAACTGAATGATCATCCTGGTTTTCCTAAGAGGCCCTACGTGAACAGATTGTACCAACGAGAAGGGTAATATGATAATCGAAGCACCACCGTCGAGGAGAGTTTGATCACAAGTAAAGTCAGAGATGATGCAAATAACGAAATGTGTGGCATTGTTCCTCTTCCTAGGAATGGGACAATGTGTGATAGCGTGGGCAGTGGCCATGGTCAAAATATGAGGCTCAGATCTACTCCTCCGCTATATCTTCTTGGGAAGAGGAGTAGATAAATCAGTCATGGCCTGTTGAAGTGGGGCATGGATGATCTCATGGATAGTGGCAACCACTTCGGTTCAGCCAACATTTTTTAAATTTTTGTACCTCTTCCACACAAGGGAGGAAGTCGGAATCAACATATACATGAGGAATGCCAAGAGCAGTCTGTATAGCGGCATCCTCGGGATCAAAGGTAGGACAGGGTGTGAAAGGTTGTGCGATCAAAGAGTCTTGCAAGTGGTCACTCTCCTCACAGTCTGAATCAACCAAAGGTCTCCCGAACTCTTTTTGGATTTTTAAAATTTTCTCATTTTTTGTATTTTTGGCAATTGCAAGCTCTCATGGAAATTATCGAGTGAACTCATATCATCAAATGGTGGAATATCATGGTAGCTCTTATTTATGCTAGTGAGGTTGTCAATCCTCTGTCTCTTATGATCCATCATTTGGGTCCAGTGCTCAAGGGTGGACTTCATGAAAGGTGACTCCAACAGATCAGTCTCGAGTGGATGTGAAGGTGGAAAGTATGAAGGTGGAGGTGGATGCGGATAGAAGTCCGAGTTCTGAATCTGTGGCTGAGGAGGATATGTTCAAAAGTTAGGAGCAAAGTCCTACTACAAAAAGGGAGGTGAACCGGCTGGAGTGAACGAGGGATCTGCAAAGTCCGGATAAAATACACTCCAGTCGGCCATCTCTAAACAAGACGAAAATGATAGTTGGGAGAACACGATGGTCAAGTCAAGAGAAGCGAGAAGAAGGCGCAAATGCATAGAGGCGATCTGGAATACACACAAACAAGTACAAACAAAACTCACACAAAACAAACCCTCAATTCACCTACTCAACTCGGTAGAGACCGTAAAAGAATGGTCTTTTTATCTTGTTTGTTTTAGAGTTAGGTGAGAAGTCCAAAAGTTGCACAAACACTTAGGGGTAGAAATGGGATTTTGGCACTAATCCTTAGTGTGTACGCATGCAAGTAAAATGAAGACAATAAGGGGATTACTCACCCCAATACAAGATTTTTCTTTTTGGTCTTTTTTAGGGTCAATTAATGTTAACAATCTCAATTTTGTTTATTATAACTTTTTTTTGGATTTTTAGTGAGAAGTGCACGAGCCTATCGAGTAGTCAATTTCACATAGCACCTAGCTGATCAAAATCAGAGGTAGAGAGGTAGAAAAGCAATGCAAGCGGCAAATCAACGATGTATGCTAAAGAGAAATGCTCACCTTGGCTCCAACGCTCTACATGCAAAGATGCTCAGCATACTTGAAACCTATCTATATGCAAATGCAAGCCGATGAAATCGTCCTAAGCTCATAAATTGCTATTAGCATGAAGACCCGATGCTAATGACTTAGAATGGAATCGAAGTGTCTGGTCTTGGAGTCTCCTCGGTGCTCACCACAATGGGTCCCGCAAGCGCTGTATGGAGAACTCTCACAGTGCGGTGGTTTCGAGACTAAGTGAGAAGCAGTTTAGTCTTTGACTAGATCTGAACGTCACTATAGGCACAGGCAATGGTTATTGGGTGTTTGGACCTACTCTATCGCAAGCAATCCTAAAACTAAGGGCTCAATCACACAAAATAAGAAAACAAAATCGAGAAACAAAATAAAAGGATGATGAAAACCATGAAAACCGCGGTGAGCCCCCAAGTGAACAAACACTTGGAAATTGGGCCCGAGTGTCCAAAGTCCTATGTACCTGTATTATTACAAATAAATAATGGTCTCTCTCTTACTTAAATTAAACAAAATAAATACAACAAAGTAAATGGAGCTCGATCTTCAAAAAATCTCTAAGCCTACTTGGTGTTAGGTCAGCAAGCTAACGCCGGCTTCACGTGGGTGCGTAGGCGTCTAGGGTAGAGTGCCTCCCTCGATCCTCGGTACCTCGCATGAAGTCAACAAAGAGAGGGGTTAGAGAGATCAACAAGATATATAAAACAAATAATGCAAAAATATAGACAATAATCACAATCAACAATGAATCCCAATCTAAATGATGTTGCTCCCAGGCAACGGCGCCATTCGATAATCAAGATTTTTGTGAGGGTCACAATATGTCTCACACGAGGAGGAGACAAAGTCGTTGTGGTGATCACTCACGAAACCTCAATTATTCAACAAATAACCCACAACAGATATCAAACAAGGAAAAGAGATACGGAGTTAAAATTTATTATAACTCTACAATAGATGTGTATAGTGCAAGTAGTGTAGAGTGTCAAATACAGGAAGCAAATACGTAGATCAAGGCAATCAAGCTCAAATGTGAATGTGATGTATTTTTCTATACAAGTGTAATTTTTGTGGGTTTTTAATTTTATATATTTTATTTAATTTTTGATTTTATATTTTTTATATTTTGATTTTTAATTTTCTAATTTTGTATTTTCTTTTTATATTTTATATTTTTATATTTTCTGCTTTCTTTTAATAAAGATATAAAACTATATAGGATTTATATATACAAGAAAGATAAAAGAGAGGTAAAAATAAGTAAAAATATTCAAAATATAGGAAATAAAATGTTTTTGTGCTTTTTATATTTTTTAATGTTTTTGTAATTTTTTGTGTTATTGCTATTTTTGTATTTTTAAAGTCAAAAATACTCAAAACAGTGAATAAAATTAATAGCCAAAATTAAAATAGAGATGAAAAATACCAAACAGTAACAAACATTCTATATATTAATTTTAAAATGAAGATAATAATACAAAGAAAATTTAGGAATAGGAATTATATTTTTAAGATTTTTATGGATTTTATATATTTTTATAGAGAGTTTTAGTGTTTTTCTATTTTTATTTTTCTTTTATATTTTTTAGTGAGTACTAAACTGAAGGTAAGATATGCAAAAACAAATAAGATATAATTTTTTGGAATTTTCAAAAACGTTTTACAATTTTTATGTATTTTATAATGCAAACAATGAAGAAAATGCATATTATTAAATTTTTATAAAAATAAAATGCAATAAAAATGCAAAATAAAAATATGGCATGATATAGCAATTCAACAAGCATACAATGATATTTTTTAGGATTTTTTAGAGATTTATAGATGCATGAAATTAATATAAGAAACAAAGAGAAACTACAGTATTCGCAAGGGCAGTTTTGTAAATAGTAGGAAAAGCGAGGACCAAAGTGTAATTTTCCCACAAAATTATAACATATTAAAAAATATTTTAGGACCAATCACAAATCACCAAAACCCCATGCCTATCTCTGCAAAAACACCAAGCCCATGTGCGTTGACACGCATGCCTGTAGGGACTAAATCGCAATATTCCAGATTCTAGGGGCTAAAATGCAAATTAAACAGAAATAATATAACAACAATAAATAGTTTATAGATTGTTTCGGAATGCAAAAAGTCCTAGGGTCCCTGGTACAAAATATCTGCCCTCACGTGCATAGGTCATGTGAGGTGACGTGGTCAGGGACCAAAATGCAATAATAGAAAGTAGCGGGGCCTAGTTATAAATATTACAAAAGTTTTCAAACAACAGATGAAAGATTTAAGACCGAATATTAAATACAAAAAGGGCGGGGATTAGACTGCAAAATACCCTCGCCCGGGTGGATCGGGCGGCTGACGATAGACCACTTAAGACATGTATCGCGATCGCGAATGCCGATGATGCTTCGACGAGGACGGCCCAGATTAGATCCTTCAGCAAGGATCAACGACTGCTGGAGGGCCGGATCCAAGGGCTCGGAGATGCTCAGTAAGAACAGAGGGGGATCCAATGGCTCGGAGATGATCCGCGAGAACAGGGAAAGAACATGAGCCCGACGAGCTTGGATCACTGCACACGCCTTCCTCCACCGTCTTCTATCACTACTAGGAACTCCAAGAGCATGATGGTGACTCCCTCTATCGGATGGAGTGGTCGGAAGTCCCGAAGCTGGTCGGAGTGCACCCGCGGAGGAAGATGAGCGAAGAAACTCCAAGAATCATGGCGGGCGCTCAGAATCACTCCAAACGTACGAAGAAGGCTCGGACCTACAAAAATAGGGTCAAGGGGGTCACAGGAAAACTGCCGTGACCACCTGTGGGTGAAAGACGGTGGAGAGAGAGAATATGGAGGTTCACTGGAGCAAGCTCCGGCGAGGGGGTCGACAGGGTGATCAGTGGGATGATAGGCGAAATGGAAGATGGGGGTCAAATCCTACAGCTACTACGAATAAGAAAATGCAAAGAAAAGTAAAGTAAAGAAATAGGGATACCTTGATGGCCAGGAGCCAGAGATGGGACCTCAACGACCATTGGCCGGAGATGGATTGGAATCGGACCTACGCCGTCGCTTGAGCCTCCCTCACCAGCTGGAGGAGGTCTGTCACACCTTCGGTCTGGAGCACAATGACAAGGAGGTCAGATTGGGGACAAAAGGGGTTTGAAAGTTCAAGGAAGGAGATGGGTGGTTTTTGAATAGATGGTGGACATGGCGAGAAGACCGAGGAAATCATGGGCACTTCAGTGATCCAGGGATCGAGGTAAACCACGAGCGTGTATCATGGATAATAAGGGAAGAAAAGTCCAGAAGAACCCTAGGAGAAAAGGTGAAAGATCAGCCCTCGAAAAAATCGAGAAGGGGAGAAACGAGGTATGACACAGGGCAGGACATTGTGCAGAGAGTTGACCATAGGTCAACTTCTACCTCCACCTAGTTGGTCCACGTGGACCAACCGGGAAAAGCCTGGCAAAATCATTCTAAATTAAATTTAAAATAATAAATGATTTTATTAATTTTAAGTTATTAAATAAAAATATTTATTATTTTCCAAAGTATTTTATGGTGATTTTTATTTATTTTTAGAGGTTTAAAATTACAAGTTCCCTTTTGAAGGCTATATAGGTGTATTCATCTATATATTTTAATATTTTATTTTTCTTTTATATATTTAATTATTAATTTGGTTTATTATTTTATATATTTACAACTTAATTTTATACACTTAAATATAATTTCACTTTATTTTTCTGATGTATTGTATACAATTAAATAATTAGTTGTATTATCTATATAGGTATAAGTATAGGTATTTTACCTATGTATTTTATACAGGTATTTTATTTTTTATTTTAATGATGTTTTTATTCTAGTTTTAATATACACATATATTATAAATACTATTTACAAAATTATAAAATAGAAAATTACAAAAATAATGAATAATAAATAAAATGAATATTTTAATCAATACAAGTACACAATAGGGGTCCAAAACTCAACTTTCAAGCTGTAACTCCGAAAAATATGAAACGACCTTCATTAAATATCTTATTAAAAGTTATATAAAATTTGAGTGATTTTGATACATTTTGAATTTTATTTGAGAGATATAGGTCTGGGAAGTTGGGATTCTGGAAATTTATTCAGATCATAACTTTTTATCTGTACATTATTTTTCGGTGAAATCAATTTTGTATTTTTCTATATTAAATTATTTACAACTTTCATATTCAAAGTTTCTTTGTTTGAAGTATAAAAAGTCAAACTAAAAATGGGTCCCAAAAGGTAATAAAGAATGAACTAAATAAAAGGGATTTTTATTGTATTTTGGCCCTTATCTCCCCCTACATTATTCCTTGTCGACCTAGTCATCAAGATGCCTAGGTCTCGGGGTTTTGGGTCATAAAATATTTGCAATATTTTATTATTTTTCTTTTCTTTCCTTTATTCTATAATTTTGACTTTAAAAACTGTATTTTATATAATATTTACACAATCACGCTTAGATGATAAAAAGACTAAATTAACCCTATTTACACTCATTTACTAGGGTTTTTAAGACCAAAATGATAGAATAAAGATGATGAAACGGAGATTCATCAGCAGTCCCAATTTTATTTATTATCACTTTTTTTGTATTTTTAATGAGAATGCACAAACCCAGTGACGAGTCAATTGTTTTTAGATCCTAGATGACCAAATCAAAGGGAAAGAGTCGGAAAATCAATGCAAGAAAAATCCATGATTAATGCTAAGTCATACTGCTCACATTGCCTCCAGATAATTTCATGCAAGGATGCTAAACAGAATTGAAACCTATCTATATGCAAATGTAATCCGATAAAATCACACTAGATAGAATATGTTGTTAGCGTGAAGAACTAGATGCTAAGTACTAAAAAATGAGACCAAAAGTTCGGTCTTCAATGCCACTCGGTGTCTACCACAGTGGATCTTATAAGCGTTGTATGTGACCTCTCTCGGCACACGATCTCAAGTGCAAATAATTACCAATTAAATTATACTAAGTCTAAGCATGAATCTATATATACAAGAAAATATAATTAGGGCTTTGGACTTTAATCTATTGAGTAAGTAAATCCTAAGATAGGGCTCAATCATACAAAATAAAGAAAATAAAATAAAATAAACAAAGAAAAACAAAAGCAATGAAAATGCAAGAAAACCAACGAGGCCCCTGCCGTGGTCTGCCTCCTTGAAGCTGGTGGGTGGGCCTCTGACCCTGCTGTGAACCCAACTGGCCTTGCCCTGACGGACGGGGCTGGTTTCGCTCACGGTCGAACCAGATACCATTCACCTCCTGAATGATAGGTGGAGGTGGAGACTGCTGCTCAGGAATGTAGGCCACTTCTTGTTGGTACGGAACTATCTGATGTGCATGCTGCTGAGCTTGATCAGGTGTCTGCACGTAGTAGACATGCTGGACTGTAGATGGTCCTCTGCCATTTTGCTGAGTGGAAGGAGTATGCTCCCTAGTAGAGGGGTCTACTGCTGCATTTGTATTGTGGACTGCACTGATTGTACTCACAAGAAGTTCCAAATGCTTTGTTATCTCATCCAGCTTATCCAGGTTCTTTGTCCTCTGCTCGATCACATGAAGCTTATCGAGCTCCTTGGATCGCTTCTCAATAATGTCTACTTTGGATAGGTGGTTTCCAATGATAGCCAAGTCTGTGCTATCCACCTTATCCACTTCTTGTATTGACGTCATTTTGACATCCTTGTGGGGTACTGCAGGGGCGGTGACAGGGTGCTTCTGAAAAGCACGTGAAGAAGAAAGAGCTGCTGAACTTTCTGCCATCTCCTCAAAAATTTGATAAAGGACATCCTCGTCCTTGTTAAAGTGACTTCCCCCACAAGCGGCATCTACCAGCTTCTGATTCTCAATGCTTAAACCCCCAAAGAAATTTTGTACAAGACTGGTCTTTGGAATATCATGATGGGGGCATTTCTCCGTCAGATCTTTGAAACGTTCCCACGCCTCGTGAATAGGCTCTTGGGGCATCTGGGAGAAATTAGCAATCAGGGATCGCATTTGGTTGAGTCGTCCAAGTGGATAATACTTGTTCAGAAATGCAGATCTCAACTCTTCCCAAGTGGTGACAACCTTCCCCAAGTGATTTAACCAGTACAAGGCTTTTCCCATCAGGCTGAATGGAAAGGCGGTCATCTGCACTACCTCTAATGGAACGTTTGGGTAGTGTACTGTTCCACAAATGCGATCGAACTGCTGGAGGTGTATATAAGGTTCTTCATTAATATTTCCATGGAATATTGGGAGAAGAGGTAAAATAGTTGGCTTAAGCTCAAAATGCCCATGAACCGCAGGGATTTGTATCCACGAATTTGTTTGCCCTGCCCCTGGATTATAAGCATCTTTGAGTGTAGGCTTAGGCTCTACATGAGGTTCTTCTCCATTCCCACCTCCAGGGTTTCTGTTATCCCCCCCTCTCCTGTCTTCTCTTTCTTGTCTTATCTCGAGAATCATCTCTCTCAATGTGGTTTGGAACTTAGCCTGCTCTGTTAACTGTGCTTGGATTGATTGAATGGAGGCTAACATGGTACTGTTGATCTCGCTTTGTTCCGACATGGCTCCCTTTCCCTTTGGTGGCATTAAGTATTCGGCTTCTGACTCTGAAAATGTATATGCCACTCGATTAGTGCTCAGAATTGATGGAGTCTCAGATATTAATTCGAGATTAAAGCCAATCTCAAATAGTGGATTTATGGATGTTGTGAATTTTGAAGTGGGGAAAGAGGAATATTCGTGAAGTGAGTCTCCCCGAATAGAAGGTGAACGGCTCGGAGCGTAGAATGAGTTCGCGGAGTCCGAACGAGAAATACTCTGGGCCGACATCTTCGAAATCAATAGGCAGGATGCGAGAGCACGAATGTCAATGCAAGAGTGAAAGTGAATGAAGGCGCAAATTGCGCAGAAGGATCTTTAGCACTAACAAGCAAACACAATACAAACCCCCAATTCACCAACTCAACTCAATGTGAAGACCGTGAAGGTTCGGTCAATTATCTTGTTGATTTTAGAGTTTGGTGATAATTACAAAGTTGTACAAACACTTAGGCTGAATTATGGGATTTGGGCACTAACCTTAGTGTGTGCGCGAGCAAGTAAAAACGAATACAATGAGGGGGTTACTCTCTCCAAGACAATGATTTTTCTTTGTATATTTTTTAGGGTCGAGTTTTCTTTAGCAGTCCCGGTTTTAGGCAGTTGTCACTTGGTTAAGATATTTTCAAAGAATCGCCTACCGAGTGTCCAATTTCCTTTTTTAACTTATGTGAGTGAAAACAAGGAAGGAGATCGGAAATGCCAATGCGCGATTAAAAACGATGATGCATGCAGGGGTTAGAGATGCGTACCTTGTCGCCAGCACTCTACATGCAAGTGATCCGCGCAGAATTTAAATACAGAAAATAAACTAACCTATATGCAATGCAAGTGAACCGTCCTAGATGATAACTTCTATTAACGGGCAAGAACAAGTTAATTTGACTAAGTCCAAATTACGATCTACTCTATAGGCACAGAAGTTCTTGTTTAGGGTGTTTGGACCTAATTAATTACCTGGCTCAAGCAAATTAATTAAAGAAATCAATAGGTGGCTTTCGAAATCCGCGGAAAACAAAGAAAATAAAGGCGATGAAAACAAAACCGGTGAGGTCCCCCAAGTGCACCGGCACTTGGCGAAACAGACCCCGCAACAAATGAATGTCCGTTTACAAGAGTTCAAATGCTAGAAAATAAAGACTCTCTCTTTCTCTCTTTTTTCTTTCTTTCTCTTTTTTTTTCGGCTCTTTTTTTTCGGCTCTTTCAATTTTCTTCTCCTCTTCTCACGCTATCCTGCGGCTTGGTGAAGAATCAAGCCGCCTCCACGTCGCTTGGGTGCTTCGGCTCTCCTAGGATCGCCTCCTTCGCTCCGCGGGCCCTCGCAAGAAAAAGAAAAGAGAATGTGTAAGAAACACAATTTTCAAATATGAGAAAATGATGAAATGAATGCAATGGATATGAACAATGGAATAATGTGGCAACCAGATATTTTCAAATATGAGAAAATAAATCTTTTGTTGACGCGGATTTTGGGGATAAAACAACGACATATTTTTACAATTAATCACCAACCTCTGAAAATTCGCGTTCAACAAAACGCCGACCTCCGCCGAAGCCACCGTCCCCGGCAACGGCGCCATTTTGTTGAACGCGAATTTTCAGAGGTTGGTGATTAATTGTAAAAATATGTCGTTGTTTTATCCCCAAAATCCGCGTCAACAAAAGATTTATTTTTTTTATGATTTTTGCTACTTATTAACCTGTATAGCGGACAGGGTCGAACTCAGGGAGGCTACAATTCCCGAGGGTTATTCAATTAATCAGAAACTAATTAAAAGAAAACAGGAATCTCAAAGGACAACTATCCTTGGTTTTTGTGATTTTTTTTATTTTTTTTAGTTTTTTTTATATTTTTTTATTTCTATTTTTTTATATTTTCTGATTTTTAAATTTTTATGATTTTAATTTTGCAAAAATTTTTTTTTTTAATTTTCAAAAATAATGCGAAGCAATAGGAATAAAAATCAAGAACATACACACACCGACTCTTTTTGCAATTTTCAATTATGCCAAAAATACTCAGAAAAATTTAAAGAAAATATTTTTGTGTTTTGAAAGTTTTGAAATGTTTTTGAGAATTTTTGTGGAATTTTCAGATGTTTTTTTATTTTTCTAAAAATCAGACAATGAGGAAACAAGAAAATGTGGACAGCCTGGAGTAATTTGCAATTTAAAAATCTTTTAGATGCCCAAAACTCCTGGCTATTATTTTTAAGAAAAACTAGATGCAATTATCTACAAACAGGAACTGAAATCACAATTTTTGGATTTTTGTAGAATTTTTTATGATTTTTAGAAGATTTTTGATATTTTTCAATTTTTTGGATTTTATAAATAGTTAATGCGTGAAAATTGGTAAGAAATTAAAAGACAATGAAATACAACTACTCTAATTTTTTTGGAATTTTTAGAGGTATTTTCGATTTTTTATGAATTTTTGAATTTCAGAAAGACAAAAAAAACACTGTTTTTGATTTTTTAATAATAAGAAATGATCACCAAATGGAATGAAAATTCTACACTAAAAAGATATTCACATCAGGAGCTTAGCACACTTTTCTCAAAATTTATGGATCATGAATAACGTATATTTCATTCAAAAGACCAAGCAAACTATAATTATGCAGTTCAGGGACTAAAACGTAAATACTGTAAAAGTTTTGGACTGAACTGTAAAGAGTCAACGTTTTTGCCTCAAATAGATAATAAAAATAAATTGCAAGGGAAAGTTCACAATTTACCCAAAAAGCATGTGCCCAGCATGTGATGTCTTTTGTACTGCAGGGGCTCTTTTGCGATTTGAACACTGCAGAGGATGTTTCTGCAATTTACCCCAAAATATTTTATTCTTTTAAATTCTAGGGTTCCTTTGGGGCCTTCGTTTCTTTCCAAAGCAAAGGGGAGAGTCCAGGGCCCAAAGGGGAGCACGATGGAACACAGGGGGCGCCGCCCCTTCTTCCACGCGGGCACGCGTGTCGCGCGCGCGCGGCCGCGCGTGGCTGCGCGAGGCGGCGCCGCGGCGGGGGCGGTGGCTTCGGCGGAGGTCGGCTGGAGCGCGGAGTGGACGAGGGGCGGTGCGGCGTCGAGTGGCGGGCGGCGCGTGGGAGCGGCGCACAGGATGGCGGAACGCGGGCGGCGCGCTGCCGCGCGCACGGGGCTGACGGAGAACGCGGGGCGGCGCTGCTGGAGGGCCTGGGCGACGGCGGTGCGTGGAGTTCGACGCCGCCTCGTTTCGCTGGAAGCGGAGAGGCGCGGGACCGGAGGTCGCCCGCACGCGGGCGGAGGGCGGCCGCGTCAGCGCGCTGTGGAGGGCGCGGGGCTGCCGCTTGGAGGATGGCGCGGAGGACGCGCAAGTGGTCGGCGGTGGTGCAGCAGCAGGATGAAGGTCGGCGGCAGGGGTGGCGACCTGTTGCCGATTTTTTTGTTTTTTTTATTTATTTATTTTTTTTTGTTTTTATTATGTAAACAGTGAACAAATCAAGGAGAAAAAAAAACCTTTTTTTTTATTTTTTTTTAAATCAGAAATTGAGAGCAAAGATGAACAAAGAAAGATTTTTTTTATTTTGTTTTTTATAGTGTTTTCCTGCAAAACAAACGTTAGAGAAAATAGAGAAACAAATTTTTTTTATTTTTATCCTGCAAAACAACTGTTAGACAAAAATTTTATTTATCTACAAACTCGGGAAGTGCATGGGGATTCGGCGAACGGTGAGGGATTCGAATCCGATTCTCCGACCACCGTGCGTGGTCGGAGTTGATAGATTATGAGAGATAGAAATCGAACGCGTGGGGATCGAGAAAGTGAGATGAAAAATCGAGTCGGTGGCGGATCAAATCGAGATGAATTTTTTTTTTTAGATCTAAAGCAATAAAAATGACGAAGAAAAATACGACAAAATAAAATACGATTAAACTAAGATAAAAATGCGAAGAAAAATTTGGATCTCACCTTAGGAGCGGAAAATGGACCGTGATCGCCTCGACAAGGCCGACTCGCTGTCACCGGACGGCTTGGAGGCTAGGCTTCCTCGACGAAATTTCTCTCGGAGATCGGGCTCCTCTCTCTAAAGATTGATCAGGTTGGAATGAGGGAGATGGAGCCATATAAATAGAAAAGAGAGACATTTGAATTTCTGAAGAAGATAAGAGAGATTTTTGAATTTTTTGGTGGGAGAGATAACATGAGAGATAAAATAGAAAGATAAAATTATTTACAAAATTCTCTAATTTTTTTGAATTTTCGTCACTTTATTTATTTGAATTAAAAAATGTTATTTTTTTATTTTTTTTAAGATGGTTAGTTAAAAATAACAACTATATACATGTACTTTATACATATATGACATTAAATACAAGTATAAATGGGGAAATTAGCCTCTTTTTTTTTGTTTTAAGAATTTTATTAATTAATTTTTTTTTTTTATTTTTGTTTTAAGTAATTAGTAAAAAATATTTACAAATATATACACAAAATACAAGGGAAAATTGCACAAACCACCCCAAAAAACCAACTTTTCAACCGTAACTCCAAAAATTATGAAATCACAGCCATTTTAAAGATAATTTGATTTAGAACTCAATGGAAGTGAAATTGGTTTAATTTAATATCATATGGAGCCGGAATTGATCTTTCAATTAGTGTTTAGTGGCTTTTTCCAAGTGTGGCTACTTTTATTCTGTACATGATTTAATTGTGCAATCAGTTTTATTAGTTACGACCCATTTTTATTTACAACTTTGATTTTGAATGTTATTTGATTTGGGGTCAATTAATGTACAAATAAATTAGTGTTAGTTTTATACAGATATACACAAAATAAGTGAGAAACACATTTTTTTAGATTTTCTGGTTGAGGACCCTATCTCCCCCTACTTTATTCCTGGTCGATCAGGTCAAGTCTTGACCTTCTCTCGGGGTTCGGGTCAGCCTGTATACAGTCTTCCCTTTTTTTTATTTTCTTTTCTTTATTTTTCCTTTCATTCTTTATTTATTTATTTTAGGTTAAAATTAGTAAGAAATGTACAATATTTACACACAAATGCAAGTTAGTAAGAATATGGAGTTAGCGTTATATGCAGGTGTTTTATAAGGGATTTTAAGCTAAAATAAATGAATAAAGATGACGAATCGCAGATTCATCATCCCCTAAGTGAACAATCTCTCAAGCAATGGACCTCGTGAAATGTAAAAAGTCCTGGAGAGTCCAAATTATTAAAATAAATGTGTCCCTCTCTCTTAGTTAAAATTACAAATTAAATAAAAATGCTATTGTCTTCAAAATTCCTTCAAGCCCTTCTTTGTCACTCTCTCCTGTCGACTAGGGTAGAAAAGCAACTTCACTTCACGTGGGTGTGCGGGTGCTCTTAGATAAACAAAGAGGGAAAAAGAATCGAGACTGACCGATATGTGAAAGGAGGATGAGTTAAGATGAAGAATGCATCAAACACTACAAGAAAAATAAGTTGTGACACAGAATGTGGCTACAGAAACTTGTGGCCACGATAATTCCGTGGACACTAGTTTCTCATAACTACAATTCGTGGCCAAAGTCTTCATACAAGAGTTGTAGCCTGGACAATATATGTGATCACTTGTAGTGGCCACGGCATATTCATGGTTAGAAAACTCTCGCGATGAGACTTGTACCTACGGCTACTGGTCACAACGTGTTGTGGTCAGAGCTCAATTCTGTGCCTACGAATCACATATCCGTAGGCATAATTTTGTAGCCACAACTTGTTTTCCTTGTAACGAAGAAATAGAAACAGCAGTAAAGATAAGAGAAGATTTATACTAAAAATCTACAGAATGAAGGAAAGCAACTCACATGATGTATGTGTGGCACACGTGTGCTTGACTCAAACTCAACGGTTTCCCAGCTTCTAATCTCCCCTACAACTGTAATTAAAATCCACTTGATCTCACATTGATTCTCAATTCCTCCTCGCTCTATTGGATTTTTAACTCACGGTTGTTACTTCGGATTCAAACTTTCACAGGACTAGGTAGAGAAGGTGCTTTAATGGAGGATCAGTGTGAAAAGAAGGTAAAATGAGATGATCAAGAAGGGAATCAAAGTTGGGTGCGAGCGTGGGTGCAAGGAATATTTTTTAGGAGAAGATCTTGTCTGACTAGAGAAGGGTTAGGCATGATTAAAGATGGGTTTACTTTATAAGCGTTGTAGACGCAGAATGAGGGGGCATCGACCCTTGGACAACATTCTCGAATGGGGGGAATTGGATCCTCTGCGGTACTGCAGAGGCCGGCTATAAAAAAATGAGACGCCTCGAGCTGCTCAATCAAGATCAAGCTACTCACACATAATCTGGGTATTTTTTAGCCTTTATCGTGCGAATCGCTCGATCTTGATCAAGCGGCTAGAAGCACCCTTATTTTTACAGCCGGCCTCTGCAGTACTGCAGAGGATCCGTGCTCGTCACGCTACCATGATGAAATGAAGGGCTTGTGTGGACTTTAACTCACCACGTAGTGAGCTGAGAAAGAATAATATGCATTAATACATACTAAATAATAATAATAATAATAAATTTAAAAAATTAAGTCAAAATCATAATGATTTAGTTACCTATGAAATGGTATTTTGTGCACAACTAAATAATATCAATGGATACGAAAATCAAATCACGCTATAACAGAATTGAGTTATAGTGACGATTTTTTCAAAATCCATCACTAAATTAGCCGTTGTTAAATATATAACGACGATATTATTCGTTGCGAAATGAATTTTCGTACTCAAAATTAGCAACGAATAGTATATCTATCGTTATATCATTAGCAACTGTCCACGTAGCGACACTTATCCATTGCTATTTTTCAAAATATTAACTAATCGTCGCTATTTTTCGAAATATCACGAAAGTGCAAATTCGTGGGAACTGCTCGATCAAAATCGAGCGGCCCACGCCTCTACTGCAGAGTCTACTGCAACGGATCCTGAAGCAGGGGATCCTTTTCTGTCGTGGATGGGGAGAAGGGGGTCGACATGGAGGCCGTTCGGTTGGGCTTGATGTCGGAGTTGAAGGGCAGGCGATGGATGGCATTACTGTGTAACTTGCTAAGGTCCAGAAAAATAATAACCATCATGTAGGGACTAGGAGGGATCTAAATGGGACGGAGGTTGGTGGTGAGGGAGATGGTGGTAGTGGTAGGAAGGAAAAAAAGAAAGAAGAGGAAACGCCCAAGTCAGCAGTCATTGATAGGAACGATGAACTCCGACGTCAGAAATGGGTAGTTGGACCTTCATGGATCGTCATCTTTTATCTAAGTTGCGTGCAAAACACCGTAAAGTATACTTTCAACCTGAAGTCTCAGATTGCGGACTATAGATCAGAAGCCATCTGATCAGAAACAAAGAGAGGAGAACTTCCATTTTATTCTCCACTAACCTTTGCCGCAGACTTGTTTAAGAAACAAAAAGAGCAATAAAGCGTTAATCTTCAGAAAATTGTAACCTGCTAATTAAGCTCCCACAGTAAACACATTCATAGCCAGTGTTCGTCCTGCGAGGAATTAGTAATCCCCGAGTATCTTGCATTCAAGTGCGGAAAACGTGCATGCTTAATTTGGTGGACGTCGAATAAAGAAATCGGACAGTACGCAGCTGATTGCAATCGCTGATCCAATGTTACAGAGATCTATAGAAGCTCAACCAAAGATCCTTACAAGTTGAACATATTAAGAAATAGCTTTAAACAGTATATATAAAGCGAATGTGTACGTGATCTGCACCGGTGTCATGTCCCGCTTTACAGAGTCATAGAATACACAGCATATACTTATATCTGCGCATGCAAACTCACAGTTCCCATATACTTATATCTGGCATATTAATTTTTAGTTGATATTCCAGGCATAATTATATGAAACTGGAACCAACAACAGTTTCAAATTCAACGTGAGATGAACAGGTTGAGTCTTTGGACATTATTCACTTAAATATAAGGCCTCGTCTCTATTAGAATTTTCCTTCTGCATTCATATTTAACCATTCCTATCGACTTTCAGATCTGCTTCAAGTTTTGGGGAATTGCAGCCATTTCAGATAGGGTGTTTCATATTGCCTCCGGAAACCAGGACTCATTAAACCCTAACAACTGCATTTACAAACTCCCTATCCTTCTAGTAGTCGGAGATCGATCTAGTATGAGTTCGATCTAATATGAGTTCAGGTTCTTGCATTACAACAACATTGGCCCAATGCATTACAACAACATTGGCCCAATACAATGAACAATTTGAATGCTCGCTGTTATATCTTCCGATGTTAAATATATAACAATGAATATTATTTATTGTAAAATTAGCATTTGTTCTTGTAATTAACAACTTATGTCATGTCCATTTGCGAAAAGTACACATAACAATGATTTATCCATCGACTTATACGTTAAAATTTGTAGTAATCGTTGCTAAGTTTACTAATAATTAGAAGAAAAAGTCGATGTATAATCATTCTTGTATGATTTGTTGATAGGAATTTCGCAACGAACAATATAATCATCGCAAATTTAAAGAACGAAATAATGAATAAATAGTTGTGTATATATATATAACTATAGAAGATATTACAATGAATATTTAGTTATTTGTTATCTAGTTTAACTTTGTTGCATTGAAGTCACGCATAGAGCTAAACCCTTAACACATTGTTATATCTAAGGGATCGAGGTAAACCCTTAACATATTATTTTTTATAAAATTAGCATTTGTTCTTGTAATTAACAACTTATGTCATATTCATTTGCGAAAATTGCACATAACAGTTATTTATCCATCGACTTATACGTTAAAATTTGTAGTAGTTAAAATTTGCAGTAATCGTAGCTAAGTTTAATAATAATTAGAAGAAAAAGTCGATGTATAATCATTCTTGTATGATTTGTTGATAGGAATTTCGCAACGAACAATATAATCATTGCAAATTTAAAGAACCAAATAATGAATAAATAGTTGTGTATATATATAACTATAGAAGATATTACAATGAATATTTAGTTATTTGTTATCTAGTTTAACTTTGTTGCATTGAAGTCACGCATAGAGCTAAACCCTTAACACATTCGTTATATCTAAGGGATCGAGGTAAGTCGCCCTTCTTGCTTCGAGAGAGAACGAGTGAGGAGAGCGAGAGAGAGGAAGATGAAATTCGGGGTAGACGGGCGGCTCCCGGTTGGCGAGTGTGGATCTATTGCGGTTATCCATCCCCTCCTGAAGGAGGTACTTATAAGGCGTGAAAGGTCTCGCGTCGTCCGCCCCCTTCCCCATGCCCAGCGGTTACAATCTCCCATGAGACTCGGCCTTCTCGCAATTGCCAACCTCCGCAACAGCCGGCAATTATTGACCACTTGGTCAAAAGATCGTTCTACATCTCTCACTTGACCAAAGTGGTCAAGACAAATTCCACTCCCACTATTTGGGTTGTGTATGAAGATGTCTATATTTAGGTTCATTATTCACGAAGACTTTTCCTTGACTCATGCATTCTTGAGTCTCATTAAACCAACATGTTTAATATAGGTACTAGCCACTATTCCCTTGGTCAGGGAATCAACCAACATATCACTTGTAGGTATATAGATTGTTGTTATTTCTTACTTCATCACTATATCTTGTATATAGTGATATTGGATTTTAATATACAATGCGCTTTCCTTTAGAAATATTAGCCCACTATTGATCAAGCTTATCGCAGCTTGATTGTCACAATACATTTCAATCGATCCTTTGACCAATTCCAGGCTTAAGTTTTCCAGATTGCGTTTAATTCAAACTACATGAGTGGTGGTCATGCTACATGTAATGTATTCTACCTTCTGTGTATGTCTAGATACACGTCCTTGTATCCTACTACCCCAAGAAATGCATGCTCCAACAAACACGAAAAGGTAACCTGATGTAGATTTTCTATTATCCACATCCCCTCTGAAATATGCATTGTAGTATCATACTACTTCAAATGATTCAGCTTGATACACTAATTTCAGATGTGCAGTCCTTTTCTTGTATGCATTGTAGAATCCTCTTTACAGCTTCCCAATGTGTTGGTCTAGGATTACTTTGATATCTACTATCTAGGCTAACTGGATAAGACAAGTCAGGACTAGTGCACATCATTTCATACATCAGACTTTCCACCGCTTGTGCATATGGAACTTCTAAAGGTTTCTATCCTTTTCCAGTACATTGACTCTTACTGAGTCTCTTTCCAAGCACAACGTTGTAGGATATGGAGTGTTGTTGTGCATTTCAAATCTCTTTAATATAGCATGTAAATATTTTTTTGACTTATACTCAATGTCCTTGAATCTCTGTCTCTTGTAATTTAAATTCCTAGAACATAGGATGTTTCACCCATGTCCTTCTTATCAAATTCATTGTTCAATTTCTCTTTAATTTCATTAAGCATCATTATGTCATTACCTGCGAGGAGAATGTCATCTACATATAATGATACGATATCAAACTTGCTCCCACTCTTCATGACATATACACAATTATCCAACTTATTTGCAACAAATCCAAATTAGATAATTTCCTCATGAAACTTGAGATACCATTGCCGTGAAGATTGTTTCAAGCCATATAATGACTTTATTAACATATAAACCCTTCTCTCCTGACATTCAACCTGCAAACCGTCATGTTGCATGTAAATATCCTCTCTTAATTCTCCATTAAGGAAGGTCATTTTTCACATCTATTTGGAATAATTCCAAATCTACATAAGCGGCTATAGCTAAGATCATCCAAATTGATGCAAACTTAGCAACCGGAGAGTAGGTTTCCTGAAAATCTATTCCAGCTTGCTGAGTATAACCCTTGACAACTAATCTGGCTTTGTATTTTTCAACAATACCATCAACATGATACTTTTTCTTGAATACCCACTTACATCCTATGGATCACCTACCTGGCAAATCACATAACTTCCATACACCGTTTTAGCTCAATTGAGTCCAATTCATCCCTCATAGCAGTTGTCCATGATTCTGACTCGTTCGAAACCATTGTTTCGTTAAAGGATATGGGATATGTGCAATCCTCTACATCCTCACCTACGGTGTAACATGACACCTCACATCCATAGAAATGATAATCTTCTATCCATACGGGTCGTGTTCTAGGTCTCTTGTTGCTGATTATAATCGTGGATTGTAAGGGTTCACATACTTCCTCTAAAGGATCATCATTAATCATAGGTTTATCCTCTATATATGGATGATCAGTATCATCTACTAATTCTTGTGTTATCTCTAAGTTATCTTCATTGTTCTGTAGGACAAGTAGAGGATCTGATTCATCTACTTCCTACTCCATTTCTTGATGAATTTCAAGAAAAGTTGCATCACAACTTTCGATCGGACCTTTAATTTCATGGAAGAGCCTATATCCTTTAGAATGTTCACTATATCCAACAAAATTGCACTTTAATGTCTTGAAGTCTAGCTTATCTCTAAGATGATTCGGTACCAAGACATGTGCAACACCTCCGCATTTTTGGAGATGACTCAACTCGGGTTTCTTTCCATTCCAAATTTCATATGGCATTGATTCCACGAAATTGATAGGACCCAACACAGGTTCTCCCTAAAATTTATTTGAGAGAGACCTAAGTGTGACAACACACATTATTAGCAACATTGCATATAAAACATTTTTCATAGTTTTTTCTCTAAATTTGTTTAATCATCACTAATTTTACATTGATTAGCACACAACATCAAGAGAATGCCAATATATAGTTGTCATATGATTTGTCGGCAAGGATGGGGCAATACAAATCTATCACATATTTAGGTTTCGTCTACCTAAGATATATTAGCCTCGTTAACAAACGTCCAAACATTGTGTCGACATAGCCTCGTCGGCATAGTTCTAGATCGACGCTTATAAGGAATGCATGTCGACCAAGCCATCTTTTGCTCGGCATTAACAAATATCGATCTAATGAATCCTTGGCCGACACTTTTGAACGTCGATCGACGTAGATCCGTATTTTTCTCGATTGTGTTATAAAGCAATTTACTGAAATTTGATCAAGTTTGGTGCAGCAATTCTTATCATGCCTTCTATTACAGAAACGGAATTTTGATCCAACAATAGATACATAATAGTGTTTTGCCCATGTTTCGTTGCAGTTTGTGAAAAGAAAATATGCATAAATAGTAAGTGATACAAATTGTTATTATTTCTTTTTATTTATAGATAAAGGATTTTTTTAGAGAAATACCCAGAGGACATATAGTTTGTTCAAATATTTGAAATTGAATTCTAAGATTTCAAGAGAAATTGATTACAATAGAAATTCAAATCAATAGAATTAAATTCATCTACCCTCTGACATGTTATGGTATGTCTTACTATCATCCAAAACTTTTTTAGCTTTTGTATGGTTTAAATCAAATAAATATCATATGATATTACCTTAATAAATACATGTACTAAAAGCTCACTAGACTATAAGATATCTATAGCCAAAATTTCCTTCTTCATTACGAAGTTCATACAGTCACCAGAATAAATAAATTGCTTAAAAAGTATCACAAATTACCCACAGCAACCTATAAAAAATCACATAAAGATAATTAACAATCAACTCTTTGTATGTACTCTCTAAGATATAATGAAATCAAAATAAATGCATACCCATATCCTATCAAAAACAAATATCGTATTGATCCACTTGTTGTTGTTATTGTGTAGAGTAGGCACATCCTATTTACCCCTATTAAAGAATTTGTCTAATCTTCTCCTCTGTCAACCAACGACGTAGATATAAGAAACCTAAAGAACCAATCCAAAAATCACATTTCGCAAAAATAATCAATAATAGACGCAAAAGAGAATATATTCTTCAAACTCATCTGCATCAAAGCAACACATGCACAATCACCCTTTTCTCATTATCAATCACTTGTCTGTACTTCTCGAGAAAACAAACAACTATACAAAGCAAGAACAAAAGAGGTATGTGGCAAATTTCTTTAAATTTGCATTTTTTTTCATATTTTCCAATAAGAAAATAAATACGAAAATAAAGAAAATTAAACTTAAACATTTTTATTAAGACTAAAACTGCTCAAAAAATAGAAATAAAAATATTTTTTTGTTTTTAAAATATGCAAGTGTTTTTGGTAATTTTATGGTATTTTTCAAGTTTTTATGTGATTTTATAAAAATAAAACAAACACAAAATAGAAATACACAGTTCAGCCCTGACCAAAAGGCAAAATTAAAATGCTAAAATTACCAAAAGTCCTAGTTGCGATTTTATGATAAAGTAGATAAAAATACCTAACTACAGAAGCTGAAATCTCAATTTTTTGATTTTTGTAGAATTTTTAATGATTTTTACAAGATTTTTAGTCTTTTGTGATTTTTAGGATTTTTATAGAAGATAATGGCATAAAAATGGTACTGACTGAAAACATAAATTTTTATGGAATTTTTATACTATTTTTATAATTTTTTGTATTTTATAAAATAAACAAACACGTTTTTAGTGATTTTTAATTTTTAGAAAATATCAAATAAAATTAAATCGAGTCACCGAAATTACCAAAAATATTACTAGCATGATATAATGGTAATTTTTGTAGAATATTTGGAGTTGATTTAATATTTATTTGATCAAAAAAAGGCACATGTGGTATTTGCAAATATCCTAAAGTTTCCAGATTAAACCATAACGCATACAAAAAGTCCAAGGGCACTAGCACAAAAAGCCCACGAAATTAATGTGCATGCTCAAATCACCACGCACAGGGGCACAAATGCAAATACAGAAAGTATTTCATTCAAATCAGAACCTTTAGAAAGTCCAGGACAAAATATGCAAAAACACCACAAAGGCACGTGGGTGAGCACGTGTTTTCAGACTTTGAGGACTAAAGTGCAAATACTGAAAATATGAGGATCTAATATGCAAAAAGTTCAAACTACAACTTTATTTCACACACTAGAAATAAAGCATGAAAACTGTAGGGAAAGAAATGCAATATACCCTCAGCCGGCGCCAGCAGTGCACGTGGGGGGGATATGTGGCGTTCTCTGGAGGCATGTGGACGTATGGCTCAGATCCTCTATTGTGTCAGATCTGATGCCTCAGAAGGTGTCGGGGACGTGGGGCGCAGATGTGTCAGGTGTTAGATCCAACGGCTCCAAAGTCTACGACGGGCGTCGGCTGAGATCTGATCTGGGAGATGAAGGCCGATCCGACGGAGCAGAGGTGGTCTGGAAGAACAGGGCCGGGGCGAGCTTCACCAGATCCTAGGATGGTATCCTCGACTCTGATGATCGATCGCAGGGGCTCGGCAAGGTCGTGGAGGTCACCCGCGTCGAATGGTCGGGTCCGATGGGAGGGCTACTGGTCGGATGGGCATGGCGGTGAAGGTGGAACTGGAGTAGCTCCGGTGGACCCTCTGAAGAATGGGAATGGGGTCCCTGCACACGCGAACACCTACGAAGGAAAGCTTGACTCGGGGCAAAGCTCTGGTCGAGGTTATTTGAGCAGAAATGAAAAGAAGGGACGTGGGGTGAGGTTCGATCTCAGGCAAGGATGAGGGAGGAGATCCGGTCCTTAATCTCGACCTAAAGGACAAGTATAAGGGTGATCAGGCTAAGGTGCAAGGTGGAGCATGCGCCGGGATTTCGATCAGAGCGGATGGATGTGGATATCGAGGCTCCAACCAGTAGGTCGAAGCTGGCGGAGATGCGGTGGCGCGAGATGAAGTGATTGAATCAAAAGGGAAAATGTAAGGGAAATGGAGGGTACTTGAGGTTCTAGGCAAACTCTAGAGCTTCAGGTGGAAGTGGTCGACGAGTTAGTTGCCTTGACCAAGCTGCGGAAGGCCGGGAGGCTTACTGCAACGGCGCACGTTGGCCACAAGGCTGAGTAGCGTGGCTGCTCCTCCAAACTTCGATCCTAAGGGTCCCTATGGAAGCTGTCACTCAACCGGAGGTGGATAGGGCTGAAGGGAGGCACGAGGCAGGAGTTGTCGCTCTGTGGTGGTGGAAGAAGATGATTTATAGGATTCCCAGGAGCTGGGAGAATCGGACAGAGGCACGCAACCCTAGGAAGATCTGCGCCTTCCTAGGGATCCGCGAAGATCATGGATCCATGAGGAAGGCACAGGTGAAGAATAGGGGTGAAGGGATGCGTGATCCGACTGAAAGAATTGGGAGAAAACAGTCCGACGAATGAGATCGGGTCGGCTCAAGCCCGGAAGAGGGAGTTGACTCGAATCAAGAAAGTGACATGGACTAATCAGATAATTCGAATGTACAAAATACTTAAAATTCAATAAAAATAATAAATGACTCTAAATCAAAAAAGTGTATAAAATGAAAAAACTTTGTTATTTTTCAAACTATTTTTCTGTGATTTTTATTTATTTTTATGAAAAATAAATTAATCTTTATATAGTATGATGTGTTGTATACAGGTATAATATACCTATATATTTTGTACAATTATTTTTATATTTTTATTTTTACAAAATACCTAAATTTTTTATTTATTTATTTGCAACATGTTTTTAGGAGTTTAAAATAATTTTTATTTTATTTTTATTAGTTATATACATGTATATAACAAATAAAGAATGTTGTATGTATACATGTATTTTGTACAATTGAAAGATGATTTTATTTTAGGACTTACTTTATTTTTCTAATTTTTTATTTTGTTTTGCTTTCTTTTTAGGGAAGAATACAAGGAGGTAAAAATAATAAATTATTTTTATTTTATCTAAAAATAATTATCTATGTAGGTAAATGGTATACACAATATAGAGTAGGTCCTATCTCTCTCTACTTATTTTATTTGGTGATCAGGTCAATGTTTGACCTTCTCTTGGGGTTCGGGTCACTCTGTATTTATTTTAAATACCTCCTTCCTTTTTCTTTTTCTTTTCCTTTATTCTTTTATTTTTTCACAAATACATGCTAAATATATACAGTTAACATATGCATGTTAAATGCTAACTTATTGCATTTATACTTATCTACATGATGCTTTGCCAAGATAAATAGCTAAAATAAAAGAAATGAGAATCGAGGATTCATCACCCCCCTATACTTTACCTTTGCTAGTCCCTTAGCAAACACTTATTTGAAAAAGAAGTGAAAAAGAGAAGAAAAGAAAAAGGAGAATCAAGATTGATTATTAAATTTGTCTTCATTAAATTGAATTATGGAGTTCGGTCAGACCTTTGGATTATTAGTTTGTCGGAACCTTATTTGGACCTAGGTTTAAGACTCAACAGCCTCTAAGTTCCACCATATTATGGTCAAGACTCCTCAATAATCCAAATCAGAACAAGTCTACATACACAAACTCTAATGACCATGAATATTTTCTTGTACGGTATAAGTGATATGTAGATCCCCACCTCAGAAATGACAAAGAAGCAGCCCCCCTTAATAAGGTAACTCTAATGCCCTAGTCCAGCATCTCTTTCCTTGAGAAGCGAGGTATTCCCTTATAAGTTCAAGTTCAACCGGCTCAAAAAGAGGGTAAAGAAGAGAATGGACCATGATCAATGTAACCATGTATCCATGGGGGCTTAACCAGTGTAGCTAGGTCTCCCACTAAAAGCTTCATGAGATGAGAATGGGTCTCATAAGCGTTGCTTTATTTGACTATACAAACTCCGGCAGGTATTTTATTTTCAATTAGGTCTGTCCACTTTTTTGGAGTTTTTCTTTCTTTTGCACATTTTTTGATGTGCATATGTACAACATATCTACATGGTGCAGCATATATACATAAGGACTTATTTCCTCTTGAGACAGTAGAGTATCCCTCTTTTGAAGCTTTATTGCAACCCACAACTCCCGTCTTTAGACCTCAACACCACCAGACCAAGTTGAGGCACACTTCCTTCACTAAAAGAAGATGAGAGGTTCTATCTAGAAGTACTACCTTCGTATGCTACCCCAACCCAAAGGAAACTACCACCTCAGGACCTCATCCGTAGAGAGCTATGTGTAAGGTGTTGGTGCAAGTAAAGCCATTATCTGTGAGAGTCATGTGTGCGTTGTTAAGTGTTGTACTTAGGCTCATCAAGATTATATGTGATCATAGCCTAGTGGACTCAAAGAATTAAGTCACTAATGGACCTAAAAAGTCTTAACCCCAAATCCTATAAGGTTCCTCTTAGAATTAGGTGGATTAAGGCCTTAACTAAGCTCCATTTTCTAATTTAATTCCAGACTGATTTAAATGTCAACTATGATTTAGAAGAATGTACAAATATTACAAAAATCTTTTTATGCAAAGTTTTTGAAAATATGTAAAATTTTTGAAAAATGTTTGAATGTATGCATGAATACAGAAGTTTTGCAAATTATTTACAAATATTTACACAAGGGTTTTTGCAAACTTTTATTTTTCAAACATATTACAAAAATTTTGTACTATATACATAATTTTGCTACCAACATATTTACATAACTTTCACTCACAAGACATTTTTACAAACATTTGTACAAAAATAATTTTTATAAATAGCTATGTATGTGCAAGAAAGAATTTTATGTACAAGAAAATTTTTGAATTTTTGTGATTTTTAAATAAAGGGTTTTGCCATTTTATTTATTCATACACTCACAAAAAGTACGAGTTATACACCCTTCTATACTTAGCTCGAACAACATCCTCAGAGTGAACAAAGAGCGATGAAGAAGACATAACTCTTGCTTAGTATAAGGAAGTGAAAAGGAGTGCTATACTATAACGATGAATCAAGGAATAGAATGAAGAGGGCTCGATGGTTCCCCCTATACATAGGATTGAGTAATCCTAAGTATAGCAGACTGTACAAAAAGGGAAAATCGAGTGAGAGAATGTGCACGGTTTACCTCCCCTATACTTAGGATAAGATATCCCTAAGTATAGGCAGCAAAACAGAGGTAAAAAGAATCAAAAGAATAATCAAAAGTTTGACACCACTCCTATACTTAGGGTAAAGTACACCCGAAGTATAGCGTAATCACAAGATGCAAATGGGGTGTAAGACTAAAGAATGATATGATGTGGACATCTGGATCTATACAAGGCGGAAGACAGTGATAATTAGGCACGAGATGCAACTGATGTGAGTCAAAGACCACATCTCATGCAAAATTAATCGGGGCGACATCAACGATTAGCAGCTCATGATCTAGATATGGTTTAAGGTGCCGACCGTTAACATGAAAGGTGAACTCAGATGACATCTCAGATATGCCGATACTACCATTGGCATGCACCTTTCGAACCAGGTATGGTCCTTTCCACTTGCTTTGTAATTTCCCAGGAAATAATCGAAGCCTGGCGTCCATACTCTCTGATTTGGCTCAAACTATTTATGGCTGATATGAGAATCATGACATATCTTTACTCTCTCCTTATATTGTAGGTTGCTTGAGAAGGTTGTGTCTCTAAGCTCCTTCAGGGCTGCCAATTCTGCTTTCCTTTGGTCACATATACTCTCTGGATCCACTAATATATCAGTGACAGCCCATAGTGACTTATGCTTGATCTTGACTGGTAAATGGTAGGGCTTGCCATAAACGAGACAAAAGGGAGATGTACCCAAAGGAGTCTTGAAGGAAGTCTGATATGCCCACAAGACCGAGTCCAAAAGTTGTGACCAATCCTTTCGGTCTGGGCGGACTACCTTCTGCAATATCATCTTGATCTCCTTGTTCTATACTTCAGCAAGACTATTGGTCTGAGAATGATATGGAGTGGCAACATGATGGTCTATGCTGAACTCGCTTGCAAGGGCCTTTACCTTGTCGTTGATAAAGTGAGACCCCCGTCAGATATCAATACTCTAGGCATCCCGAACCGTGAAATAATATTCTTCCTCAAAAATCTGCAAACAGTCTTGGTATCTGCGGTTCAGATGGGTATGGCCTCAACCCAATCCCAACGAATCACATAATCCACAGCCAACAAAATGTACTCAAATCCTTATCTTTTAGGGAATGGACCCATGAAATCAATGCCCTGTGCATCAAAAACCTCATAGAAATGAATGGGTTGCATCGACATCATATCAAGTTTTCCATAAGTGCCCATCCTCTGACAGTCAGTACACCTCTTCACAAATTCGTCAGACTCCTTGAAAAGGGTAGGACACCATAGGTCGGATTGGAGCACTTTTTGTGGTGTTCTCCTCCCAGAATGATGTCCTCTTGCCTCAAGCTTGTGGCAGTATGTGAGGACGTTGTGGTGCTCCTCCTGAGGAATGCACCGACACCAGACGATATCCCCTCCTTCATGATAAAGGGTGGGATCCTCCCAATGGTAGGACTTGGCCTTCGCAAGGAAGGTCTCAAATCGCTGCCTGGGCCAACCTTGTGGAACTTTCTTGGCAACAAGATAGTTCACAATGTCAGCGTACCACGGGAGAGAGGCAATAGCAAGGATCGTCTCATCTGAGAAGGTCTCTATAATGAGATCAGTCTGCTCAGATTCCTCAAGATTTTCCAATCAGGAGAGATGATCCGCCACCACATTCTTAACTCCAGGTTTATCCTTAATCTCAGTATCAAACTCCTGAAGTAGAATGATCCATCTAGTCAGTCTCGCTTTGGCATCCTTCTTTGCCATGAGGTACCAAATGGCGGTATGATCTGTAAAGATAGTCACTCTAGATCCAAGAATATATGATCTGAATTTGTCCAAGGCAAAGACTGCTGCTAGCATATCTTTCTCTGTGACAGTGTAGTTCCGCTGCAAGGCATCCAATGTACGGCTAGCATAGTGAATGGCAAAAGGCACTCCGTCCCTCCTATATCCCAGCACGGCCCCCACGGCAAAATCGGAGGCGTCTGTCATGATCTCAAATGGGAGAGACCAATCAGGTGGCTGAAGGACATGAGCCTCAACAACTAAGCTCTTGAGAGTCTCAAATGACGCAGGACACTTATCATCTACAATGAACTCGGTGTCTTTTGTCAGCAGATCATTCAACGGTCTGGCAATCCTGTTGAAGTCATGAATAAAACGTCGGTAGAAACCGACATACCCCAGAAAAGACCGTAACTGTTGCAAATTGGACGGTGGGTTGAGTTTCTTGATGATATCTACCTTGGTCAGATCAACCTCCATGCCCCTATTGGAGATGATATGACCAAGCACCGTCCTTTGAGTCACCATAAAGTGACTCTTCTCCCAAGATAAGACAAGATAGACCTCTATGCAGCGTTGAAGAACGCGGTCTAGGTAGTCAAGACAAGCATCAAACCCATCGTTGTAGACCAAAAAATCATCCATGAAGACCTCTAAACAGTCACCCACCATGTCCAAAAATATGGACAACATGCACCTTTGGAATGTTCTCGGGGCGTTACATAGACCAAAGGGCATCCGTCTGAAAGCATGAGTCCCAAACGGACAAGTGAATGTCCTTTTGTCCTAGTCCTCGGGCACTATGGCCACCTGAATGTATCCGAAGTGCCCGTCAAGAAAGTAGCAGTGACTCTTACCAACTAGCCTCTCTATAATTTGATCAATAAAAGACAATGGGAAACGATCCTTCTTGGTGGCCCGATTCAATCATCTGTAGTCCACACAGACCATCTAAGAAGTGGGTACCCGGGTAGCTATCTCCTCTCCAGACTCGCTCACGCTATAGTGATGCCTGTCTTCTTGGGAACCACATGTAATGGACTAACCCACTTGGAGTCGGTGATGGGGTCAATAAAATCGACGCTCCACCATTTCGATATTTCCTTCATGACTACCTCTCGAAGATTCAGGTTCAACTGTCGCTTGAACTCACGTGATGGCTTGGCGTCCACCTCGATATAGATATGGTGGGAGCATAGAGCCAAACTTATCCCCTGGAGATCAGCTACACTCCATCATATCGCCTTGTGGTTCCTTTCAAGAACCTCCATCAAATGAGATTATTGTTCTCCAATCAAATCTGTTGAGATAATGACTGGGTACATCTCATGCTCACCCACAAGGAATCTATACTTCAGCGATTGCAGCAAAAGCTTCAATTCAAGACGATTGGCAACTGGTAAATCTGACCTCTGAAAGGTCGGAGTAGATGCAACCAGATCTGAATGAGAGAACTCTCGCTAATCATGCAAAACTGGTGAAGACAACCCTACTGGTGTATCTGTAATCGGTGCTGGCACGGTCTCCACCCTAGATGTTGGCTCTGTGGAAATTAGACAAGGTAATAAATCATCAAACTCTGTGTAACATCTGTATCCACACAAACCCGAACCAAACCCGATTAGGTTCCGTATAATTCAGTAAAGTTATTAATCATCGTTAAATAACATAAATCGATCAATTGATCGTGAATCAAAAGTCGTTCGGGCAAAATCGATCAAAAATCGGTCGCATCGTAATGCATGCCCGAAAAAGCCACAAAGCAAATTTGAAAACCGCAAAATAAATCGAGACCACCTAAAAATCCGATTCGATGAAATAAGATCAACGGAATTGACCGTTCATTGATCGGGGGTCATTTGGTATTTTAAAACCGTAAAATTTAGCCATAAGTCAACCGTATCTCAGAAATTTTGAGAATTCATCTTCAATCCAAAAGTATATGAATATTGTACCCATTTTGATCGTCACTCCAAGATGGTCGAACTGAGCTATTATTCGCATAAACCGAAGGTGCATGGTGGTAATTATGAGGTTTTTGGTATTTCAAAAATATATATATATATATATAATAAAGTAATAATAATAAACTTTCTGCAAACATGTGTGCAGTTTCCCTTAAATGCTTCCACGCGTACATACCCTATTTCCTATAAATATCACTTGAACCTTCTTCTCTTCCACATCTCTGTTCCCCCTTTTTCCCAACGAAGGACCCATTCGCAGACCTTCTCCTCCAAGTTGTTGTTGTCGTTTGATTCCAAGCTAATGATGCTCTGCCAGCTTTTGTTGCTAATGCATGTTATTGCCGTGATAAAGCCATCTCTCTCCAATTTGAGGATCTAATGTACAAGCTAAACCTTCCATTTGCTGCTTTCCATGTCATATTTACACATTTTGTGTTTTGCCCATTACTTTTCCTTTTTCTTGAAGTATGGTGGTCTTTCCTTACGTTATCTATTCTGAAAATTTTTTTCTTGCTTCATCTTCAGAATGGGTGGGTTAAATTCTATGGTCCGTTGAACATGTGTCCAGATTTTTGAAAGAAATAATATTCTCTGATCCGGGAATTTTTTTCTCGTCATATTCATGACATTAATTGGTTTGCAAATTCGACATTTTGTGTCACAGATAGTTTGTTTTAATGCATGCGATGAGTGCATGCATTATGCAGATTCTAGATATGTACAGAAAAATCTGCATTCGATATTTTTTCACTAAATTTAGTTCACGCATTTATTTGTAGATACGTTATTTAAATCTCTAAGTCCTTCAAGAGAGCACGGCCACTTGAGCCAATTTGTTGTATTTGAAAATCCATCACAATCTTACATCTGAAGTACAACATCTATATCTCTTGTTTATTCATCTATGCCAACAAAAAAGGTCACACATGAAAGTATTATGACATGATCAATAATAATAACTAAGCTTACCACTCTCTCATTTTGACATGAGAACATCCAGGGTTTGATTCAGGTGAGCTATTGATTTTTCTGCTATGAATAGCTAGTATACATTCTCCTTACCATTTCCTGATCAATTGCTATAATGTCGTCATATCTCTTGATCAATAGCTATAATGTTATCATATCTCTCCTACTTGTTCCTGTTGCTATCCAAAGGATTTTTGAACTCTTATCCAAATTGCCTAATTAGTGACAATACAACTTTTTCATTGAACTGTTGTGAATCATTCTCTTCATGATATTAAGACGTCATTCCAGTGGTTTTCCGAAGAAATGTTCTATTCTCAAACTAAATAGTTGACTTTCATCTTATTAATGCATATGATATTTATAAGATTAAGATATATGCATAGGAGTAGATGGAATTTTAGTGCAATCCATGTCTATTTCAAATTTGATGGACATGACTTGCTCCACTGTCTAATATGTTCCATGTTCAAATTATTTCTGAATCTTAACTCGGTGTTTACTGGTTTGATGGTCAAGCATGCGTACTTACATTTGAAGGGGGTCGTGGTTCAAATTACAAGCTCTTAATTGGTCTAAAAAGAAGGGATTACCCACATGAATGATCTAGTTAAGCATACAGATCTTTATCTTATAGACCTAAAGATCAGATTCCAGAAATCAACCATAAAAAATTTGATGTTTATGATTCTAGAAAATATATCCGATTGGATCTGTTTGAAGAAATTCAGTTATTTGTATAGAAAAATTGTTGGTTTATTGTCACAATGCAATTTTGTACATATTAGGGACATCAAGTTAGGAAACAAGCCCTCAACTACAATCACTATAATACTGCATCTCAATTACATGAATCACATTGATTATATATTATGTTGAATAGTATCTAAGATCTAATAACTCTTCATCCCATGATTTAAATAGGAGAAGCCGAGAATCTGGCATTGATCGAGATTTGAATCCAGATCTAATGAACAACTTCTAAACTCATTATTTGAAAATGAGATCATTAGGGTACTTTCATACAAGTGACTTAGAAATTTAGATCAATATGCGGGTCACCAAATTATGTGATAATCTATGATCAAAGACTAGAATTTTCGTGACCAATCATTTAGGTATGAATCACAATTATGGGTCACTATTCAATAAGATTGTCAACAAGATGCTTAGATCTGTAAAGTTAATCACAACGAAGATTGAGAAAGGATGAGAAATCAAGTCAGTGATGATGATTCAAAGTGATAACTAATAATTATTAGTGCCAGTCATGTTGACCTTTACACCTGACTGTGCGAGGGTGCGGTGACCCTCAACTGGGAGGGAGATAGGAAGCCCAATTAGGGCAGCGGCAACTTAATACGCGGGTCTAGGATCCCAGTCTTTTTCTCGGTTTTTTGCGAGCGATCACAGTTTTTACACCTCTCTGGGATCCACAGGTTTTCTTTTAAAGACCAGTTCCGCTGACCCTTGTTCTTTAGGGTATCTAGGCTGAAGGACCCTTGATGTTAGTTTTTCGAGCTTGTTAGCCCGTACCTGTCGGGCCGGTTTTTCTTTAGAGTGACTTTTCCGGAGAGTCTCTCTCACCCAACTCAGTGGCGTAGTTTTGGAGTAGACATATCTCTCTATTGGACCGCACATCCACTTAGAGGGCGAGACGGAAGAGCCTCTTTTGTAGGCTACCTCACCGCTTGAGTTTTGTTTACTTTTCGCCAGCTGACTTGGCGATGCTACATCTGAATCATCCATGTATACATATGAATCCTCTATGGCTACATCTGAATCAATTACAGTTGAATTTGGAGGAGTTACATTAGAGATTGGATTGAATCACAAATGAGTTTGGCTAAAGTTTAGATGAATTACAGATGAGATTGAGATCGGCTACAATGAGCTTGTTTTTAGTTGAATTAAGTACAATTGAGCCTGGTTACCAATGAGCTCGGTTTCAAATGAGCTAGTTACTATTCTGCCAATAATTCTTGACAAGGAGAAAAGATCATATTATGAAAATCATCCCTATCAGACTACGAGTTACTACCACAGTTGTTTAGATTAGCTAGTGGATGTGTTGGGAACATAGTTAGGATGCATTTTACTCCACCACATGCCTACGGAGGCACCCCAACCCTAAGGCTTCCTTACTACCTTAGAGTCATAGTGTGAGGTCTTACCCAGACCAAGACCACAGACTATCCACTAAGCTTGAGAAATTCAACACGAAAAGAATCAAAACATCTGACTCATCATAAGCATTTAATAAGGACAATAGTCATATCAGAGACTCTTCATTCACATTCTCAAGAACCATCAAACATATTTTTTAATTAATAAAAAGGTAATGACTTAAATATGGATCATATAATATTTGTCTAAAAATGTTATTATGGGTAATTAATGTAGGATGAGCGGGATGGGGTTTTGCATATCAAACAACTTGAAAACTTGTTTCAATGCAGGTAGCTCTAAATTTAATTGCCAAACCCTATTTACTTGCTTTCTTTTGAACCGCTAAATTTCCTTTGATTTTTTAATGAATTAGATGTGCTCAACATTTGTTGATGTCTTTTCTCCCTATTCCATGGATTGCAGGAAAAATACATGCACCGTTGTATTGGGAGAGTTGAACATCAGCTTCTGCAGTTACAATTATCAGGTAAGCATGCTAGTTTGTTCAAGATATTATATGCTTTTATTTCTCTTTCGATAAAATTGGGATACATGTATATAATGCAATTTCTGTTGTTACATGTTAACTGCTATGGAAATTTATGCATTATAACTGTGACATACTGTATTTATGTGGCTTACTAGTTAATTTGTGAATGTCAATCGTACATGCAAAAAAAATTCCTCTAATTTTCAGTACTCTAATGTGATCTTTAGCGAACATGATACTACGGGTGATATGTAAATGGGTATTTCAGATCTACGAGAGCGGGCTTCACAGTTTAGTATCAGAGCAGTGGTACCCTGCTACATACATTCATAGTAGTATAGTTCTGACTGCATTAATTCTCGGATAGTGATAGTCCTCTGACTTGTCGCGAGTTCGAAAGGGGAATATGACATTCAAATTCTGTAAACACAGATGTCACCAGTTGCAACTAATTTCCATATTGTATCCTAAGAAGAGAAAAGGCATAATAGAAATATCTGTGAACATAAACTATTAATGTATTGGTTCTTACGTAGAACCATGGCATCCTGAACCAGCATTTCCATGTTTTAATTGATTCTGGAGCGATGAATGAACTTCCAGTTTCTAGCTTCAATAGGTAGAGGTGCAGATGTCCTAGATCATCCTTGTCATATTTATGGGCCAGGTGGCTAGTTGTTCATCATTAAAATGATAGTAAGAGGGTTACCAATGTTGATTGGTGGTCATGAGATTATCACAGACTATCTGCTACTACAACTTGACAAGTGTGACCTGATTATGGGAGTGGATTAGCAGTCAACTCATTATACCTAGTTAATTGCTTTAGGAATTCAGTTGTCTTCAGGATTCCAGACTTACCCGAGTTTACCATTAAAGATACATACATGACTCCAAAATGGAGTTTATCTCGGTATAGAGAGCTCAGAGACTGGTTGATTAGGGACGTGATTAATATCTAGCAATTATCCGAAAAATATATCATGGAGGGACGATGGCTCAGGACATAAGAATAGTGTTAGACTACCCTAATGCGTTCTCTAATGATTTGTCATGTTTACTGTTTAAAAGAGAGATTGAGAAAGAGATTGAATTCAAGATTACATTACTACCAGATACACAAACAATCTCGATGGCTCTGTGTTGCATGGCACTAGCTGAGTTGAGAAAGCTGAAGATGCAATCGCAGGAGTTACTTGACGTAGGTTTCGTAAGGCCAAACACTTAACCTTGAGGTACTTCTGTTTACTTTGTCAGAAAGATGGATGAATCGATGAAATTTTGCATTGGTTACAGATAGCTGAACAAGAAAATGGTGAAGAACCATTATCCTCTGCCACACTTTGATGATTCGTACGATCAGCTACATGGATCTTTGGTGTTTTCAAAGATCGATCTTCGATCACACTACCATCAACCGAGGATTTGAGATTCGAATATTCCAAAATCAACATTCATGACTCGATATGGGAACTACAAGTTTGTCGTGATGACGTCTGGGCTCAAAAATGCCCCTACAACTCTTATGAATATGATGAACATAACTTCCGGTCAGACTTTGACGATTTTGTGATTGTATGCATTGGTGATGTGTTGATGATATATTCCCGAAATAAATAGGAATCACATCAATGATCTAAAGACAGTCATGGATATACTTCAAGAGTACAAGTTGTAAACCAAGTCGAGCAAATGTGAGTTCTAATTATCCCAGGTCTCATTCCTTGGGCATGTTATTTCTGGAGTAGGTATCGTAGTTGACACTGCAAAGATCACGGCAATCATGTCTTGAGAGCAACCCAAGATAATCATTCTTATTCATAGCTTCCTTGGACTAGTGGCCTATTATAGACGCTTCGTCGATATTTTTTTCTTTTTTTGAGCCGTTATTTTCCTGACACGATTAACACAGAAAGGAGTTATATTCATTAGGATGATCCATGCAAACAAGCCTTCAGGACACTGAAGGAAAGATTGATGACTGTGAACATTCTTACACTTCCTTCAGACACTCAGGATTATGTCGTATATACAAATACTTCAAGAGAAGGTTTAGGAGCGGTTATGATGCAACCAGGTCACGTGATTGTTTATGCATCACATTAGTTGAGGTCGCTTGAGAGGAATACTCCATCCGTAACTTGGAGTTGGTAACAGTTGTCTTCGCTTTGAAGATCTGACGTCACTATCTCTGTAAGGTGAATTTCAAGATTTTCATAGATCGCAAGAAATTGAAGAACGCCTATGTTCAGAAGAAGATAAACAAGAGATGATGTCTTACCATCTCGGTAAGGGAAACGTGGTGGCAGATGCATTTACTAGGAGAGCTCATGCACATACGACAAACTAGCAATACACGTGGGATGTACTCACAACCTTTGACTAATTAGCATCCATATGAGAGTGCATCTATATATACTGTCATGCATCTACGATTCATTCTTTAGGATTATATAATAGAATGATAGATCCTTGGATTTGAGATAAATACATGCGTGCCAACAAGGACAAAAGTGATAATTTTGTGAAGACTAAGTCTACTTTACGAAAGGATGGTTGCGTCGTTGTGTCCAACAATGAGCAATTGTGTAGAAATTCTTGATGAGGCACACAATTCACAACTCACTAATCATCCTACTAGTACGAAGTTGTATTGTAATATGCGCCAACATTCTAGCGGGTCGGGATGAAGCACGATGCAACACATCATGTTAGTAGATGCATGACTTGTCAGATGATAAGGGATTAGCATAGTAGACTACCATGGTTATTACAGTCTCTCCCATTCCCAAATGAAAGAATATCTCTATGGATTTCCTCACCAGATTGCCGAAGACGCCAGGTGGCCACGATGCTTTTGGGTCGGTGTTGACAAATTGACCAAATCAACCCATTTATACATGTCAACATGATCTACACTCCATTTAGGTTGGCTAGATTGCATGTGCAGACCATTATAAGGATTCATGGTATACCACGTGAGGTAATGTTTGACAGATGCTCGAGGTTTACATCTTACTACTAGCACCAATTTATGTCAACACTACAAAGAGATCTAAAGAAGAGGTTTGCATTCTATCCATAGACCGTCAGACAGAGCAAACACATTATTCAGATACGAGGAATTAATTCATCCACGCACCCTTGGGTGAAAAGGATCCTGGAAGTACCACCTATCGATTGGTAGAATTCTCGTGCAACAACAGTCATTATTCTAGGATTGATATGGCAACATTCGAAGACCTTTACGGGTGGAGATATCTCACACCTCTCAGATAACATGAGATAAGTAAACACACTCTTTACTCTGTAGATCTCTTTAGGAAGGGACTACGAGGACTATTGATCGATCTTGTAAGGGGAAGACTTCTGATGACTCATAGCTGCTAGAAAAGCTATGCATATCATAGGAGAAGAGAATTGAAGTTACAGGTAATCCAATCATCTTATCTTAATCCATTCAAATATACTTATCAATATCCGACTTAATCTTTCATTCCGATGTAAATTCCGGTAAACACAGGAATAAGATGAGTTGTTTCTTCATATACATCCCATGAAGGGAATATAGAGATTTGGTATTCATGGCGAGTTGACACCACGATATGTTGGACCATTTGAAATTTTTATTCGAATATGCAAGATGGTCTATCGAGTAACCCTTCCTCAATGCTTATTAACCATATGATATCTTTCATATATCCAATCTACGGAAGTACGTACACGACGTCGACACATCATCATCCACGAAAACCTAGACGTCGAGTCCGACTTAACATACGAGGAGAGATCTTTACATATACTCGAAAATATTTGTGCAGAAGATTCACATCAAAGAAATTTCCCTAGTGAAAGTGCCATTGCGCCGACATGGTGTCAAAGAGGTGACATGGGAAACCAAAGCAACATGCGGACATGATACCTGCAGCTCTTTTCAGGTAATTGTCAAAACAAGCCATTTGATTATGTATGTTGAAAGAACATGGTTTGTTTTCCTTTTGAGGTTTTTATGGGTTTAAAACCCATTGAGGTTTTTATGGTCAGATAAGATCCAAACAAAACACAAAATAACCTTGACTCGAGTCTCGAGGACGAGACTCCCTTTGAGGTTTTGTATTTGTAACATCCGTAGCCACACAAACCCGAACCCCACCCGATTAGGGACCGTATAATTCAATAAAGTTATTAATCATCGTTAAATAACATAAATCGATCAATTGATCGTGAATCAAAAGTCGTTCGGGTGAAATCGATAAAAATCGATCGCATCGTAATGCATGCGAGAAAAAGCCGCAAAGCAAATTCGAAAACCGCGAAATAAGTCGAGACTACCTAAAAATCCGATTCGATGAAATAAGATCAACGTAATTGACCGTTCATCGATCGGAGGTCATTTGGTATTTTAAAATCATAAAATTTAGCCATAGGTCAAAATCGTTTCTCATAAATTTTGAGAATTCATCTTCAATCCAAAAGTATATGAATATTGTATCCATTTGATCGTCACTCCAAGATGGTCGAAATGAGCTATTATTCGCATAAACCGGAGGTGCATAGTGGTAATTATGAGGTTTTTGGTATTTCACAAATATATATATATATATATAATAAAGTAATAATAATAAACTTTTTGCAATCATGTGTGCAGTTTCCCTTAAATGCTTCCACGCATACATACCCTATTTCCCTATAAATATCACTTGAACCTTCTTCTCTTCCACATCTCTGTTCCCCCTTTTTCCCAATGAAGGACCCATTCGCAGACCTTCTCCTCCAAGTTGTTGTTGTCGTTTGATTCCAAGCTGATGCTGCTCTGGCAGCTTTTGTTGCTAATGCATGTTATTGTCGTGATAAAGCCATCTTCCTCCAATTTGAGGATCTAATGTACAAGCTAAACCTTCCATTTGCTGCTTTCCATGTCATATTTACACATTTTGTATTTTGCCCATTACTTTTCCTTTTTCTTGAAGTATGGTGGTCTTTCCTCACGTTATCTGTTCTGAAAAAAAATTTTCTTGCTTCATCTTCAGAATGGGTGGGTTAAATTCTATGGTCCATTGAACATGTCCAGATCTTTGAAAGAAATAATATTCTCTGATCTGGGAATTTTTTTCTCGTCATATTCATGACATTAATTGGTTTGCAAATTCGACATTTTGTGTCACAGATAGTTTGTTTTAATGCATGCGATGGGTGCATGCATTATGCAGATTCTAGATATGTACAGAAAAATCTGCATTCGATATTTTTTCACTAAATTTAATTCACGCGTTTATTTGTAGATACGTTATTTGAATCTCTAAGTCCTTCAAGAGAGCATGGCCACTTGAGCCAATTTGTTGTATTTGAAAATCCATCACGATCTTACATCTGAAGTACAACATCTATATCTCTTGTTTATTCATCTATGCCAACAAAAAAAAGGTCGCACATGAAAGTATTATGACATGATCAATAACAATAACTACCACTCTCTCATTTTGACATGAGAACATCCAGGGTTTGATTCAAGTGAGCTATTGATTTTTCTGCTATGAATAGCTAGTATACATTCTCCTTACCATTTCCTGATCAATTGCTATAATGTCGTCATATCTCTTGATCAATTGCTATAATGTTATCATATCTCTCCTACTTGTTCCTGATGCTATCCAAAGGATTTTTGAACTCTTATCCAAATTTCCTAATTAGTGACAATACAACTTTTTCATTGAACTGTTGTGAATCATTCTCTTCATGATATTGACACGTCATTCCAGTGGTTTTCCGAAGAAACGTTCTATTCTCAAACTAAATAGTTGACTTTCATCTTATTAATGCATATGATATTTATAAGATTAAGATATATGCATAGGAGTAGATGGAATTTTAGTGCAATCCATGTCTATTTCAAATTTGATGGACATGACTTGCTCCACTATCTAATATGTTCCATGTTCAAATTATTTCTGAATCTTAACTCGGTGTTTACTGGTTTGATGGTCAAGCATGCGTTCTTACATTTGAAAGGGGTTGTGGTTCAAATTACAAGCTCTTAATTGGTCTAAAAAGAAGGGATTACCCACATGAATGATCTAGTTAAGCATACAGATCTTTATCTTATAGACCTAAAGATCAGATTCCAGAAATCAACCATAAAAAAATTGATGTTTATGATTCTAGAAAATATATCCGATTGGATCTGTTTGAAGAAATTCAGTTATTTGTATAGAAAAATTGTTGGTTTATTGTCACAATGCAATTTTGTACATATTAGGGACATCAAGTTAGGAAACAAGCCCTCAACTACAATCACTATAATACTGCATCTCAATTACATGAATCACATTGATTATATATTATGTTGAATAGTATCTAAGATCTAATAACTCTTCATCCCATGATTTAAATAGGAGAAGCCGAGAATCTGGCATTGATCGAGATTTGAATCCAGATCTAATGAACAACTTCTAAACTCATTATTTGAAAATGAGATCATTAGGGTACTTTCATACAAGTGACTTAGAAATTTTGATCAATATGCGGGTCGCCAAATTATGTGATAATCTATGATCAAAGACTAGAATTTTCGTGATCAATCATTTAGGTATGAATCACAATTATGGGTCACTATTCAATAAGATTGTCAACAAGATGCCTAGATCTGTAAAGTTAATCACAACGAAGATTGAGAAAGGATGAGAAATCAAGTCAGTGATAATGATTCAAAGTGATGACTAATAATTATTAGTGCCAGTCATGTTGACCTTTACACCTGACTGTGCGAGGGTGCGGTGACTCTCAACTGGGAGGGAGATAGGAAGCCCAATTAGGACAGCGGCAACTTAATGCGCGGGTCTAGGATCCCAGTCTTTTTCTCGGGTTTTTGCGAGCGATCACAGTTTTTACACCTCTCTGGGATCCACAGGTTTTCTTTTAAAGACCAGTTCCGCTGACCCTTGTTCTTTAGGGTATCTAGGCTGAAGGACCCTTGATGTTAGTTTTTCGAGCTTGTTAGCCCGTACCTGTCGGGCCGGTTTTTCTTTAGAGTGACTTTTCCGGAGAGTCTCTCTCACCCATCTCAGTGGTGTAGTTTTTGAGTAGACATATCCCTCTATTGGACCGCACATCCACTTAGAGGGCGAGACGGAAGAGCCTCTTTTGTAGGCTACCTTACCGCTTGAGTTTTGTTTACTTTTCGCCAGCTGACTTGGCGATGCTACATACGAATCTTCCATGTATACATATGAATCCTCTATGGCTACATCTGAATCAATTACAGTTGAATTTGGAGGAGTTACATTTGAGATTGGATTGAATCACAAATGAGTTTGGCTAAAGTTGAGATGAATTACAGATGAGATTGAGATCGGCTACAATGAGCTTGTTTTTAGTTGAATTAAGTACAATTGAGCCTGATTACCAATGAGCTCGGTTTCAAATGAGCTAGTTACTATTCTGCCAATAATTCTTGACAAGGAGAAAAGATCATATTATGAAAATCACCCCTATCAGACTACGAGTTACTACCACAGTTGTTTAGATTAGCTAGTGGATGTGTTGGGAACATAGTTAGGATGCATTTTACTCCACCACATGCTTACGGAGGCACCCCAACCCTAAGGCTTCCTTACTACCTTAGAGTCATAGTGTGAGGTCTTACCCAGACCAAGACCACAGACTATCCACTAAGCTTGAGAAATTCAACACGAAAAGAATCAAAACATCTGACTCGTCATAAGCATTTAATAAGGACAATAGTCATATCAGAGACTCTTCATTCACATTCTCAAGAACCATTAAACGTATTTTTTAATTAATAAAAAGGCAATGACTTAAATATGGATCATACAAACAACTTGAAAATTTGTTTCAATGCAGGTAGCTCTAAATTTAATTGCCAAACCCTATTTACTTGCTTTCTTTTGAACCGCTAAATTTCCTTTGATTTTTTAATGAATTAGATGTGCTCAACATTTGTTGATGTCTTTTCTCCCTATTCCATGGATTGCAGGAAAAATACATGCACCGTTGTATTGGGAGAGCTGAACATCAGCTTCTGCAGTTACAATTATCAGGTAAGCATGCTAGTTTGTTCAAGATATTATATGCTTTTATTTCTCTTTCGATAAAATTGGGATACATGTATATAATGCAATTTCTGTTGTTACATGTTAACTGCTATGGAAATTTATGCATTATAATTGTGACATACTGTAGTTATGTGGCTTACTAGTTAATTTGTGAATGCCAATCGTACATTCAAAAAAAATTCCTCTAATTTTCAGTACTCTAATGTGATCTTTAGTGAACATGATACTACGGGTGATATGTAAATGGGTATTTCAGATCTACGAGAGCGGGCTTCACAGTTTAGTATCAGAGCAGTGGTACCCTGCTGCATACATTCATAGTAGTATAGTTCTGACTGCATTAATTCTCGGATAGTGATAGTCCTCTGACTTGTCGCGAGTTCGAAAGGGGAATATGACATTCAAATTCAATAAACACAGATGTCACCAGTTGCAACTAATTTCCATATTGTATCCCAAGAAGAGAAAAGGCATAATAGAAATATCTGCGAACATAAACTATTAATGTATTGGTTCTTACATAGAACCATGGCATCCTGAACCAGCATTTTCATATTTTAATTGATTCTGGAGCGATGAATGAACTTCCAGTTTCTAGCTTCAATAGGTAGAGGTGCAAATGTCCTAGATCATCCTTGTCATATTTATGGGCCAGGTGGCTAGTTGTTCATCATTAAAATGATAGTAAGAGGGTTACCAATGTTGATTGGTGGTCATGAGATTATCACAGACTATCTGCTACTAAAACTTGACAAGTGTGACCTGATTATGGGAGTGGATTAGCAGTCAACTCATTATACCTAGTTAATTGCTTTAGGAATTCAGTTGTCTTCAGGATTCCAGACTTACCCGAGTTTACCATTAAAGATACATACATGACTCCAAAATGGAGTATATCTCGGTATAGAGAGCTCAGAGACTGGTTGATTAGGGACGTGATTAATATCTAGCAATTATCCGAAAAATATATCATGGAGGGACGATGGCTCAGGACATAAGGATAGTGTTAGACTACCCTAATGCATTCTCTAATGATTTGTCATGTTTACTGTTTAAAAGAGAGATTGAGAAAGAGATTGAATTCAAGATTACATTACTACCAGATACACAAACAATCTCGATGGCTCTGTGTTGCATGGCACTAGCTGAGTTGAGAAAGCTGAAGATGCAATCGCAGGAGTTACTTGACGTAGGTTTCGTAAGGCCAAACACTTAACCTTGATGTACTTCTGTTTACTTTGTCAGAAAGATGGATGAATCGATGAAATTTTGCATTGGTTACAGACAGTTGAACAAGAAAATGGTGAAGAACCATTATCCTCTGCCACACTTTGATGATTCGTACGATCAGCTACATGGATCTTTGGTGTTTTCAAAGATCGATCTTCGATCACACTACCATCAACCGAGGATTTGAGATTCGAATATTCCAAAATCAACATTCATGACTCGATATGGGAACTACAAGTTTGTCGTGATGACGTCTGGGCTCAAAAATGCCCCTACAACTCTTATGAATATGATGAACATAACTTCCGGTCATACTTTGACGATTTTGTGATTGTATGCATTGGTGATGTGTTGATGATATATTCCCGAAATAAATAGGAATCACATCAATGATCTAAAGACAGTCATGGATATACTTCAAGAGTACAAGTTGTAAACCAAGTCGAGCAAATGTGAGTTCTAATTATCCCAGGTCTCATTCCTTGGGCATGTTATTTCTGGAGTAGGTATCGTAGTTGACACTGCAAAGATCACGGCAATCATGTCTTGAGAGCAACCCAAGATAATCATTCTTATTCATAGCTTCCTTGGACTAGTGGCCTATTATAGACGCTTCGTCGATATTTTTTTCTTTTTTTGAGCCGTTATTTTCCTGACACGATTAACACAGAAAGGAGTTATATTCATTAGGATGATCCATGCAAACAAGCCTTCAGGACACTGAAGGAAAGATTGATGACTGTGAACATTCTTACACTTCCTTCAGACACTCAGGATTATGTCGTATATACAAATACTTCAAGAGAAGGTTTAGGAGCGGTTATGATGCAACCAGGTCACGTGATTGTTTATGCATCACATTAGTTGAGGTCGCTTGAGAGGAATACTCCATCCGTAACTTGGAGTTGGTAACAGTTGTCTTCGCTTTGAAGATCTGACGTCACTATCTCTGTAAGGTGAATTTCAAGATTTTCATAGATCGCAAGAAATTGAAGAACGCCTATGTTCAGAAGAAGATAAACAAGAGATGATGTCTTACCATCTCGGTAAGGGAAACGTGGTGGCAGATGCATTTACTAGGAGAGCTCATGCACATACGACAAACTAGCAATACACGTGGGATGTACTCACAACCTTTGACTAATTAGCATCCATATGAGAGTGCATCTATATATACTGTCACGCATCTACGATTCATTCTTTAGGATTATATAATAGAAGGATAGATCCTTGGATTTGAGATAAATACATGCGTGCCAACAAGGACAAACGTGATAATTTTGTGAAGACTAAGTCTACTTTACGAAAGGATGGTTGCGTCGTTGTGTCCAACAATGAGCAATTGTGTAGAAATTCTTGATGAGGCACACAATTCACAACTCACTAATCATCCTACTAGTACGAAGTTGTATTGTAATATGCGCCAACATTCTAGCGGGTCGGGATGAAGCACGATGCAACACATCATGTTAGTAGATGCATGACTTGTCAGATGATAAGGGATTAGCATAGTAGACTACCATGGTTATTACAGTCTCTCCCATTCCCAAATGAAAGAATATCTATATGGATTTCCTCACCAGATTGCCGAAGACGCCAGGTGGCCACGATGCTTTTGGGTCGGTGTTGACAAATTGACCAAATCAACCCATTTATACATGTCAACATGATCTACACTCCATTTAGGTTGGCTAGATTGCATGTGCAGACCATTATAAGGATTCATGGTATACCACGTGAGGTAATGTTTGACAGATGCTCGAGGTTTACATCTTACTACTAGCACCAATTTATGTCAACACTACAAAGAGATCTAAAGATGAGTTCTGTATTCTATCCATAGACCGTCGGACAGAGCAAACACATTATTCAGATACGAGGAATTAATTCATCCACGCACCCTTGGGTGAAAAGGATCCTGGAAGTACCACCTATCGATTGGTAGAATTCTCGTGCAACAACAGTCATTATTCTAGGATTGATATGGCAACATTCGAAGATCTTTACGGGTGGAGATATCTCACACCTCTCAGATAACATGAGATAAGTAAACACACTCTTTACTCTGTAGATCTCTTTAGGAAGGGACTACGAGGACTATTGATCGATCTTGTAAGGGGAAGACTTCTGATGACTCATAGCTGCTAGAAAAGCTATGCATATCATAGGAAAAGAGAATTGAAGTTACATGTAATCCAATCATCTTCTCTTAATCCATTCAAATATACTTATCAATATCCGACTTAATCTTTCATTCCGATGTAAATTCCGGAAAACATAGGAATAAGATGGGTTGTTTCTTCATATACATCCCATGAAGGGAATATAGAGATTTGGTATTCATGGCGAGTTGACACCACGATATGTTGGACCATTTGAAATTTTTATTCGAATATCAAGATGGTCTATCGAGTAACCCTTCCTCAATGCTTATTAACCATATGATATCTTTCATATATCCAATCTACGGAAGTACGTACACGGCGTCGACACATCATCATCCACAAAAACCTAGACGTCGAGTCCGGCTTAACATACGAGGAGAGATCTTTACATATACTCGAAAATATTTGTGCAGAAGATTCACATCAAAGAAATTTCCCTAGTGAAAGTGCCATTGCGCCGACATGGTGTCAAAGAGGTGACATGGGAAACCAAAGCAACATGCGGACATGATACCTGCAGCTCTTTTCAGGTAATTGTCAAAACAAGCCATTTGATTATGTATGTTGAAAGAACATGGTTTGTTTTCCTTTTGAGGTTTTTATGGGTTTAAAACCCATTGAGGTTTTTATGGTCAGATAAGATCCAAACAAAACACAAAATAACCTTGACTCGAGTCTCGAGGACGAGACTCCCTTTGAGGTTTTGTATTTGTAACATCCGTAGCCACACAAACCCGAACCCCACCCGATTAGGGACCGTATAATTCAATAAAGTTATTAATCATCGTTAAATAACATAAATCGATCAATTGATCGTGAATCAAAAGTCGTTCGGGCGAAATCGATCAAAAATCGATCGCATCGTAATGCATGCGAGAAAAAGCCGCAAAGCAAATTCGAAAACCGTGAAATAAGTCGAGACTACCTAAAAATCCGATTCGATGAAATAAGATCAACGTAATTGACCGTTCATCGATCGGAGGTCATTTGGTATTTTAAAACCGTAAAATTTAGCCATAGGTCAAAATCGTTTCTCATAAATTTTGAGAATTCATCTTCAATCCAAAAGTATATGAATATTGTATCCATTTGATCGTCACTCCAAGATGGTCGAAATGAGCTATTATTCGCATAAACCGGAGGTGCATAGTGGTAATTATGAGGTTTTTGGTATTTCACAAATATATATATAATAAAGTAATAATAATAAACTTTTTGCAATCATGTGTGCAGTTTCCCTTAAATGCTTCCACGCGTACATACCCTATTTCCCTATAAATATCACTTGAACCTTCTTCTCTTCCACATCTCTGTTCCCCCTTTTTCCCAACGAAGGACCCATTCGCAGACCTTCTCCTCCAAGTTGTTGTTGTCGTTTGATTCCAAGCTGATGCTGCTCTTGCAGCTTTTGTTGCTAATGCATGTTATTGTCGTGATAAAGCCATCTTCCTCCAATTTGAGGATCTAATGTACAAGCTAAACCTTCCATTTGCTGCTTTCCATGTCATATTTACACATTTTGTATTTTGCCCATTACTTTTCCTTTTTCTTGAAGTATGGTGGTCTTTCCTCACGTTATCTGTTCTGAAAAAAAATTTTCTTGCTTCATCTTCAGAATGGGTGGGTTAAATTCTATGGTCCATTGAACATGTCCAGATCTTTGAAAGAAATAATATTCTCTGATCTGGGAATTTTTTTCTCGTCATATTCATGACATTAATTGGTTTGCAAATTCGACATTTTGTGTCGCAGATAGTTTGTTTTAATGCATGCGATGGGTGCATGCATTATGCAGATTCTAGATATGTACAGAAAAATCTGCATTCGATATTTTTTCACTAAATTTAATTCACGCGTTTATTTGTAGACACGTTATTTGAATCTCTAAGTCCTTCGAGAGAGCATGGCCACTTGAGCCAATTTGTTGTATTTGAAAATCCATCACGATCTTACATCTGAAGTACAACATCTATATCTCTTGTTTATTCATCTATGCCAACAAAAAAAGGTCGCACATGAAAGTATTATGACATGATCAATAACAATAACTACCACTCTCTCATTTTGACATGAGAACATCCAGGGTTTGATTCAGGTGAGCTATTGATTTTTCTGCTATGAATAGCTAGTATACATTCTCCTTACCATTTCCTGATCAATTGCTATAATGTCGTCATATCTCTTGATCAATTGCTATAATATTATCATATCTCTTCTACTTGTTCCTGTTGCTATCCAAAGGATTTTTGAACTCTTATCCAAATTGCCTAATTAGTGACAATACAACTTTTTCATTGAACTTGTGAATCATTCTCTTCATGATATTAACACGTCATTCCAGTGGTTTTCCGAAGAAACGTTCTATTCTCAAACTAAATAGTTGACTTTCATCTTATTAATGCATATGATATTTATAAGATTAAGATATATGCATAGGAGTAGATGAAATTTTAGTGCAATCCATGTCTATTTCAAATTTGATGGACATGACTTGCTCCACTATCTAATACGTTCCATGTTCAAATTATTTCTGAATCTTAACTCAGTGTTTACTGGTTTGATGGTCAAGCATGCGTACTTACATTTGAAAGGGGTTGTGGTTCAAATTACAAGCTCTTAATTGGTCTAAAAAGAAGGGATTACCCACATGAATGATCTAGTTAAGCATACAGACCTTTATCTTATAGAACTAAATATCAGATTCCAGAAATCAACCATAAAAAATTGATGTTTATGATTCTAGAAAATATATCCGATTGGATCTGTTTGAAGAAATTCAGTTATTTGTATAGCAAAATTGGTTGGTTTATTGTCACACTGCAATTTCGTACATATTAGGGACATCAAGTTAGGAAACAAGCCCTCAACTACAATCACTATAATACTGCATCTCGATTACATAAATTACATTGATTATATATTATGTTGAATAGTATCTAAGATCTAATAACTCTTCATCCCATGATTTAAATAGGAAAAGCCGAGAATCTGGCATTGATCTAGATTTGAATCCAGATCTAATGAACAACTTCTAAACTCATTATTTGAAAATGAGATCATTAGGGTACTTTCATACAAGTGACTTAGAAAATTTAGATCAATATGCGGGTCGCCAAATTATGTGATAATCTATGATCAAAGACTGGAATTTTCGTGATCAATCATTTAGGTATGAATCACAATTATGGGTCACTATTCAATAAGATTGTCAACAAGATGCCTAGATCTGTAAAGTTAATCACAACGAAGATTGAGAAAGGATGAGAAATCAAGTCAGTGATGATGATTCAAAGTGATGACTAATAATTATTAGTGTCAGTCATATTGACTTTTACACCTGACTGTGCGAGTGTGTGGTAACCCTCAGCTGGGCAAGAGATAGGAAGCCCAGTTAGGGAAGCGGTCGCTTAATGCGCGAGTCTAGGATCCCGGTCTTTTTCTCGGTTTTTCACAAGCGCTCGCAGTTTTTACACCTCTCTGGGATCCACAGGTTTTCTTTTAAAGATCAGTTCCGCTGACCCTTGTTCTTTAGGGTACCTAGGCTGGAGGATCCTTGATTTTAGTTTTTCAAGCTCGTTAGCCGTACCGGTCGAACCAGTTTTTCTTTAGAGTGACTTTTCCGAAGATCTCTCTCACCTGTCTCAGTGGTGTAGTTTTGGAGTAGACCTATTCCTCTATTGGACCACACTTCCACTTAGAGGGCGAGACGGAAGAGCCTCTTTTGTAGGCTACCTCACCGCCTGAGTTTTGTTTACTTTTCGCCAGCAGACTTGACGATGCTACATCCGAATCATCCTTGTATACATATGAATCCTCTATGGCTACAACTGAATCAATTACAGTTGAATTTGGAGGAGTTACATTTGAGATTGGATTGAATCACAAATGAGTTTGGCTAAAGTTGAGATGAATTACAGATGAGATTGAGATCGGCTACAATGAGCTTGTTTTTAGTTGAATTAAGTACAATTGAGCCTGGTTACCAATGAGCTCGGTTTCAAATGAGCTAGTTACTATTCTGCCAATAATTCTTGACAAGGAGAAAAGACCATATTATGAAAATCATCCCTATCAGACTATGAGTTACTACCACAGTTGTTTAGATTAGCTAGTGGATGTGTTGGGAACATAGTTAGGATGCATTTTATTCCACCACATGCCTACGGAGGCACCCCAACCCTAAGGCTTCCTTACTACCTTAGAGTCATAGTGTGAGGTCTTACCCAGACCAAGATCACAGACTATCTACTAAGCTTGAGAAATTCAACACGAAAAGAATCAAAATATCTGACTCATCATAAGCATTTAATAAAGACAATAGTAATATCAGAGACTCTTCATTCATATTCTCAAGAACCATCAAACATATTTTTTAATTAATAAAAAGGCAAGGACTTAAATATGGATCATATAATATTTGTCTAAAATTGTTATTATGGGTAATTAATGTAGGATGAGCGGGATGGAATTTTGCGCATCAAACAACTTGAAAACTTGTTTCAATGTAGGTAGCTCTAAATTTAATTACCAAATCCTATTTACTTGCTTTCTTTTGAATCACTAAATTTCCTATTATTTTTTAATGAATTAGATGTGCTCAACATTTGTTGGTGTTCTTTTCTCCCTATTCCATGTATTGTAGGAAAAATACCTGCACTGTTGTATTGGGAGAGTTGAACATCAGCTTCTGCAGTTACAATTATCAGGTAAGCATGCTAGTTTGTTCAAGATATTATATGCTTTTATTTCTCTTCCGATAAAAATGGGATACATGTATATAATGCATTTTTTGTTGTTACATGTTAACTGCTATGGAAATTTATGCAATATAATTGTGACATATTGTAGTTATGTGGCTATTAGTTAATTTGTGAATGTCAATCGTACATGCAAAAAAACTCCCCTAATTTTCAGTACTCTAATGTGATCTTTAGCGAACACGATACTACGGGTGATATGTAAACGGGTATTCCAGATCCGCGGGAGCAGGCCTCACACTCTGCCCAATCTATGTATAAATATGAGGGATCTGAATCTAAATTACAAGAAATATACTCTTCCTCACTGTCCTGAACACGGTCTGTAGCCTCAAATGTGTCCTCTGCCATGAGTGTTCTCTCCAAACTCTCCTCGACTAGGATCTGCGAATCTGTGGAACCTGAAGGTGAGAGAAGGGCTCGTGAAAGGGGGTCAGACCAAGCAGTTTCATCATCAGTGATCACAAAGTCGCACTCCTGATGGACGTCTCGCTCTACCTCTATCGACTGCTCTGTGTCGCTGCACTGCTCTGAGCAAGTTGAATCTTGTGCTCTGGTCTCATCAATCTTCTCTATTTGTATACTCTCGCCCTCGACACGATAGTACACCTTCCTGCTATCATGGTCGGACACTGTCTTGGTTGTGGCCAAGAATGATCGTCCTAGAATGATTAGGGTATCGTTCACAGGCTCAGGGATCTCCATGTCCAACACAACGAAGTCCATGGGAAATTTCAGGTCCTGAATTGTGACTGCCACATCCTTCAACAACCCCTTCAGCCTCTTGACAGATCTATCAGCAAACTGAAGGACTGTCCTGCTCTATCGAAGAGGGTCGAACTTGAATCAGTCGAGTAAAGTTGTCAGAAGGAGTTTGATGGAAGAGTCGTTGTCTAATAGAGTACGGTCGAATCTCTGCTCATGGATATGGCATCTGACATAGGGAGCTCCTGCATATGGCCTCTTGGATGGCAGACGATTCTGGATGGCGAAGCAAGTGGCATGGGTCAGCATATGGATCTCTGCTTGATGGTTCCTCTTCTTCCTGCGGATAGTGATCTTCTCTCTCAAGTTCTTCTGGAAGAGAGGGATATGCTCAAGTGCCTCCTGTAGAGTCAACTGAATCTGAAATCTATCAATCATCTACTGGCTGAACTCTAGCTATTGTAACTTTTTTGGATTTTTCATTTTCTTCCCTTTCGCCAAGCGAAGTGCCTGAGGGAAGGGGGTGGTTGGGCCCTCCTCAGATAGAGGGTTAGGAATAGGTTCTTGCAGAGAAGGAATAGAATCCATACAAGTATCATCAATCAGCACATATGGACTCTAAGATGAAAAAACATTTCCTTTATTATTTTTTTAGTGTTTTTCATATAGTTCAGGGTACAAAAACTGGAGAAAATACTGCTGGAATAGAAGGGGTGGCTTTAGTACCACACACGGCATCGGGAACTGCGGCATCAGTACCGTACTCTGACTCAGCATCCTTGGTGGCGTCGTACCACCCTCTGTATCCGGAGAAGCGACGACCTCAATACCTTTGGCTGGATCAACATCCTTGGTGGCTTCAACACCACCGTCATCATCATCATTAGCGGCATCAGCACCGCTATCCTCCTTGTCTAGTGCTCCTGCGTCTTCGTGGTATTGTCGCTCAGACGAGGCGCTGCCTGCTGGCATCCTACCTTTTTTAAGTGTAATAAAATCAATATCAAATGTATATGAAGTAATATCACCCAATAGATCACTAAGAGTGGTGGTCTCTGTGAACTGTACCTGCTCAGATTTTCTTTTTAGGTTATTCGGATTAGTCTCAATCTGAGCTGGTATGACAACCTTTCCCTTTATGATCTCCCTCATCTCTTGGCGAAACTCGTCCATCTCCCGCCTGAATGTGGCATGCTGGTCAGAAAGTTAGCGGGCTAGATAATCAAGTGATGGGTTCTTATAGGCTGGCCCATGAGAACCGAACAGATTTCCTCTCTGAAAATGAGGCTGCTGATGGAACTGATGAGGGGCAGGCTGAGAATACTGTTGAGGCTGCTGCTGGTGTTGCCTTCACTGTTGTCCCTGCTGGTAGAGACGAGGATCTGACGGGTAATGTTGTTGTTGTGGCTGGTGAGAGAACTGGGGCTACTCCTGTAGCGGTTGGCCGAACTGACCACTCTGAGCTGGAGGTTGCTGCTAGGATAAGACACCTCCAGTAGACCACCTGAATCCGGGATGATCTTGGTGGATCCCAGGTTGTTGTCGGTCACATACCTAATCCCGTTGACTTCCATCAACAGCTCCTACTTGAAGGGGGTGGAGGAAGAAGTGACATTGGTCGATCTTGCACACCACCATCTGGTTGTCCTGAGATGGCGGTGGCTGAGAGTATGGGTGCTGCAACTGCTGGAACGGCTCCGCTTGAATGTGGTGAACCTGTCGGTGCTAGGCAGAGTGATGGGTCGAGCTGCTGCTGTTAGGATCAGCCCATGATCTGAGACAGGGCTGAGAAGCCGTCTGTACCTCCTAGAGACACATGATCTGGGTCTTCAGGTCACTCAATGTCTGTGCCAACTGATCAATCTACTTCATGCCCTAGCACTGCTTCTTCTCGATAATCTCGATGCGGTCCAACTTCTCATTGATAATGACCAAATCAGCGGCCGATGACTCTGCTTATACTACGGCTGCTGAAGAGGTAGATGGACCTGCATCGACTCGTGTTATCCTGTGATAGGACACAACATGGGGTGAGGGCTTCCCCTGAGTGTAGATACGGGTCTGGGACATAACTGTATAGTTCTCAGCCATCTCCTCGTATATGGCTCAGACCTGATCTTTGTCTTTGGTGAAGTAGGAACCCCCACAAGAACCATTCATAGGCCCCTGCAGTTCCGGAGTCAGCCCACAAAAGAAGCTCTGTACTAAGTTGGGCTTGGAGATGTCATGATGTGGACACCAGTCAATGAGCTCACGGAAACGATCACACGCCTCATGGAACTGCTCATTGGGGATTATGTAGAAGTTGTTGATCAAAGCTCTAGTTGTGTTTGTCCGACCGAGTGGATAGTACTTGTTCAAGTACTCGGTCCGGAGTTGTTCCCACGAATTCACATATCTCCCCAAATGTTTCAGCAGTAGGCTATTTTGTCAACCAGGGAGAATGGAAAAGCTATCGTGGACAGCTGCAGATCATCTCGAATTCTTGCAATCGAAGATGCGGCTCCTCGGTGGCAAGCCTATGGAACTTGGGCAATAGCTGGATCATCTGAGAGAGCTTGAAATCTCCCAGGATCGTCGGAAGCTGAATTCAACAGTGTGTAAGAGTCGCACCAAGGTGTTGCAAATCTCTCATCGGTCTCGCTGCTCAGACTGGCTCCAGTGGCTTCTCTGTCTATCCTCCGCCTCCTCCTCTAATCTCTAGTATCTCTCTATCACCGGCTCGGTTCGGCTCTCCTCGGTCCGCTCGCATATGTGTCATTTCTCTCTGCATATATGCCATGAAGGCTCCCTGATCTCTGATCTGACGTTGCATGGTCTCCAGGGAGGCTAAAAATGTGTTGTTGATGACACCCTGATCTAAGATATATGTGGTGCTCTGGGGATGCCCATCAGTGCGCTCCTCGCTACTGGCCATGTCTTGGGTTTCTACAAAGGCAAAAGACCCCAACTCAGGTGCCCTCAAACGAACAAATATATGCATTGGTCTCTGCTCGGGCACCTCGAGACTGGAAGAAGGGTGGTTGAGGGGGAACAGGACAGAATCGAACTCGGGTTCGGAGAGCGGGTTTAGGCTCTCCCGAACCTGCCTAGATGAGTGGGGTGGAGTGCTCGAAAGAGGTGCAGCCAAAGGCTGCCTAAGGGATCTCTGACCCATCATTGTGATGGAGAGAGAAGGTGGATGGGATCTGGAATCAAACAGGATCGGAATTCAGACCTCCAATTCACCTACGCAACGCAGAGCTGATGTGACGTCCCTAGGATCCGGGTACTCGGCAAACCGATTCACGCACATACATAGCACATTCGAATATTTAACATTCACAAAAGCAGGAGAAAATAGCACAAAACCTTGAAATTTAAAACTTATTTTCCATTCATGACATGTTCACATTCACATTTCCATTACATTACAATGTCCATCCATGTCCACAAAATATACATGTATGCATGAAAGAAATGTGTCTCGAGATACATTATATATGCCATGTCTCTCAAAATGCTACAAGGAAAAACAAAAGAACTACTACCAACTGTACCACAAGAAGTGTCGTGAAGCTGCACAAAAATGGTGATGTCCCCAAAGCTACTCACTACTGCGGACCTGCGGATTCACATGTAGGTACGTTATGAGCAAAGTTGCCCAATACTAATTAAACAAAACTATACAACAACAAGTAGAATATAATTTAAATGTGTGCAAAAGAATGGTTGTTTAACTGGTCTCACGAGAATTACATCTTATTTTTTATTATTATTATTATTATTTAATCTGGATATGGATATGAGTAACCAAGCTTCGTGGATAGTCTGTGGTCTTGGTCTGGATGAGACCTCACACTATTACTCTAAGGTAAAAGAAAACATCTTAGGGTTGGGGTGCCTCCATATGTTTGCAGTGGGGTACAATGCATCCTAACTAAGTTCCCAACACATCCACTTAGCTTCACCTCACAATTGTACTTCCGATTCACAAACTAGATTCCAACCCGCGAATCATCGCGACAATCCCATCCTCCTTATGCACAGGAGATTCACGTCCCATCACCAACTTCATTAACCACATTTCCCCGAACCCCTCTTAGCGCTCCCACTCGGAATACCGACCAATGTGGCCTACATTGGCATGTACACGAGTGTTAACTCTAAGTGACAAGCGAAGCACTAGTAAACCAACCATGACTACTTGGTATGCGCTCGACATCGGGCTGAAGCACGCAGGTGCCGAGGCCAACACCGTCAGATTAGCACCTCGGTGTGCCAAGTAACATGTCCCCCAACTATCGCAGCTACAATAGCAGTTGGGATCGCGGTCATCTAGGCTTCTACCCGGGCCCCAAGGATGCATGCCCTCCCTTGGCGGCAACTAACTCCATCTACCCAAATGCCATTTAAGATCAATCATCGTACTATGGGCGAGGACCCATCAGGAAAAGCATTTGCATAACATAGATGAAATATGTAGATCGTGATATATAGTTCGAGATACCATTTAGGGACAATATTTAACTCACATCTCCGTTAACTGGTCAAGGAGAAGGTGGATGGGGATGAATTATGCTAGTGGTCTGGATGAGATTAGCACCTACACTCAGGAAGATTTGCATATGTCTCTATGTGATGTAGGTACTAATATATGCAAGTCATTTGGACACCTTCAAGCAACTTCCTTGTCAGTCCATTTAATTATTGTTGCTAACTAATGTTATATGCGCATGTTTCCCTGGTTCACGTGTTCTGTTCAGATTGGCCACTAGGGACACCATTGGATCTACTTCAGAAGCTGCAGAATGTAGCAACACTTGATGCATTTGGCAGAAAGTGATCAGATTTGCATCTCACTTCATAGTAATAACATTTATAGATACTGTTCTACAAAAGACAGAAGAGTGCAATAGGTGGAAGAAGACCTGATGGAAGCATGAAACTATAATCCAAAATATTGGGAGCAAATCATCTAGACACAGACCAGGGTCGAGGATTTAGACCATGTCATTCATATGAAAACAAATTTTGGATTCTTAACATAAGCAATACAAGTGAGATTACACAAATAAACGAATTCACATGTGTTTCCAAGCTGCAGGTCTAGCTTTACTCGTGAACACATTAGAACCAAACGCAGAGTCTCTCGATTTCACTAAGAAGGCAGTTAGATGAGAAATGAATGTGTTCTTTGCCAAGGCTTCAAAATAAGTGGATGGTAATTATTCTACAGTATCAATTCTACGATGAGCCTAAAAACATTTCTAGGATATCTAACTGACAATGGGCTAACTTTGTCTTCACCTTATTTATCTGGAACTTGCATTACATGAATATGAAATCCATGCCTTATTTTCTTCACCAAAAATGTATCATTTTCCCCACATAAATGGAACCAACAGAATAGAGGTTAATCAAAATTATCTTTGACAAGTATACAAGCTCTGACCGAGTACGTTTCTGTCCAAAGTTACCATTTTGGTTTTATGGAAAAAGTTGGTCATCATTTTCTTTGGCACTCACAGTGAGGAAAATCAAATAGTTCTATACCAATTTAACTCTTCTCTACACGAGTTTTGGGGTGTACATATAGGGAGTTTGATTGTCTGAATGTTAAGAAAAATGGTGAGTAGCATGTAATAAGCACAGGCTTGTCATGTCCTCCATAGCTTGAAATGAATGTGTAGATACTTACAACATTAAAATCAGCCAAATAAGATAGCTAATCACATGTGTTAGTAATTCCCAACACCAGAGGCAGGAAGCATCTTATGCAGGAATACAACAAAATCCTCTCCAATCGTGCCAAATCACAAAAAGGGGAACGCATGAGCGTGATCGGAAGTCTTTGAGAGAGAGAGAGAGAGATAGGAGGGAAAATCGTGTGGGAACCAGCAGCAAAAGGAAAGGGGACATCGTACCTTAGATTTTTCCCGTCACCTCATAATCTCCTCCCGTGAAAAACGTCGTGGTTGACGCTCCGATCGTGAGATGAAGACATCCCCGAGAATGGCCTCGCTCTCCTCTACACGTAGGCGGTCTTGGATCGTCAATCCGAAGTGTTAAGGCGAGGAGGAGGAAGAGGCTGGACCCGTTTTGGGCATTTTTAGGGTAAGGAGGGTCTCATTTGGGATTTTAAATGTGAAGGGATATTTAGGTTCGGATCTTGGTTCGGGTCCAAATATGACCTATACCCCTCTTCGTTAAAATAGTTGTAACTCGGGCTTTCGAAGTCGGATTTTCGCGTTCTTGGACTTGTTGGAAACCTATCGACGAGCACTATGCAATGGGATTCTTACTCGAAATTTTTTATCACTGGACAAGTACAGATTTTGCAATTAAGCCCAAACCCAGTCAAGATTTGCATTTTAGTCCATGTTCGGTGTTCGGGATTTTCACATCAGCTGATGACCGAGAAGGTTCAGTCTTTTATCTTGTCAATTTTATTCAGGTGATAATTCAGTCTAACAGAGCGATTAAGCGAGCTGGTAGGAACCCGATACTCCCAAGAGATTGGCCCAATCCCAAAGCTAGATCTTTCCCAGCCAGTACAAGTTGTGTACCGTTTATCGGCTACCCGTTCTACTCGCTCTGATAAGGATATCGCGGCCCACTTTACCGGAAACCAGAGCAATCCTCACTGGAGAACGACTAACCCCAAGACCAGTAGTCTAACGAGAGTTCAGGTATGGCTCTAACCTAGTGTACGGGTTACTCTCTCGCACAATTAAACCAAATAATGAGGTGAAATGTATTTTATGATCAACTTTGATTAGCAGTTCCAATTTTATGATTATCTCTTTTTAGGTATTTTTCAATAAGAAAACAAATACCTAACAAATTTTTTTATTCTCCTGATTATTTATAGTCCAAAAACAAGAGGGTGAAGTCGAAAAGCCGATACGTGATCAAACACTATGATGCATGCAAAGTAAGAGATGTATACCTGTCGCCAACACTCTACATGCTGGGTGATCCGCGTATAAATTTAAAGACTGGAAGTAAACTAATCTAAATGATGCAAGAAGAAAACGGTCTTAGACAAGCAATTTCTACACGCGAAGAACAGTAGTTAGCTAATTAGAGTAAGTCCGGAGTCCGATCTTGGGAACCACTCAGTGCCCGCCACAACGGGTCATCCTAGCATTGTATGTGGTTCCTCACGGCACATGGACTCGAATCTAATTAAACTAACTTTTTATTATGATTTATTAATGAGGTCCAATTACGAACTATAGGTGCAGGCAAATAATTAGGGATTGGGCCTTAATCAACTGCATCACAATCAGACAAATGCCTAAGTCTAGGGGCCAAGTTCTTCGAGAATGAAATAAAAATAATAGGCAATAAAATCAAAACGGGCAAAAACCGCGGTGAGGTCCCCGAAGCACACCGGTGCTCGCTAAACAGACCATGATTTGCCAAGTCTCCAAAGAGTCAGAAGTCCCTGTATTATTACAACAATAATAAAATGTTCTATAAACAACTCTATGCTACTCTATGAACTATAACTGATTCTGTTTGCTCCTGCTTCTCCTTGAGTATGGGTCTCCTCCAAAGCAGCCCTCGAGCGGTTCCTCACACAAAAAGAGAAACACAAATGGGTCAGAAAGCAATTATAATAAATAGAGCTAACAATAGATAAAAGATAAAACAATGAAGGCTAAAAAACGACTACTAAGTCGTGCTCCCCGGCAACGGCGCCATTCCGGTGAGCCTGTCAGATGACTCAGGTTAAGTAGTGTCTAAGGGTCGTTGCGACCCGAATCGCAAGGCACGGTCAACAAGAAAAATATAAGATCATAAAATAAACAATCAAGGCATAAAATCTAATGTAGTGGTCCCGCTATTTATTTAATCTGGTATAGAGACCAAGGTCGAACACAAGGAGCACGAGAAAAGCCTGCGAAGTAGTTGACAATCAGAAAATAGAAGGCATCTTTTTATGGTTTTTAATTTGCAAAATTTCTTATATTTTCCAATAAGAAAACAAATACAAAGATAAAGAAACTCAAACTTTAACAATTTTTATTAGATAAAAGTGCTCAAAAATTAGAATTAAAAATATTTTTTTGTTTTAAAAATATGCAAGTGTTTTTGGTAATTTTATGGTATTTTTCAGATTTTTACGTGATTTTATAAAAGTAAAACAAATACAAAATAGAAACACACAGTTCAGCCCTGACCAAAAGGCAAAATTAAAATGCTAAAATTACCCAAAAGTTGTGGTTGTGATTTTTATGATAAATTTTTGTAGAATTTTTAATGATTTTTATAAGATTTTTAGTCTTTTGTTATTTTTAGGATTTTAATAGAAGATAATGGTAATGAAGTGAAAACACACTAAAACAAGCACACAGAAATTTTTATGGAATTTTTGAGATTATTTTATGATTTTTGTATTTATAAAATAGAGAGACATGTTTTTAGCGGTTTTTAATTTTTAGAAAATATCAAATAAAATTAAATCGAGTCACCAAAAATATCAAAAATATTACACATTAGCAAGAGCTAATGGTAATTTTTGAGGAAGTTTTGGAGTTGATTTAATAATTATTTGATCAAAAACAAGGGACACGGGTGGTAGGGACCTTTCTACGAATATCCTAAAGTTTACAGATTAAACCATAACACGTACAAAAAGTCCAAGGGCACTAGAGAAAAAAGCCCACGAAATTAATGCACATGCTCAAATCAACACGCATAAGGGCACAAATGCAAATATAGAAAGTATTTCATTCAAATTAGAACCTTCAGAAAGTCCAGGAACAACTATGCAAAAACACCACAGAGGCACACGGACGAGCACGTATTTTCAGACTTGGAGGACTAAAGTGCAAATATTGAAAACATCAGGATCTAATATGCAAAAAGTTCAAACTACAACTTTATTTCACACACTAGAAAATAAAGCATGAAAATTACAGGGAAAGAAATGCAATATACCCTCAGCCGGTGCGTGTTGTGCGCGTGGGGGGAGGCATGGCATTCTCTGGAGGCGCGTGGATGTGCGGCTCAGATCCTATGTTGTGTCAGATCTGATGCCACAGAAGGTGTTGGGGACATGGGGCGCAGATATGTCAGGCGTTAGATCCAACGGCCTCAAAGGCTGTGGCGGTCGGCGGCTTAGATATGATCTGTGAGACGAAGGTCGGCCCGACAAAGCAGAGGTGGTTTGGAAGAACAGGGTTGGGGCGAGCTTTACCAGAGCCTAGGATGGTATCTTCGGCTCCGATGATCGATCGAAGGGGCTTGACAAGGTCATGGAGGTCACCCGCGTCGAATGCACAGGTCCGATGGGAGGGCTATTGGTCGGATGGGTGTGGCGGTGAAGGTGGACGTGGAGCAGCTCTGACGGACCATCTGAAGACCGGGAATGGGTTCCCTGTGCGCGTGAACACTTGAGGACGAAAGCTTGACTTGGGGCAAAGCTCCGATCAAGGTTTTCTGAGCAAAAACAAAAAGAAGCGACGTGGAGCGAGGTTCGATCTCCAGTGAGAATGAGGGAGGAGATCCAATCCTTAATCTCAACCTAAGGGATGAGTCTAAGGGTGATCAGGCTGCGGTGCAAGGTGGGGAGCGTGCGTCGAGGGTTCGATCAGAGAGAATGGATGTGGATATCGGGGCTCCAACCAGCTAGCCGAAGCTGGCGGAGGTGCGGCGACGCGGGATGAAGTGGTTGAATTGAAAGGGAAAATGTAAGGGAAATGGAGGGTACCTGAGGTTCTAGGCAAACTCTAGAGCTTTAGGCGGAGGTGGTTGGCGAGGTAGTGGCCTTGACCAAGCTGTGGAAGGCTGGGAGGCTTATCGCGGCGGCGCACGCCGACCACGAGGTTGAGCAGCATGGCTGCTCCTTCAAACTTCGATCGAAGGGTCCCATCTGGAAGCTGTCCCTCAACCGAAGGTGGCTAGGGCTGAACGGAGGTGCGAGGCACGAGCTGCTGCTCCGTGGTTGCGGAAGAAGATGATTTATAAGATTCCCAAGAGCTGGAAGAATCGAGCAGAGACACGCAACCCTAGGAAGATCCGCACCTTCCTAGGGATCCGCAAAGATCATGGATCTACAGGGAAGGTGCAGGCGAAGAATTAGGGTGAAGGGATGAGTGATCCGACTGGAAGAATTGGGAGAAAATGGTTCGACGAATGAGATCGGGTCGAGTCGAGCTTGGAAGAGGGCATTGACCCGAGTCAACAAAGTGACGTGGACCAATCAGATAATTCGAATGTACAAAATACTTACAAATCCAATAAAAATTAATAAATAATTTTAAATCAAAAAGTGTAAAAATGAAAAATCTTTGTTATATTTTAAACTATTTTCTATGATTTTTATTTATTTTTATGATAAATAAATTAATCTTTATACAATATGATGTGTTGTATACATGTATAATATACCTCTGTATTTTGTACAATTATTTTTATATTTTTATATTTTTATTTTCACAAATACCCAAATTTTATATTTTATTTATTTACAACATGTTTTTAGGAGTCTAAAATAATTATTATTTTATTTTTATTAGTTATATACAAGTATATAATAAATAAAGAATGTTGTATGTATACATGTATTTTGTACAAGTGAGAGATGCTTTTATTTTAGTTTTTACTTTATTTTTCTGATTTTTATTTTGTTTTGCTTTCTTTTTAGAAAAGAATACAAGGAGGTAAAAAGAATAAATTATTTTTATTTTATCCAAAAATAATTATCCATAGGTAAATGGTATACAAATATAGAGTAGGCCATATCTCTCTCTACTTATTTTATTTGGCGATCAAGTCAATGTTTGACCTTCTCTTGGAGTTCGGGTCACTCTGTATTTATTTTAAATACCTCCTTACTTTTTCTTTTCCTTTATTCTTTTATTTTTACACAAACATGCTAAATATATACAGTTAACATATGCATGCCAAATGCTAACTTATTGCATTTACACTTATCTACTTGATGCTTTGCCAAGATAATAGCTAAAATAAAAGAATAAAGAGTGAGAATCAGGGATTCATCACCCTTCCTATACTTTTTTTCAAGCATACGGGGTATTTTTACAATTTCATGATGTTCTACCCTCCTGCGATTTCACCATGCGCTGCATGTGAGAAGGCTCGATGCAGGTAGGCGATGGAGGCTCATTGAAGGAGATGCTCTAGAACGGATATGAGGCAGAGCGTCCGACCAATGATCGAGATATGACCTGCAAAAGGTTAGAAATAGCCGAAGCAGACGTGTGTGTGTGTGTGTGTGTGTGTGTGTGTGTGTGTGTGGTGAGCGAGATGGGGACATGTGGGGTTGTGTTGAAGATGAAGGTCCAGTGGGTCCTTCGTTGTGAGGGCGAAGAAAGGGGGCGGAGTGATTAAGGATGTGGAGGAAGAGGAGCTTTGAGTGGACACTGATGCAAATATGATGGGTGTCTTGCATTCATGTAGGAGCAAGTAATTGATGGTGAGGTGATCGGTGTGTTGTTGAACAAGAGATTTCGGGAGGATCTAAAAATGATCCTCCCTAGTAGAGTAGCGAAGATGGAGTGTCACTAAGGCAACCGCTCCCAAAGTCTCTCATTCAAATAACAATTAACCCACAAATAAATAAAGCAATGGAAGGAAAAAACGTGGAGTTAAAATTTATTACTACTCTATAACAAATGTGTATAGTGTGTAAGCATGTATAGAGGTCGAACACAAGGAGCAAACGATAGATTGTGCAAATAAATGCAAAATTTGTCCTTTTCTCTTCTCCATTTATTCACTTTTTGTGTAGGTTTTTAATTTTATATTTTTTAGATTTTTCTTTTTATGTATTTTTTGTTTTAAATTTTATATTTTTTATATTTTCTGATTTTTAATTTCCTTTTCTTTTTAGATATATAATATAAGCTTATAAAGATATACATTCAGTATAGGTTAAGACAATTACAAATGCTAATAAAAATAAACAAAATACATGAAATAAAATGTTTTGAGTTTAATTTTTTACTATTTTTTTATTTTTAGGGAATTATTTGGTAATCTTATGTATTTTAAAATAAAAAATATCCCAAAACATGGAATAAATAAATATGCCGAATTAATTTTAAGATTAAAAATAGAAAATAAAGTCCAAAATTCTCCAAATAAATTTTAATATGTACATGATAATGAAAAAAAAACAATATTAGAAATAACTATTTTTGGAATTTTGGGGGATTTTTTATCTTTTTATACTGGATTTGGAATCTTTTTAATTTTTAATCTTTTTCTTTTTCTAATTTTAGGGATTTTTGGTCTGGAGGTTAAAATACTAAAATACACAACATGTATTTTTTTGAAATTTTTTAAAATGGTTTTATATTTTTTGGATTTTTTAAGTCAAACAGGAGCAAAATGTTCTCTTTTTATTTTTAATAAATAGGTAAAATACCTAAAATGCAAAAGTAAAAATATGGCATGGATGTACATGCTAGAAGGCATCTATCCCTTTTTTGCATAATTTTTAGAGCACGAATGCTATTTTTTATAATTAAAATACAACCACAAAAATAAATGTACTTGCGAGGGCATACATGCAATTAAAAATAAGGGTAGGGCTCAATATGCAAAATATCCAAAACTTTATTACTGAATCTAAAAATTTAAGTACTAAATTTAAATACAAATACCCGTAAGGGTATCTCTGCAAAATGGCCACCTCACGTGGGATGACATGTGAGGTGACCTGACATGGACCCAATTGTAATATCACTAAGCATCACGGCCTCTTTCCAATTATTACAAAAATATTGAACTAGGTGCTAGAAAATCCTCGGTCAAGCCCCTGACTATATATGACCCAGCTCGACCGCCTAGCCCGAACGTTCAATCTCCTAGAACAACCCAAGGCCCACGGGCTAATTTACAAGACTATACAAAAAGGTGGCAAAATTGCGGTAGAAGATATGAAAATTTCCCCCTAATAGCGCTTCATCGGGTGGTTCTAATCCTTACACTTACCACACATCGTATGTTGGTCGGCCAATGATGCTCACGGATCTGCAGTGAAGATTAGATCTCAGGGATGAGATCAACAGTGGAGGTGTGAATGATCATATGATAGCTGAACACCTAGGCGAAGGGGAATGATCTGATGGCTACGGAGGAGCCTCGAAGAATAGGGATAAACTCGCGTGCGTCCGAGCTTCGATCGGACATGGCACGAGCCACCGACCTCCTCTCTCGCTTCAAGGTGTCCCAAAAGCATTGTGGAGGTTGCCCTAATCTACTGGAGGGCTCAAAAGGCTCCACCAACCGTCAGAGTGGCCTACAGAGGTCGAGGAAGTTTGTTGCTCCAGAAGCCTTGAGTTATGTACAAATCGCCTTGTCTTAGGTGCAACTTCTCCAGGACCTGCACAAAAACATTACTAGGTCGAGGGCAAATTGCCTCGACCCATCAGAAGGTAGAATGGAGGCGTAGCAGGGCAAGGCGGAGTTGATTCGATGAGGCGGTAAAGGTAGAACACCCAAATTCTGATCCAGAGGGGATCAGTTGAGCTGGAGTGGTGTGAGTCATTGAGAATCAGTAGGGGAATGAGACGAAGATGAAATGTGGGTCGGAGAACATGTAGTACATGGTGAAGTGGTTCGTCGGAGTGAGTCTCTGGCAAACTACGAATCAACTAATTTAAGCTAATAAGTTAATTGAAATGCGCAATAAAATGCGTTAAATGAAACCTACAAATTATAGCTACCTAGAATGAGTAAAATCACAACTCAAACCTGGCCGGAGCGACAAAGGAGTAGGACGGGACGGAGCTCCATCATGGGTCACCTCTCCTCCTCCGTCAACATCACCAACACCTCAGGGGTCCACCATCTATCACATTGAGACTCGCTTGACCGAGGATAGGGGGTTTAGGGGATCAAAAAGGGACCAAAGTCATGAAGGAAGGAGAGGGTTTTATTTATGAACATGGGTTTCGACCCTTATTCACCTAGGGATTGTGATTGAGTAAGGCTACAAAAGATATAAGGGATCAGTGAAAATCATGGAAGATTAAGGATCAGAAATGGTGAAGGGCTCGAGGGCAAAGGAGCATCAGAGCAACAGGGAAAATCAGAGAAGATGGGCCGCTCGAGGCATCTAATACAGTCAGAGGCGGGGAAGGACAGTTGACTTGGGTCAACATTCATCACCTCCTGATTGGTCCACACAGGACACTACATGACAAAAGAGTTAGCTTTATTCAAAAATAATTAATTAAAAATAGTAAATGATTTTACTATTTTTTTACAAAATAAAGAATTTTTATTATTTTATAAAGTATTTTAATATGATTTTTATTTATGTTTATGAATTATTTTATTATAAGTTATTATTTACACGTACACTTATATATATGTATATTGACATATGTTTTGTATACTTTATTTTTATTTTGTATTTTCGATTTTATTAATTTATTTTATCAATTTAAATATTTATAAATTATTATTATATACATAAATATATTTTTATTTTATTTTTATGATGTGTTATATACACTTAAGTAAAAAGAAGTGTATAATATATAGGTATAAGTATAGGCATTTCATCTATGTATTTCATATATTATTTTATTTTATTATTTCCCTTATAGTTTTACTCTATTTTAAATATTTACATATATTATAAATACTATCTACAAAATTATAAAAATATAAAAATAATAAAGAATAAATAAAATGAATATTGTATTCAGGTATATTGTACAATAGGGTCCAAAACCTAACTTTCACACTTTAACTCCAAATTAAATGAAACTACCTTCATTAAATAGGTTATTAAAAGTTATATAAAATTCAAGATTATTTTTATACATTTTGAATTTTTATTGAGGAGATATGGGTCTGGGAAGTTTGGGGTTTGGCTTTCTGAGCATAAAATTTACGTTGTACCTTATTTTGGTGCGAACTCAATTTTGTATTTTTCTATACATTTTTATCTACAACTTTTATGTAAAAATTTTATTTATTGGATGAATAAATAATTAAGAATAAAATAGGTCCTAAGAAGGACTTATTGATGAATAAAAGAATGGGATTTTTATTGCATCTGTGGCCCTTATCTCCTCCTACTTTATTCCTTGTCGATCAAATCAATTTTTGACTTGGTCTCAAGGTTTAGGATCATTAAATATCTTTGATATTTTATTCTCTTTCTTTTCTTTGCTTTATTCTATAGTTTTAGTATTAAAAACTGTATTCTATATACAATAAATGGATCAAATAATGGATGTTAATTTATACAAAATAATGCTATTTACATGCATTACCTAGGGTTTTTAAGGCCAAAATGATTAAATAAAAGTGATGAAATGGATATTCATCATGTGTGTGTAATTAGAAGGGAGAAAACAAGAAAAAATAAGAGAGGAATCTCACCTAATCGAAGAAGGACCCACGGTAGAGGAAGAGGTCTGGACTGAGGACCTTTCTTATATTTTTCAATACTTGTAAATATTTTTTGAAACATATTAAAAATATAAACATAAAACGAAATCATTAAAATTCATTAAAATAAATCATGTCATAAATTACATAGGTGTATTATACCTATATTAAACATGCCAATATTTATTTAAGTATATAAATAAACTCAAAAAATAAAATAAAAATATGTAAATACATATTTAAATATGTTATAATATAAAAATCATGCATTCCAAACAATAAAATTTAAAATACAAAATAAAAATAAAATACATAATACATATGCATTTATACCTATTAATACAGTTGTAAAAATTAACCTGTAATAAATAGGCCCATAAAAATAAATAAAAATCACTTAAAATAGTATACAAAATAAGAAACAACTTTCATGTTTTGAGAAAATTTTGATAAAATCACTTTTATTTTTTATTTTCCTTTTATTTCTATTTTTATTTTCTGATTTGTCTTCTTCTGGCCGGTGTGGACCAATGAGGACCGGGTCTGAGTTGACTTCGATCAACTCCCCGCCCTTCATAGACCTACAACTGTCAAACGTTGACGGCCTCGCTTCTCCCAATTTCTTCAGCCAATGTAAACAGCATTTGAGCCTGATTCCTTCATGAAATCTTCTCCTCGATCATCATACTTTCATGCCCATGTGATTCCTCGGTCGATGGAGCGTTGAATCGAGCGCAATCCCTAGATCTTTTGAACTCCTTCACGACGGTTATAGAATGAATCATTTGAATTTTAATCCCTTCTGAATAGCTTTTGACTCCCTTAAATCGAGTCTTGGTGCAACCCTTGGTGATAGGGATCAGTTCCATTCGATTCACAATGAGGAGAAGGCTAATCAGAGGTGATTCAAACCTTGTCGGAGCTCCACTACTTGAGCTTAGTTTACAGGCCCTCCAGGTTAGGTGGGCCCTTATTTCTGTTGTTTTCTTTCCGCTTTTTCATTTCTAGCATAGCAGTAACTCTAAGCCATAGAGTCATCCCAGAGCTGCATCCACTGGCGAAGTTGTAAGAACTGATGAAGAAAAGGAGATCAGGCACTCCGTTCTCCCTTATTCTTTGTGAACAACACGGGCCGTTTAATCAAAGATCACACTCCAATTTTGATCATATTCGTGGATCTAGACTTTACTGTATTTGCATTTTAGTCCATTCCACGTCATCTCACGTGTCTATGTGTGTGTGGGGATTTCGCATAGACCCCTTTTGGGTTTGGTTTTATTATTTTCTCCTCAAACTTTGAATATTACTTGAAATATTTTGGTAAATTTGCATGCTTGGACCTGTTGTTCTTGATATTTGCATTTATACCCTGCTTGTGTGGAACATATTTAATTGTGCAGAAAAATTTAGCATGTACGTGTTTGGAACCATATTAGATCACATATATTTTTCTTAGTGTAATTAAAACTATTTTCCTATTTATTAAAAATAAAAAATATTGTATTTCCTCATGGTTAGCCATTAAAAATCCCAAAAAAATAAAAATATTTTGAAAAAGTCCAAAAAATCCGTCTTTCTATTTTGTATCTTTCATTTTCTGACCAGATATTTTTGTAAAATATTAATTAAACTCTTAAAATTTTAAAAACAAGAAAACCTTATAAAAATTATAAATTTCACAAAAATCACAAAAATATATTTTAAAGTTTTAATTTGATTTGTATTATCTTGTATCCAGGAAAATTGAAATTGGACTCAATTTGATTTTATAAATATTTATGAAGCCCATTTCAAGTTCTTGCATTCATTGTTTTAATTATTTTGTGTATTTCCTTATTTAAACTTTTATTAAAGAACTCAAAAATTACTAAAAATAAAGAAAATTCTATAAAACCCAACAATATTTCTGAATTTTTTAGTTTGTTTACTATAGCTAAAAATCCAAAAGCACCTCTTTTTATTCCTATTATATATAGTGTATATATATAATCTTATATTTTTTCTTTAAATTAGAATTAAAAATATGCAAATTTGAAACATAAAAAATACATATAAATTAAAACCCACAAAAATATTAAAAATTAAAATTACAGAAAATCCCTAAGTTGTTTATTCATTTTTGTTGTTCTACCTTGTGTGCTCCTTTGTGGTTCGACGACCCCTACTACTTGTCAACTATACACATTCTTGTAGGGTATAATAAATTTTAGCTCACCTACTTGTATTGCTTAGTCATTATTGTAGGTTAATTGTTGAAATTATCACTTAAGTTGATTGTCTAGAGCCGAGAGAGGCGTCGATACATCGATTATTGGACCAGACTTGTTGGATATCGCAGGCCCTCCAAGACCGGTCGTTAGGCACCTCAATTCCAGTGCATCTCAACGGCTCTGGCTGCCTTTCGAAATAGACTGATAACCCTACACCGCAGATTTCGCTACTCCGGCATGAGCACATGCTCCTCGATCTGGAAGGCGTGATCGTCGAGGATGATCCTGCGTTGGAGCGGCAAGCGTGGTCGGTGCTCTCTCAGGAGGTAGGTAGTTGACAGGTTGTGGGCGGAGGAAGCGCGTTAGAGGAGGAAGTAGGGGCTGGTCGGTGGGTTCGAAGGGGAAAAGGAAGGGGAGGGGGAGGAATGGGGGTTTATTTTTGGATTAATTTTAGCCGTTGGATCGAGGATAGGTTAGATTAACTCAAAGATCTGGTTGAGTTAATGGACTAAAATAACGGAGGGTTACGGGTGAAGGACGGAGCAATTATTTGAGGTTCTAGATGTAATTATAAATTATTGAAGGTTCTTGAGGTATCTAAGAAAGTATTCAGGATTATGTAGGTAAATATCCCTTTTAGCACAATAGTTGTAGATTCTTTTCAAGATGACGGATTATTGGAAAGAGTAGAAAACGACTCTCGTACTGTTAACATCAAACATGCCCGGGGTATGCACGCAACTCACTAGATATGAGTGTATTAATGTGAATATATACGTTTTTTTATTAAAAAATATTTCAAAAAAAATTCTGGTGGGCAGTCCGTCAAACGATGAGGACGGACGTGGTGAATGGAACAGCTCGGGTCGAGATGGTCAAGAAACATCGACGACTGCATGAAACGGGGGCCGCCCTCATCAAACCATGCCACATCGTCAAATCAAGTTGCCTGATATTGATTAAAAGCCCCAAACCATGTTCTGTCCGAACAGAAAGATCACAGGTGATCGTACTTCTTTCACCATTTACGAATGCTTTTGCACGGATCATCTTTTTTTGAAAATGGACAAAATTCAAAAGAGAAAAACATCTAAATCTTACATATCCTACGTGCATGTTCATCCAAATAGGACCGCCAACTCGAACTTTCTTTTAATCGACGTAACTGATAGCGGTCCCTTTTCTCCATTCATCACACAATCTCCTCTTTTGAAGAAAATTGAAACCCCTTGCTATAACAGTATAACAAGCAGTGATGGAGACCTGGGTGGGCGGGAGGGGGCTTGGTCCCGTCTCCAAATTAATCTTATATGTCTTATAATAAAATGTGATTTATATACAAAACAATGAATTATGAAATTTAATGAAATGTATACAATGCCCCCATGCATATATATTTGTATATGATCCGCAAACACAAATGTATCTGTATTATACAGATTTTGACATTTGTATCCGTATTTGTTTTCAAATAGAATTGAATACAAATATCACTTTCATATTAACAAATATCTATATATATTTATATCCGTATATCCATTTATATATAAATATAATTGTACATTTATTCTTAAATTTATATAACATGATTGTATACCTTTTTTTCCTATTTTGTATAATTGTTATGATATAAGCATATTTAATATATTTATATCATATGTATTCCATTTAATACATGTATATTAAAGCGAATATATAGAGTATTTCTAATATTATTCCTATATGATCGGTATCTGTTTTATATCTATATCCATTTTTTACGGTTATGGTAAAATATTTTTCATCCATCAATATTTGTATCAGCACCCGCATTCATATTTATAATTAATATTTGTATGTTTTACATAACTACAAATGTGACATATTTTATACGGAATACAACATTTGATATTGTTTTGTATATTAGTTAATATAATATAAACCACATGCCTGTGTTATTATATTAATATTATATATTAATATAATATATTAATGATATTAATAAACTTCCGTTTATTTGAGGATGTGCACAAAAGAAAGCTACGAAACCATATCTCTTTGTTTCTTCTAGTCAAGAACACATGTCATCTCGATTATACATTTTGTCATGATACAACTTTTTTATATTTCATTGTCATTTTTTTTAAATCATTATGAACTTGGATAAAAGTTCAATTCGTATGTGATCTTTATTCGATCCATATTCGGATTCGATGTTTATTGGATCCATATTTGGATTATGTCTTTCTTCAATCCATATTTGGATCCATTCTTTATTCAATATGTATGAGGGTCTGTTCTTTATTCGATTTGTAATCGGATTCGATAAATTGCCTATTCGAATTTGAATCCTTATTTTTAAAGATATGATTTTCTTAATACACATCCGAATCATATATGTATTTGTATTCGTATTAGATAGAAATGAACCGAATATGGATATATAAATAGGCACATCCTATTCGTATCCGATGTAAATACATTTTATTAATTACAATGTGAAATAGTAACAAAAATAAATTATATATATAGTCTCGATAATTTGGCCCCCAAGTAGAAATTCTTAGCTTCATCCCTGATAACAAGTTCTTGATTATATCTAGTGCAAACATGTTATATGTTTACAGCAAGTATCTAACTTAGTATATATTCATAGCATTGATTTACAACGTGGTATATATTGATAGCGCGTGTTATATATATATATATGTTTATGTATATTTATATTTACAACATGGATCGTGTTATTTTTTATATTGCATGGCTCTTGGACTTACTTACCTTCAAAACATGGGCTTGGACATTCTACGTATTTTGCAGCTTCCTACTACATGTTTACAGTTCATGGTATTTTTTCATTCCTCCCATGTTATTTACCACTAGACTAGGAGAGTATTAATTGTGATGTTATCTATTTTTTTGTTACATTTGTAAAGAAAATGTATCTGTGTGATTGACATAGTCTCTCTCCCATCTATAACTATTGCTAATAGTGGATTTTTTCCAGCCACTTGACACGTCTCTCTCCCTCTCTCCCCGATTTCTCCAACTCCCATACCCCCTTTATCTCTCTCTCCATGTCTCTTTCCAATACTCTCCCCAATTTCTCTTCCTCGGATACCCCTTTCGTCTCTTTCTCCAATTCCCACTTGACATGTGTCTCTCTCCCTTTCTCCCCCAATTTCTCCTACTCCCGTACCCCCATTCGTCTCTCTCTCTGAATCCCAGTTGACATTTGTCTCTCTCCCTTTCTCTCCCCAATTTCTCTCACTCTCATACCTCCTTCGTCTTTCTCTCTCCAATTCCATTGGGTCATATGTCCGCCAGGTAATCCCCGAAATGGGGTCCCCTCATGAAAATAATCCCCGGAATGGGGATGGTCCGAAAAGTTTTCTCACAATGGGGATATAACGGCAAATGATTTGCCCTGCGCGGAATACGAAGCAGCAAACCATTTGCCGCGTCACATGGGCGACTCAAATCTGCGTCCGCGACAAAAATCTGGTATCCCAGCCCCCTCCCATTCGTCCATATAGTGCGACAAATCGTTTGCCGATATATCCCTATTCTGGGAAATATTTTTGGGCCGTCCCCATTTAGGTAAAATCTTTTTATCCCCTCCCAATTTCGGGAAACGACCCTATGTCCGCCCCTCCCTCCTTCTCTCCCTCAAATCACGTGGTCACCTCTCTCTCTCCAATTCCCTCTCTCTCAAATCAGCCCACTTTCTATCTCCTCTTTCTTTTTTCCCACACACTTCCCTTTCTCTCTCCCAATTTTTAAAGTTATAATTTCTTTCTAAACTTAGTATTTTTTCAAATTCACATTATACATTTTATTTTTAAATATTTTAAAAAGTAATCTCAATTATTAATAATACCATAATAAATTGGTATCATAAACTAAACATGTTATGTGTTGTGTCAATAATTTTTAAGATATGGTGTAATAATAATAATCAATGGGAAAAGTTAAATAGTATGTTATATAAATAAGAATCAATAACGATTTTTTTCAATCCATATCATTTTTAATAGTTTCGAAATGTATGTGATTATGTTCATAAAAAATATCAATTTGGAGCATCAAAATATATATATATATATATATATTCTTGATACCTTTTTTCAAATCCCAATACGACCTTTGTAATATTAAGATTATTGAGATGTAAAAATCTTTGGTTGTACTTTGAGTATATGTATATCGTTTTTTATGGTAGAAGTTTTATATGACAATAATTTCTAAGATTTTTTAACAATAATAATTAATTAGTTTATGTAGAATAATATATTATATAAATAATAGTTAATAATAGCAAAGAAATCAATCCATGTCATTTTTGATAATTTAAATATGTATGCGATAATTCATAAAAAATCATAATCAAGCATCAATATTTTTGTTCTCACTACTTTTTAAACTACCCCAATATGACCTTTTATATTAGAATATATTTTTTGTTTTTTTATAAATTAAGATTGTTGAGATATAAAAACATACTTTGTGTATAGTTTCAAGCAAACTTATATCTTTTTTAAATTGAAGAAGTTCCTTGTCTATAACGTCTAAGAAATGTTGTAGTAATATTTACTTATGATAAATCGATTGTGTTAAATAATATGATATATAAATAATAGTTGATAATGAAAAAACTCAATCGATATCATTTTCACCATTTTAGTATTTACGGAAAAATATTTCTTCGAAATTGAATTTGAAGCATTAATATATTTATTCTCAATACCTTTTTTGAACACCCTAATATGAGACATTTTATATGAGAACATATTTTTTAAATATTTTTTTATAAATATTAAAATTGTTAAGATATAAAAATATACTTCATTTATATTTTTGTTTATACCCATATCTTTTAAAAAATGGAAATAGTTTTATCTTTAAATTTGAAAATACAAAACTAGAAATAATCTATATAAGAATGAAGTAGTATTTAATTAATACATTAAATTTATTTTTGTTTTTAAACTTAATAGGTTATAAAATATCTATTCCATAAAAATGAGATGATAGAATCCACAAAGAAATAAATGTGCACCATGATATCTATTGAAACCGTTATCTTAATATATATATATATAACATATTTTTCTTAATATTATATATAAAGATATATTATAAAGTTAAATATAGAATAATAAAGTGAAAATTAAATTATTAATATATAATAAAATTTATTTACTATACATAAGTTATATATATAAGATAAATTATGGAAAATATAATTAAGTTTATTTTAAAAAAAATAAATATCGTAAATTTAATAAATAACAACTTTGGTGGGGCCAACATTGGATAAAAAAAGTATACTTTTTGCAACTAAATTTCCCTTTCCTTCACTTATATATTTGAACTTTTATTCTTTCCCTTTCTCTTATTGTAATTCTATATATACTATTTGTTGAAGATATCATTATCTTTACAATTATGAAATGAAAATGAAGCATACTATTTGAAAAATGCACCTTCCATACCAACAAAATTTCTTCGCAACATATTCCTACGTAATTTTTCATGTAATGCTTCTAATATGTTCTTATATTATTGCTTTTTAATTTCATAGAGCACCTAAAAAGTACTCACGCCGTGAAGCGTGGGTATGCACCCTAGTCAACAACTACATGTAGTTAGGTTTTGGGTAAATTCTTGGAAGTATATATTGTAGGGTTTTCATCACTTGTGCCCCTCTAAGATATTGCAATTTCACTTATGCCCATCCCTTTTTGGAAATATCAGTTATGCTCCCGACTTCTTTTCATTTTATACTTTTGCTTCTCAGGTTAGTTGTTGTCTATCCTCAACGCAAAAGTATGTTAACTTTGAGGATACAAGAATTAATTTTTAAAAAATAGATTAAAAAGTCCCTCCCCTTATTCCTCTTCCTCCCGTTTCTCTTCCTCCTCCCCAGGCTCCTGCTCCTCCTCAAGCACCTCCTCCCCCGTCCCCGGACACCCCCCCTCTGCCCCGAACTCCCCCCTTTGTCTCAAACTCCTTCTCCCCCTGCACATCCCCTCTGCCACATCACCTCCTGCTCCACCCTGAGCTCCTTCCCCGCCATCCGCACCCCTCCCTCTGCCTCCAGCTCCTCCCCTCATCATCGCATCTCCTCCTTCGCCCTCATCTCCTCCCCTCTCCCCTGGACCTCCCCTTTCACCTCACAACTCCTCCCCCACCTAGCAATCCACCTCTGCCTCTTTGATGATGCCCCCCTTCCTCGCCTCCTCATGAGGAAGAGAGTTACGAAGGTATATCTAGTGAAGTAAGTTGGTTTTGGGAGGTGGTGGATTCTTGACAACTTGGAGAAGCTTAAGCTGCTAATCTTCTGCTGCTCGAATTCGGGTTATGAGGACTAATAATCTTCTCCTCCACCTCTTCATCATTTTTGATGTGGAGATGCACGACGGGGGAACAACGAGGAGTTTCATACGGATCATAACCCAAAGCATGTGTCTAGAGAAGAGGGACTCACTGTGTTGATGGTGCTGCTCCATTGGTTTGATCAGTGGATTTCACAGAAATGGCTGAACTTCGATGTTGAGAAGATGCTATGGCTGTCATTGTGCTATCGTGGAGGCATGTGGCAATGGAATGTGGATTTGGTTTGTTCTGCTCAAAATGAAGGAAGCTTCTGGAGGGATCAAACTGCTTGCTGGAGATCTTCCATTGAACGGCAGTGTGGGTTTAGAACCGTTACACACAGAGAAAGAGAGGGCGAGGAGAGGTGGTAGGCAGAGGGAGGAGCTGGTAGAGAGGAGCTCGGAGGCGTTCGAGTTGGAGATGAAGGGGATGAGGGAGGGGTAGAATTGGACATTTATGCCTCTCTCAACCTCATCGTGGTTTGAAAAAAACCATGGTAAAGTTCAACTTACTAACGACTAAAGTAACGGAATGACACAAGTGATAAAACAGAGTCAAGAGCACATTTGATATTTCAAAAAAGAGAAGGACATAACTGAAACTGCAATATCCCATATGGCACAACTGATAAAAACCCTACATTGTACCTTTTTGAAATTTTCAGGTAGATTCTTGGAAGTATATATCTTATCTTTTTTTTGACATTTCCATTATGCAAATAACCTTCGATTTTGGAGAAAATAACCTTTTTTAGGGGTGCACGAAAGAAATATTTTTTTAGAAGACGAAAAGGACGTGTCAAGATTTTATCTTGTTCCAACAATAAGTGGTCGATAGACATTAGGATCGATATATGGTCTTTTTAAAACGTAAGAAAACACAAATATTTTTATACTTTTCATTGTATTAATGTTAAATTAAAGACCAATGACAAATTTTTCCTTTTAGTTTACATTTATCAGTTAGTTGGGAGAAATTTTTCTTTTATTAACAATGGCATACATAGAATTGCTTTTTCCCTTTTGCTTAAAACAAGAACATCTCGCTGTCAAAACCATACTCAACTTTAGATGCTATACGGAATTGGTTAAAAGTACTTGCACACAGATCAAATTTACACCACAATTTACCAAGATTTAGAGAATTTCTTTCTAAACACAACCCATATCCAAATATTGTTTGCAATCTGCTAGCTTATGGTGGCTTAAATGCCAAACTCAAATTAGATTTTGGTCGAGATCTTTCCACCCCAAAGTCTCATTCTTCCTTTCATCGCTTTGCCATAATAAGCTCAGGGCTCAAGATTGATTGTTGATCTCATATATCCCTACATCAAATGTTTCCCTCTATGCATGGTCGTGAACCATTCCCCACTATTTCCTATACTTCCTTTTTACTTTCATCGTGTTTGCCTTTCTTAATATTTCAAATTATTGTGGAAGCTTGGATGATTTTTTTAACATCATAATTCACCCCAATTTTCATCATCTCATTGGTAGATTTCCACCACATAGGCATCGATCTGGTGGTTGACTTGCAAGGAGCGATATTCGAGGATGTACAAGGGTACTTCTCACCCTCACTACAAGAAACTGGACTTAAGGCAACAAAAATTTGAATATCCGTTTCCATATCTTCCGATGTTAAAAATAGAATAACGAATACTATTCGTTGCCAAATCATCTTCTGTACTTGTAATTATTAACGAATATCATCTTCGTTGTTAAAGATCCATATAATGTCGATTTTCCATTGAATTATTCATTAAAATTCACACTAATCGTTGCTAAATTTAGCAACCATTAGAAGAAAAAGGTAATGAATAATCATTGTTATGTGATTCGTTGGCAATTAATACCATTATTCATTGCGAATTTAAAGAGATAAACAACAAATAATATTCATTGTTATATATTTAACTAAGGAATATATGACAATGAATATTAGATTATTGGTTGCCTTATGTCCATTCTCTTGTAGTGCCCTCATACACAATTGCAAAAGATACCTTACTACTTATCACTCATTTAGCCTAATCATGTACGACCCTCTCTGATTTTCATTTTTTGACTGATCTAAAGTTCTTTTTGTCACTAGTCCTTGTTGCGACCAAGAAATCTCCAGCTCCCTGAGCCTCGCCCCCCCCCTCCCCCTTACTCGCCACCAGGTTCCATCGAAGAAATGAAGTCCCCATTACATGATTATAACTCTGACGATCTTCCTTGATGACATACTTGGGTGCTAGTTTATTTTGTTCTTGCGTCATATGAACATTATCACCTTTTTTGCTCTTGGGGCGGTAGTTTTTTGGTTGTACTAAATACCAAGGCCGTTGGGTTCCTGCTTTTTGTTGGCTTTTTGGATGTTCTTCTCGTACACGAGGCATTATGTTTGTCTTAAACTTTACCTTTTGATGAATAGAATTTTGATAGTTTGTCGAAAAAAATCCACTTAATACAAAAACATTCAGTTCACTATCATTTTCTTTGATAACATCAAATTTTATGAATGTAATTTTATCTTTATTGATTGCTCGATTGCAATGTAAGAAAACAAATAGTCTCATGAATTTCATCACTTGTCTTGCTAAATAATGATGATCACATAATCTTTAAAATGGGCTGTCAAACATAGGGGTGGCCATCAGATATATTATAACAAGCAGGTAAAGTGCTTGTGATAAAATTTGACTAAGACAACCCTAATAAACTTTTTTAGGTTAAATTAACAGGTTATTTTTAATTGCATGTGCAAGTTGCAAGAAACAAAAGTCTACACCGATCTACATATGATACAATTCTCTGCCTTTTATATTTTTTATCTCTATATTTGTGTATAAAATTCTTGGAACGAAATATACTTCAATTTATCAATAATCTTCCACGGATAAAATTTTTATCAATAATCTTCCACAGATAAAAATTTGCTATATGTTGGATTTAAAAAATCGAATTAATCCGCATTATTTTTGAGAGTTAGACCTTAAAAACCCTAACCGGACTACTCCCACCACCTCAACGGGAATATTTTATCAATCGGTTGTGTTCTTCGCACCTCTAACACCTACATCTTCTCCTCAACAAATTCTTAATGATGGCCGAGACATACTAGACCAAGCTCTTTGAACTACCTCACGCTCGTACCTGGATGAATCCCATCATATCATGTTGTAGATGGCATTCTTGAAAAAAATGTAATAACAAAAATCTATGCAATACCTTAGCTACTTCAAACTTTCGAGAACTATCTGACACAATAGAATCCACACACACACAGGGTACACTTGAATTGAGGTGGCACCTTTCCTTGATTATGGAAAGGTGGCATCTTAGGCCATTGTATGATGTGTACGGGTGAGATTGAAACCACTAGGTGCTTTCATGCCAACTAACATTACTAAATTGGGACGGATTAAATTAGTGCTAATTTAGTCAAATAGATGTCATTGAACATTCTATATTTAATAAAACCCGAGGAGTATACATTTTACTTTCTGAAAAATATGATGGAATAAATACTTGCATTTTAAAATAACTATTATGAATTTACGAAAGATGGATATATTTTACAATCATGTGCTGTAATTTACAAAAATCATAACCAATGATGCACAGAAAAAAGTTCGAATTCGACAAAAATTGGTGTATTTTGTATAGTTGTATTTCCTAAAATATAGGACGTTTTGATAATGACCTAATTAATTAACGCACACACGTAAAACGTTCCTAAAATGATGGGATTTTTGTTACAACTATATTTCCAAATATATCAGATGTGGTAAATTGCGAACGCATTATATATTCTGCACGTCATGCATATTATTTTTAGGGGATTTAAATATGAAGCGTATTTTTTTAATTCACAAATTAGAAAATACATATCATAGTACATGCTAAATATCATTTCATCCAACACTCGGTGGAAGCAATATTTGTAAATTGCAACATTTTTGGTAAATTTTGTAGTCGCTTTTATAAACTACATTTGATTTATTTTGAAACTTTTGTAGTCTTTTTTGAGAATATTATGTGGGGAGTAATATTTGTAAAATGCGATATTATTTTGTAAACTTTGTGGTCTCTTGTATAAAATACATGTGATTTTTGTAAAACAGATTGATTATTATTAATGTATAAATTATTTTATATGTCCATCAACGTGATTTCCAATATAATGGGTTCATTGAAATTTGTCATCCATTATAAAGTTTGTGTAGATTTTGTAAAATCCACGCTCCCATTTAACAATTACGTGCTAATCTGCAAAATAAAAAGTCAATTAGTAGCTTATCATTTATTCCTAGAAAAGGATAATACGTAAAAAATATATGGAGAATTGGAAATCAATAAATCAAAATATAAATTATACAATGAATTATGTAAATTAGTATATCAAAAGGTAAAGTATACCATCACATTTGATATTTAATCCATCCAATTGAATATGTAAACTTCATCCCTTTAGTATTTAATCCACAATCAACGAGATTTCGTCTAATTTCATTTTTGGAAAATACATCACCTTCTTGGTGAAAATACAACAAGACGCGTAATATTCTATAATAAAACATCATTTATTGCTACTGGAAACATTAGACGTATTCAATCTGTAAACAAATATTTACAATCTTAATAAAAAATTTCTTTCTTTTAGGTGATATTTTCATTTCCATCCTATAGAATTCAATCTATAAATAAAACTCAAAAGAAAAAAAATGAAAAGCGTGTTGATCTCAAAAGAATGTGGGAATCCAAACTTACAAATGGTTGAATATTGCCGAAAATATGATTGAACTCAAAAGAATAAAATGTGCATTGAATATTTTAGAAAACATGATTGAATAAAGGCTCGTGTTTTGAAATAATTGTTATCAATTTACAAAAGATTAATATATTTTACAATCATGTGTTATAAATTACAAAACCGTAATAGCTGATTTTCGAAAAAACATCCAATCATAACTATTAGTGAATCTGAACAGTGATTCAAAATAAAACAAAGGAGAAATTTTGAACATTGGATTGAGATGGAATCAAAACAAAAAGAAAATCCAAATTTAAATAAAAAAGTAATCTAAATAACATAGTACTTGATTAATAGATGAAGAAAAAAGAATAGGAAAAAACTATTAAGAACACGCACCATCCTCCGTGCGCAACCGCCTCATGCTGCACCATGCATCGTCGTCGTCGTCATGCACCACCATCATCATACACCGCCATTATCATACATCACCATCATGTCCACGCAAATGCGCTGCCTCTATGTCAAGAGAGGACGAGGAACTGGAGGGGGAGCAAACCCCCGTCGAATTTTGTTTTGGAAATTCGACTAATTAATGAGCAACGAGATAATGGCGCAACTAAATAGAATATTCAATTTCTTTCTAAAAATAGCAAGTTGGAGGTTATGTGGATGGTGGTTTTAGGTTTAAATTGGTGATTTTCTTTATAGGCATAGATCAATATCTAACGGATTTTATGCAATGTCGTAGCATGATTGTGGTGAGGTACCACCTTAACTCAAAATTTCCCTATATATATATATATATATATATATATGGATAAATGGGGTTGCCCCCTAGGGGGAGCTAAGTAAGCTCCCCCGCACCGTTTTCTCTCTTTTTTATTTTTTTTGAAAATTTCTTTCATGAATATTCATCAATATATCCATATATTATGTCATTCAAATTACGTGTGAAACAGAGACTCCTACGACCTCCATCCACAGTTATTTTTTAACGATCACATGATTTTTTAAATCGACCGTCTGGATGGTGGTGGTAGGAGTCTCTGCTTCACATGAAATTTGAATGATATAATATAGGGATATAATAATGAATTTATACGGTTTTTATTTTCAAAAAAATAAAAAATATGTGAAAAATAGGGTGGGAGAGCTAAGTTAGCTCCCCCTCGAGGGCATACACATTTTACGCATATGGGTTTGGGGATCCTAAACCTAGGTGTAGGTAGCTTTCCTACACCCACCTCTTTTTATGTCAATTTTTTTATTTTTTTTGAAATGGATCCTTGGGGGATTTATTTATAATATTAAGTAGAATATGTGTTTCAAATTCATGTAAAACAGGCATTCCTAACATGTTTGAAATGGATCCTTGGAGAAGTTAGAAGTCTCAAAATAAGTTGAAATTTGAATGATACGAGGGTGACATATAGTGATCTAAATTTTCCAAGTATCTATTTCAAAAAAATAAAAAAATGAGAGAAAAAAGGGTGGGTGTTGGAAAGTTACCTACACCTGGGTTTAAGATCCCCAAACCACACACACATATCATAATAGGGATTTTTACACTTGTTCCTTTTTGAGTTTCCTGCACTTTTCCCTACATTTTTTTGCAATATCACTTGTGCCCCAGGGATTAGTTGATGTGTCTTGTACTTCCAAACATACGTTACACTTTGGGCACAATTGTAATTATGTGTAAACATTTTCTTCTTCTTCTTTAACATTGTCTTCTTCCTCTATTCCCCTAATCTCATCCCTTCATCAATAGAACCTCACGACCAAATATCCTTTGTCTTGTCCTACCTACCATCGATCCTCTCGCACCTCAAGATTCACCTCCCCAATCCCCTCCACCCCACCATCTACCTCATCCGCCCTGCACCTCCACACCCCATCCACCTCGAACATAACCCATCCCCTCCGCTCCCACTTGTCCATTATGGCCCGAGCACCACCTTCCTTAATACCTCCATCACAAGTATCACACACTAGGCCCCCTTATCCCACCATACCTTTTCAATTTGAGCACTCCTCAACCTACCACCCATTTTCCCTCCCAACCCACTTCTACAGTCCGCTCTTACCCCAACTTTTTGGTCGCCTAGATACATCCATATCAGCAACTCCTACAAAGACGATTACACAGAACCTATTGACATCCTCGACTAAGTAATCGCATCGTAACACAACTCATCCTTAGATTTCCCACCCCAGACTCAACAAGAAGTGAAGAGGATGTAGAGGTAACTCTCCACCACCTCGATGCTCTCCCTGAAGACGGGGGAGTTTGTGGACCTCAACGTGTCCAAGTCGTGGAGAGAAATGGCATGAGATAAGTGTTGAAGAATATTAGAGGAAGAGCCCAACTCAAATGTAATAAATTCATTCTTAACCAAGATTTAGTTTGAATAAATCATAACTTGGTTTATCTTATAGATGATAAATTAATGGAATGATACAACTGTTACTAGTGCAAAGAGGCAGTGAAAAAAGTGTTACACTAAAAAAGGTAGGCATATGTACAACTGCAAAAACTCGGAAAGACAAAAGTATAAACATCCTTTCATAATTTTTTCTTATACTACAGCTTTATTTTTTGTGCACATTGATATCCAAGTTAACTAACTAGAAGATAACAGAATCTTCATATTATTCTCACACAAGGTGTACAGAATTCCATATGAGTTAACTATACACTCAAATATTCAACAAAAACTTTAAAATACATGCAGACACACATATAGGAGAGATCCTGTGAGAGAAAAAAATTGTGAGAGCATGAGAGCAGTAATTCTGGACCACTAGATTCTGTCTTCTCTCTCCTAGTTGAATCTAGTGGTCTAGAATCATTGCTCTCATGATCTCACAGTTTCTTGTTCTCACATAATCACTCCTATATATAGGGTAAAATGTGGTTGCCCCTTAGACGAGAGCTAACTTGGCTCATTCCGTCCTTTTTTTCATTTTTTTATTTTTTTTGAAAATTTCTTCTATAGATTTTCGTCAATATATTCCTATATTATATCATTCAAATTTCATGTGAACACAAAGATTCTTACGGCCTCCATCCAGACGGGCGATTTTAGCAATTATATCACCGTTAAAGAATGATTGTCTAGATGGAGGTCACAGGAGTCTCTATCTCGCATGAAATTTGAATGACATAATATAGGGATATAGTGATGAAATTCCAAAGAAGAAAGTTTCAAAAAAATAAAAAATGGAAAAATAATAAGCGGGGGAGCCAAGTTAGCTCCCCTAAGGGGCAACCCCATTTAACCCTATATATATATATATATGAAAGGGATCTACTCCATGGAGTAGGTAACTTACCTACTCCATCTCATTTTTATTCATATCTTTTTTATTTTTTTTGAAAAATTTTTCTATAGATTTTCACATCTATATATCTAATATGTCATTCAAATTTCGTCAGAAACAGAGACTCCTATGCCTTCCATCCAGAACATATAATTTTAATAGTTTTAGATTTGCTGCAATCGACCTGTTCAGGATGGAGGGCATATGAGGCTTTATTTCTAACAAAATTTGATTGACATATTATAGGGATAGTTATGAAAATTTATTGAAGTATTTTTCAAAAAAAATAAAAAACAAGTGGTAAAAATGAGAATGGAGTATGAAAGTTACCTACTCCATGAAGTAGGATCCCTTTCCCATCTCTATATATAAGATTTAATGGGACTTCCCCCTTGGGGAAGCCAACATGGTTACCCCACCCCTTATTTTTGATGTTTTTTTGAAAAATATCTTCATGTGTATTCATACTTGTATCCCTCCTACATGTCATTCCAATTTCGTCAGAAATAGAGACTCTTATGCCCTCCATCTTGAACATGTAATTTTAGTGATCTTAGAACTGTTGTAATTGTAACCGTTCTAGATGGATGGTATAAGAGCCTCTGTTTCTGACGAAACTCGAATGACATACATGAGGGATATAGGGATGAATATACATGATGATATTTTTCAAAAATAAAAAATACCGAAAATGATGCGGGACAACCCCATTAAACTCATATATATATACACATATATATATATATAGAGAGAGAGAGCCTACTTCATGAAGTGGGTAACCTTACCTACTTCATGCTCATTTTTGGTAAAAAAATTTATTTTTTTGACAATACCACCATGAATTTTCATCACTATATCTTTTTAATATGTCATTCCAATTTCATCAGAAACTCATATGCCCTCCATCTAGAACAAGAAATTTTAACGGTCTTAGATTTGCTGCAATCGACCTATTCTGGATGGAGGGCATATGAATATCTATTTTTGATGAAATTTGAATGACATATTAAAGGGATATAATTATGAAAATCCATGATAGTATTTTCCAAAAAAAATAAAAAATGCCAAAAATAAGCATGAAGTATGCAATGTTACCTACTTCATGAAGTAGGCTTATTTTCCTCATATATATATATGGAGAGAGAGAGAGGGTTGGTCGTGTCACAGATCTAGAAGGTATGTCGGCGTCTTCTTCTTCGTCGAGAACGAGAGAGAGAATGTGAGAGAGGGATGGATGGGGGCTCCCGAACTCGAGGTGTTTCTCAGATGATGGCTTCTCCTCCGTTGGGAGGCTATTTATAGGGCACGAGCCCCTCGAGCCGTCTACCCCCATTTTTCCGCTCCCGCACTTTGTAGATCCGCCGGATCCGGTCATCCCGTAACCGTCGGTCGCGAAACGGCCAGGGTACGGTTATTGACCACTTAAGGTCATCGACGGAATTATTCAAACATCTCCCACTTGACCGAAGTGGTCAAAACATATATACTCCCACTATTCGTGTAGTATATACATAGATATTTATCATATGAGGATCATTATCTATGAAACCTCTTCCTTGACTCATACATTCCTGAGTCTCATTAAACCAACATGTTTAATGTATGTTCCTGCTGCTATTCCCTTCGTTAGGGAATCAGCCAACATGTCACTAGTAGGTATGTGGGTTATCATGATTTCTTGCTTCATCACTATATCTTGTATATAGTGATACTGGATCTCAATGTCTTTTCCTTTAGAACTATTAGCCCCACTATTAATTAAGCTTATCGCAGCTTGATTGTCACAATACATTTCAATTGGTCGTTTGACCAATTCAAGGCTTAGATTCTCTAGGAAACGTCTGGTCCACATAGCATGAGTGGTAGCCATGCTACATGCAATGTACTCAGCCTCCTGTGTATGTCGAGATACACATCCTTGTTTCTTGCTACCCCAAGAAACGGCTGCACCACCAAACATGAACAGATAACCTGATGTAGATTTTCTATCATCCACATCCCCTCCGAAATCGGCATCGGAATGTGCTACCACTTCAAGCGATTATGCTTGATATACAAGCTTCAGATGTACTGTCCCTTTCAGATATCGAAGAATCCTCTTTACAGCTTCCCAATGTGCTGGACCAGGATTGCTTTGATATCTACTGACTAAGCTTACTGGATAAGCTAAATCAAGTCGAGTACACATTATTGCATACATTAAACTTTCCACCGCTTGTGCATATGTACATCTAAAGGTTTCTGCCCCTTTCCAGGACACTGACTCTTACTGAGTCTCTTTCCCATCACCAGTGGTGTTAGAGCTGGAGTGTTGTTCTACATTCCAAATCTCCTTAATACAGTATGCAAATATCTTTCCTGACTAAGGCTCAATGTCCTTGAGTCCATGTCTCTTGTTATTTGAATTCCAAGAACATATTATGCTTCGTCCATGTCCTTCATCTCAAATTCATTGCTCAATTTCTGTTTAATTTCATTGAGCATTTGTATGTCATTACCTGCAAGCAGAATGTCATCTACATAAAATGACATGATTGCAAATCTGCTCCCACTCTTCATGACATACACACATTTATGTGAAACAAATCCAAATTGAATAACTTTCTTATGAAATTTGAAATACCATTGCCGTGAAGACTGCTTTAAGCCATATAATGACTTTCTTAATTTCTAAACTTTTTTCTCCTGACCTTCAACCTGAGATCCCTCAGGTTGTCGCATATAAATCTCCTCCTTTAACTCTCCATTAAGGAAGGCTGCCTTCACATCCATTTGGAATAATTCCAAATTCATATATGCGACCATGGCTAAGATCATCCGAATGGATGCAAACTTAGCCACTAGAGAGTAGGTTTTCTGGAAATCTATTCCAGCTTGCTGAGTATAATCCTTGGCAACTAATCTGGCTTTCTATTTGTCAACAGTACCGTCAACTCGATACTTTTTCTTGAATGCCCACTTACATCCTATGGATTGCCTACCTTCTGGCAAATCACATAATTTCCAAACACCGTTTCGCTCGAGTCCAACTCATCTCTCACGGCGGCCGACCATGATTCCGACTCAGACGAAGCCATAGCTTCATCAAAGGATATGAGATCTGTACAATCCGCGACATCCTCATCCACGGTGTAGCACGACGCCTCGCATCCATAGAAATGGTAATCTTCCATCCATGCGGGCCGTGTTGTGGGTTTCTTGTTGCCGATTATACTAGTGGGTTGTGTGGGTCCACCCATTTCCTCTAAAGGATCATTATTCTCCATAGGTTCATTCTCTACACTTAGATGATCGATATCATCCTCAAGTTCTTGTCTAATGCTCAAGTCATCTTCATTATCCTGTAGGAAAATCAGAGGATCTGAGTCTTCCACTTCACACTCCTTTTCTTGATGAATTTCAAAAAAAGTTGCATCATGACTTTCGATCAGACTTTTAGTTTTATGGAAGAACATATATCCTTTAGAATGTTCATTATATCCAATAAACTTGCATTTCAATGTTCTGAAGTCTAGCTTGTCTATAAGCTAACTCGGTACCAGAACATGTGATACACATCCCCATTTCCAGAGACGGCCCAACTCGGACTTTCTGCCATTCCATATTTCATATGGCGTTGATTCTACGGACTTGGTAGGAATCCTGTTCTGTATGTAGTTCGCAGTCAACACTACCTCTCCCCAGAATTTTTTGGAGAGTCCTGATTGTGAAAGCATACACCTTACTGCATTCATCAAAGTTCGGTTCTTTCTTTCTGCTACACAAATATGCAGTGGTGTATAGGGCATTGTACTCTTCCTACGAATGCCTGTCTGAATACAGTAATCCTCAAACTCCTTTGAAGTATATTCTCCACTTTATCTGTCCTAAGAGTCTTGATTGGTTTTCCCAATCTTGTCTCCACTTCCGTCTTATATCTCTTAAATGTTTCAAGTGCTTCCGACTTTCTTCCTAAGAGATAGACATAGGAGAACTTTGAGTAGTCGTCAATGAATGTTATAAAGTATTCTTTATTTCTATGTGTGTTGACGCTCAGTGGTCCACATATATCTGAATGAATCAAACCTAGTAACTCTGTTGATCGAATTCCGATTGAGAAGGGTTTTCTCGTCATTTTACTGGTCAGACAGTGTTCGCATGGCAATTTCCTAGCACCCGTGATCTTAGGCAACAGATTTGCCTTAATCATTTGATCCATCTTAGAATTTCCGAGATGACCCAATCTCATATGCCACAAGTCATAATCAGACAAATAACAAAAGGAATAATCAGAAGCAGCATTCATTGATTCATCAGAATTTATTGCAAGAAGACAGAATAGGTCATGTTCAGGCACAAACTTTCCCATCGCATAGACCTTCTTATTCTTGCCTATAGACACACGCTTATTATAAAACATAACTTCGAAGTCTTTCTTGAGCAGCACTGGGACAGATATCAGGTTCCGATGTATCCCTGAGGCATATAGTACATTATTCAGTACCATAATGTTATCTCCCAGGTCAAGTCTGTATGTCCCAACACCTTCCACGTCTAGGTAGGTATTTTCCCCATGAAGATCCTCTGTTCGCCTTTGTTCAGCTCCTTTAAGTCCACCAGGCCTTCCTTCGTCTTCGCAATATGTCTGGTTGCTCCAGAGTCGATCCACTATCCATCACTGTCCGTGATGACGGAGTAGCATTCCACGACAGTCACAAATTCCATTTTCTTTTTGCCTTTGTTTTCAGGTATTTTAGAATTTATTGACTTCTTCTTGTTGGGGGAAATTAACCTTGAAATGGCCATATTTGCCGCAACTATAGCAAGAGACGCGTGGGTATTTCCAACTCTTTTCCTTGAAATTCGCCTTGGAGGAGCCCAGCCTTTTCTTCGCATGCACGACATTTGTTTCTTCTTCTTACTCGACCTCAAAGATCACATCTTTCGATCTTTGTTTAGAGAGGTCCTGCTCAATTGCCAACTGTGCAGGTAGGTCCGTCACGGACTTAATGTTGCCATTCATCCGCAGAGATGTGGCAACCATGTCGAATGACGGAGGGAGACTTCCTAGTATTGCTGCGATCTGCATCCTCTCCGGAATGGCGCAATCAGCAACCGCTAGATCCTTGGCCATCACGATCATCTTGTTCACGTGCTCGAGGACGCTTTCAGATTCCTTCATTCTACACGAGTTGTACTTGTATAGAAGAAGCTGGACGCTCACTTCAGATTTGGAGTGATATTTCTCCTTAACCGCGGTCCAGAGCTCGTAAGCTGATGCGCATGTCTCAAAGACCCGAATTAGGTCCAACTCCATATGAGTCAGTATAAAACTTCTAACCCTATTATCTGTTTTCTCCCACTGTTCACGAGACCTAATTTCTTCCACAGTTGGATTCACAGATAATGTAGGGCCGGATTTATCTATTATGGAGTGTATGCTATCGTGTATCAAGTCAAAGTAGATCTTTCTACTCCACAACTCATAATTAGTACCATTAAGGTTATGGCCGGAATTATTCTAACAGGTCGTGTAAAAGCTAAAACTTGTGAGAGCATAAGATCAATGATTTTGGATCACTAACTTCTGTCACCTCTCTCATTGATTGCAGGAGAAGAGAGAAGATCAGGATCTAATGATTCAGATTTACTGCTTTCATGTTTTCACAGTTTCTTGCTCTCATAAAATCAACCCTCTCTATATATATCAACAAACAAACGAAGGAAAAAATGAGTCCAACCTTTATAATAACCAAACAACGAAGTCCATTGCATAAAAGTTAACCCCTGGCGAGACTTCCATTTCATATTTCTCATTTTCCTATATTCCATTTGCACGTTCGACGGTGAAAAGTATAAGAAATAATCTAGGCTCTCGTACAGCCAAGTTCAAATAGACTCGGACAGAAGATAAAACGAGTTGCGTTCAATATTTTTGCGGATAGGGAATTTTATAGTTTGATGCAGAAATGGTAAAATAATTACGCTCCCTGGGGTGCTTCCATGCACCATCATCATTCACTTCACCGGTCTGTCAATAAACTTTGGTCCGAGGAGGCCGACGGAAAAAAGAAAGAAAAAAAATCATGAGCAGCTTATCCGCAAAACAACGTGTTCCGGTTCTTTCGTTCCCAATCACCGACCGAACTAAACTGGATGGTTACGGAACCAACCCTGACCCCTCAGCCACGGTGGGGGGCCCGCGGCACTGCTCAGGTCTTCACATCCTCCCTCACCTTCTACCCACCACTTTCTGTATAAGAGAGGCACCGGTGTCGCCCCGGCGACTCTCCTCCCTCTTCCCTCCACATCTTCCTCGTCTCCTCTCCACTCCACCTTCCTATCTCCCGTCGTCATGGAGGAGCCCTCCGAGCTACCGAGCCGCCTGGGGATCCTCCCCTTCCGCAACAAGGTCCTCCTCCCCGGTGCCATTGTCCGTATCCGCTGTACCTCCCCCGCCAGGTCTCAGACCTCTATCTCTCTCTAGATTTCTTTCCGCGAAGGAAGTATATACTATTTTTGAGTGCTTTGGACTCGTGGTGGGATTTTGGGTTGAAGAGTTGGATTGGAGGCTCCTTCGTGCGACATCTGCGGGGTTGTTTGGGTGTTTGCGGTGGCGAATTGCGTGCCTTGATTGGCAGGTTGGGACTGCGGGGGAATTTGGGAAAGCTTTGATTTTTATTTGTTTTATGGCTTGATTAAACTCGGTGATCTGGAGAGCGAGATTGGTTGAGGAGAAGCCTTGTCGAGTTTGGTCAGTTTGCTTGAAGTGGGTTGTAATTATTGTACGGGCTTTCAGAAGATGGAATCTTTAAACTTTTTTTATATATGATCCCTTTTATAACGTGAGCGAGCTTGATTTTGAGAGGTATATATAGGTGGAGAGCGTTCTGAATACAGTTGCTCAGTTTCATATGCATTTTGGTGTTACTGTATAGGACGGCGCTGTTGCATGCACATGTGGTTTTTGGTCGAGCATTGGGGCTTTATTATGGTATCGAACTATTAGAAAGCTTACTGTTTATTCCCAATCTGATGACTTAGTTAAATGATGTAATGCATATATAAAATTTTATTTATTGAAACGTGAAACATTTTTGAACGCATTGCTATGGTTTCTTATGTGTTTTTTTGATTTCCATACAGCGTAAAGCTTGTTGAGCAAGAGCTGTGGCAACGGGAGGAGAAAGGGTTGATTGGCGTGCTCCCTGTACTTGATGCTGCTGGGGATAGTGCAATTGTTGGTTCCACGCTGTCTACAGGTGACCTTTGATGATATGTTGAATATTTGGTAGCCTAGATAAGGAATGATATTCATTTAGGCTTGCTACTGGATGCGCAGGAAATGATTCTGTGGATCGAAGCTCAAAAGGCCATAATGAAGGAGCAGATTCTCCGAAGCAGGATGGGAAAAATCCTCAGGATTCGATCCATTGGCATAGCAGGTTGGCATTTCTCGGAGACTTCTTTCTTCTAGTGCTAGTTTTTGCTGCATATATGTGAATACTTGAACTTTTTTGCGATATCTCAAGTATTGACCATGGTCTACTGGTCCTTTTGTTTCTAATAGAACTTTCCAACTTGTTTGTCACCTGCCCGTCTGATGCGTTTGTTATGTCTACCTTCATGTCCCCCTTATCAACAGTTTCACTCTTGACCATAACCTCACATTCCACGGGAAAATACTGAAAATTTTACACATTTCCCTTCATGAGATTTCTCTCAAGCGAAGATTTTGAGTAATATCTGATTTTCAAAGAAAGTAAGATCTTTTGTCACAAATCAACTACCAGTATTGGGATCAAACTGTTTATACACTTTCTGGGTGGAGTACCCACTATGTACCTCTTTTAGAGAGCAAAGTCAAGTTTCTCATGTCCAATAGCTGCTGTAGCTGTAAAGCAATAACATATTGCGGTTGAACTATGGTTCGAGATATCATGATATGTCAGATGATATATCTGTATCGACTAATATGGGGTGTTGATAAACCCCGATTCTCGTGATATATTGACGATATATCAGTGTATCATGTCATATCGCTAAAAAATAGAGAATTTCAGTGCAATTTTTCTCAGAATATTGACAAGATAAACCTCTATTCTCACGATATATTGACTGTATATCATGGGTGATCTAAAGCGAACAAAGTAACATTGAAGTCCCCTCCAATCAACCATGAAACAAACAAAGTGCGTGCTGGCCTCTCTCAAATTCTCCTGTAACCTTCGCACGAGACTCGCATTAGTGGGCCCTTAAACACTCGGGAAAGCCCTACAGTCTCCAGTGCACTTGTCCATTAACATGACTGAAATTATGTGCATACCTGCGAGCTCAAAAACTAGCTCGAACCGATACTCATTCCAAGCACGAGATGACCCCCAGAGCTGCCCACTGCATGTGTAACTCTGTAACTTGTGACCGTGGTTCCACTAATCAAACCCCACAGATTATTTCCTGGTTTGAATCTTGGTTTCTTGCAAAAGTATCTCGTCACCCTGCCATTCAATATCACATCAACGCCAACATATTAATTTTGCATCTTATTCTATTACCCTCTTGGTCATCAATTCAAACTAAGAAATCCTCAATCTCATGTTGTATGCCATGGAATTCATTTTTTCCCTGTTACATCCTAATGTTGAGGAAGAACGGGATGTCAAACCATCCAGATCTCAATTTATACAGGAGGGGAAACCATTTTGAGGCCTCATGCATGGTACTCCCATGCCAATCTTATAAATTTGAATTGCCAGGATCTTCAACTTAGTATTTAAGTAAACAACGTGTTTGAATGATGAAAGTGAGTGATTTGTCCCTTCCAGGCAAAGAACTACCACCTCCTTACTAGGTTAAGAATGGTAATGGTTTTTTTCCTGGCTCAATTTCGGGAAATGTTGGAATTGGCGAGGAATGTGAAGGATGAAGATTGAGCTCCATGATGTGTATGGACTGAATCATACTTCAATAAGTATTCTCGGGGTGGGGTGTTGCATACTGGAAAAGATTTATATTGAAGTTGCTTCTATCATTAAGAAAATTTTAATGGTGAATTAGTGAATATGCAATTTAAAATTTGGAACTTTTTTCAGGGGAGTTGCTGCTAGAGCTTTGCACCTATCTAGAGGGGTTGAAAAGCCAAGTGGAAGAGTAACCTACACGGTTGTTCTTGAAGGATTGTTCAGATTTAGTGTTCAAGGAATCAGTGCAAGGGGAAACTATTACGTTGCGCGAGTCACACGCCTCGATATGACTAAGACTGGTCTGTTTATATGCAATTTGATTGCCAGTTTTTATAATATATATTCACTTTTAAATCATTGCTGTAGTCTTGTCTTCTTTGCTTGATAAATATTTATCCTTTGACAATTTAGTGGAAGTACTTTCTTGGTCTGCTGCATGACATTTTATTGATACTTGCACCCTGCTTTACCTTGTTTGTATGCAATTTGATTGTCAGTTTTTATTATTTATATTCTTTTTAGATCATTGCTGTTGTCTGGTTTTCTCTTGCTTGATAAATATTTTTCTTTTTATAATTAAGATTTTACTCGTACTTGCAACCTGCTTTACCTTGTTTATTTGCATAAAAATCTCCTACTATTTATTGAAGCACGTAAATCTCCAATATGGTTTCTGTTCCTATTTTATCTGTCATAAGTTATGGGTTTTACCACTAAAAATTATAGTTTAGGACACTTTAAACTTAATAAGGATGGCAATATTTTTTCGAGATGAATATGCTGATAAAAAAATTAATGGAACATGTGAAGCTGGAATCTGGATGACGATCAGTAGTAGATATAATTTGTAGATGGCTATAAAGAGGGGGTGTGATCATATTACCTGTTGAAAATCATGCATTAAGGTTAGATGTGTATTTGGGTCATTGTTTGGATCCTTTTATGGATTGCACTCCTTACTTCGGAAGTATAAGTAACTTCTAAATTATCTCGCTGAATAGCATGGGACCCGATCACAATTCATGAACAATGTAAATCCAAGGCATTATTGGTGTTATGTTTGAGGTTTGTTACCTATCCCATGGTCTTAAATTTGGGTGAAATTCGATAGACTTTCCCTCAAAATTTTGTTTGCACCAATATCGAAATCTTTCAGATATCGAAATCTTTGATTCTTTCAGGTTTTCCCTGATATATCATCGATATGGATAAAACATTAGCAAGCCAGATAAAAGTCCCCAGCAGGCCGAAGGAATCGGACCGCCAGCTAGATAGAAGCCCCCCCGAAGCGCCTGCGACCCCTTTCTCAGCCACCGCGAAAACCTCCCCCCTATTCATCTCACGCCGCACTTGGTCGTCCAGGGACTGCAGTTTCGTCTCCTGAAGCAAGAAGATATCTGCCCCAGTCTCTCTCACCAGGTTCTGCACCCCAAGCCTCTTTTCGGGTCGGCCCAGACCCCTCACGTTCAGAGATAGCAACTTCATTTAAGAAACTGGGTGTTCATCTTCCTCGGGGGAATAACCCCCAAGCGACGTGCAATATCCCTATCGAGAGCTGCAAATCAGTTCCGCACCGCTAACGGGCTGGTCGCACCCAGATTCACATCCTCCGATGCAACCACCGATGCCAAAGAGGTCCTCAACGAAGCCCTCACCACCTTCCCCGACCTTCTCCGCCCTCTCCCCCCCTCTCATACGCCAAACCGAAACGCCGCTGCCACAGCCCCACCCCTTCCAGAAGCGGCATCCCAGAGCCCACCCCCTCATCCAAAACAGGGGCTCCTAAGACATGAGTAGAAGATCCCACCGCGACCCCCGTTCCAGATAGACCGACCCCAGCTCCAACCGCGCTCCTTCGCAACACTTCCGAAGCATACGCCCCCACCTCCCCCCTCAGCAGGTCAACCAATGCCCCGGGTTTAGCAAGCACTTCCCTAGCAGAGACTTCCAGCCGCGATTCGGGCGCATCCCCACCCCTCGAACAACTCTCCGACTGTCCGAGGCCCGGCGCCCCTCTGGCCGTACCCCCAACCACCTCCTCCATCTCATGTACCGCAGGCACCTCCCAGAGAATGGAGATGCAACCTCCCGCATCCGACCCGACAGGACGCACCACCTCCCGAGAGTTCGCAGGCAGGGCTCCACCACCCCTCGAAGCGCCACCTGCACCGACCCCAAGGCGCCAAGGCAGAGGAAACACCATCAACTTCGGAGGTCCCACTACAGATATCGCGCCGAACCGAATCGCCTCCTTTGGAGTCCGTGCCACGCTCGGATGCCATTCCCCAGCGCAAGGCTGCGCCTTCTCCGGGAACCGAGCCCCCTCCAGCGGAGGCTGATCATCGGATTGCTGCTCCGCCAATCCATCGCCACCTCCCGACGACTTCTCGGCCACCTGGGACTCCCTCCTGCGGCACCCAGCCGCCTGAATAGCCGACCAAGCGTCCACGGCCACCAGCTCGAGCAGTAGACGTCTACCATCAAACCGCACCTCCCACCAACCCATCTTCTCGGCACCAATCGGCCTCACCCGAAGCACGACATCCAATGGCTGGCCGGGCTGACAACCCGAGCACTTGACGGAGTCGACCACAACTACACTCCGCAGCAACCCCGAAATGCACTCTTTCGTCCTTGCCCTCATCGGCAACCCCCTGACAATGACTCTCTCCACCCTACCAGGCCCCACGACGACATCCCAATCCTTTGGCCTACGCCATTTCATCTGTAACGACCCAGCCTCTGATCCGCGCAACAAGCTCCGCATCTCAGATTCACGAAGCCCCCTCGCCACCGCCCTCCAGGGGGAAAGCCGAGCCACATCTCCCTTAAAGGATGCCCTGGACACAAGCCCCGCATCTGAAGTTGCCAAGAAGAGCGCCCCCTCGCCACCTCCCTCACCGATCAACATGGTTGCATCGAGAGCAGCCACCGGACAACACCTCCGCGAATGACCAAAACAACGGCACGAGAAGCAACGCCAGGGCTCTCGACTCACCTGTGCCCGATGATCCAGTCCACCACAACCAAAACAGCCTCGACCGAACGGGGAGACCGGAGGTGGTTCGCGCCCTCGCCGAGAAGACCTAGCGAGCCTCCTCCTCCGATGCCCTTCCACCAGTCGCCACTCCTCTCTCGCTTCCGCGCCCCCTCGAATGGGCATGACTTCCTCAACAGAAAGATCCCAACTTCAGTCAGAAGATTGATTAGTTTGAGACATTTCCTCTCGCCGCTCTTCCGACCCGCCGCTCTGCTGGCGCTGGACTCAACCCTTGCCGCCCGAGATAGACACCCTCGTCGCTCGAAGAGGAACCTTTGTCGCTCGGGAGAAGCCTCGCCGCCCGAGAGAGAAACCCTCGCCGCCCGAGAGAAACCCTCGCCGCCAATCGCTTCCACCAATTTTCAACTCATAATCAAGTTGGAATATCTCCACTATTCCATCGAGGGGTGGTGGGGCCCTGCCCGCGAACTCTCGGGAGGTTCCTCTCTCGAGCGACGAGGGTGTCTATCTCGGGTGGCGAGGGTTGAGTCCAACGCCAGCAGAGCAGCGGGTAGGAAGAGCGGCGGGTCGGAAGTTATACATCACTTAGCTAGAATCTCTATGGACGACTTTGGCAAAGAATGACTCTAGCTATTTCTACCTTTGGAACTATATCTCTCGACCCCTAACATAAAATTTGGTGGACATCTTCAGAACATAACTGCCAACATCTTGCCAGTAGTAACTTGTACTTTCATTTTGCTATCGAGATGTTGAGAAAACAATTGGAATAAAATAAGATAATTGTTGAAGGGGGTGGATTTCTTGTATAGAGTGAAACCTTGAAATCCAGGCGGTGGAAAATACTAAGGACTCCTGAACATGACTACTAAATATAGAAGTTGCTAGAGTTGAAAATATAGAAGGAGCTGCTTCTGACTTTTTTCGGAGGTTCACAGGACCATTTCCAGGACCTTACTTCTGCCATATGAGTGAGGTCTGTGCGGCCTTGTCTCAGCTCGATGCCAATGGTGCGTACGACTTCCCCATCTCCTTCTAGAAATTCTTTTGGGAAGCCATTAAAGAAGATATCATGGGGTAGTTGATGAATTTCAGAATGGAAATTGTGGTATTGAGTTACTGAAAGAGCATTGATCTTCCTATTGCCAAAAGGACATAGCTAACCGCATTGAGAACTATGTGCACGTTTACCTTTTTAATGGGATTTACCTCGTTCTGGGGAAGGTTCTCGCTAACCAACTTTGTCATGTGTTGCCTCGCATCATCTCTCCTTTTCAATCTGCCTTTATCCCAGGGTTCTCGATGGACAGTTTAGTTTTGGCTAACGAGATTGCTACGGACTTAAAATTGATTTTTCCAAAGCATATGACAGTGTTGATTGGAGATTTATTTGGACAACATTAAGGGAAAGGGCGTTCCCATACATTTGGATTTCATGGCTGAAGCAATGTATCACGATCACCTTTCTCTCAGTTTTGGTAAATGGAAAAACCTGAAGGTGGCTACTTTCAACTGCAAAGGGGAATTTGCCAGGGATGCCCCATTGCGCCTATTCTTTTTGTGGTCATCGCAGATACTTTATCCATTCTTGCAAAAAAAAAATGGTTTCCTTAGGCTTTACTAGAGGCTACATGCATGGTGATATCTCGTTCCCCTTGTTGCATTATGCGAATGACACCATCATCTTCATAGAGGGAAGCTATAAAGAGGCCCTTGGCATGTCCACAATGTTGGAACTACTAGGTGTTGTTTCAGGTTTGGGAATCAATAGAAGTAAAATCCTCTCTCGTGCCATTTGCTCTATCTCAAGGGGAGATTGTACAGTGCAACAACATTCTTCATACTCCTTAGGACTTCCCCTCATATGTAAGCGTCTGACGAGGACACAATGGACTCGTGATTGAGAAGCTGGAACGACGTCTAGCAGGGTGGAAGTCCTCCATATTGCTTTCGAAGGGTGGTTGGCTTGTCCTCATCAATTGAGTTCTAGCAACTATCCCAATTTTTTTCTTATACGCAAGAACAATTCCGGATGGTGTGCATGAGCATAGAAGATTATGTGGCGATTCTTATGAGAGGGGGCTAATAAGGAGGGACGGTTTATGAGGGCCTTGGTATTGAGAAACTAGAAAAATTGAATCAATCCTTGCTGGTGAATTCAGTGGTCCAGATTTGGGGGAATAGAGGCAACCTTCTTATAAAGCTTCACCAAAAAGCTATTCTTCTCATGGCCTCACCAAAAAGCTGCATCCTCTTGATGGATTGAATAGCAAAATTTTCATAACAAAACTCTACAATTGAGCTCAGAGCATAATCAACACACAATGTAATAAGCTCAAAGGGAGTCATGTGCACAAAAACTTCAGAAAAAAAGTGTCTGGAAGAGAAGTCTATTCTGTTGACAAAGATAATAGGAGAATGACCACCATCGGCTAATCGAGCTGACTTCCCAAGTGCAGAAGGATGGCTGGAGGTCTGAGTTAATGTTCCATGCTGGAGTAGATGCAGAAATAGAATTAGCTAGCGTGCATATGATGAGTATTATCATGATTAGGGATAATAATAGCATGAATACTTTGTACAAACTGCATTAGTTGAGAGTAATCCGTAGATGATATTTAAACAATCTATCCCATCTATCCTTGATCTGTAGTAATCTCAGTGGTAAATTGCTAATAGAAAACCATCAGACTTTTAGTGGAAGCGTGGTTTGCCATGGAGGTCTATCAAACTTCGCACGACACTTGTCCAACGAACGACCCATTTGGTGGTTGCACATACATGGAGGATATTTACATTCTCGACCACGCATAGAGTTACAACCTTAGACACCATGGAAACTGGAAAGTCCACCTCGTCTAGTTGACACAAGAAAAGCTATGGCTCTGCTATTTCAACTTGACTAGATTGTCCATGGGTAGAGTTAAGCTAACCGAATATCACTCGAAGTTATGGGATGGTGTTGGAGGTAAGGAATTGATCCTTAAATATCTGGTAACGAGGATTTGAACCTGCATATAACATGTAGGCCTGCCACTCAGATTGCTCTATAACTTGCTTGGTTCAACATGCCATCTGAAAAGTGGTAAGCGTCTCATAAAGCTTTGTGACTTGTTGATAATACCTGAAGGAGCCCCTTGAGAGATGGATCAAATCCGCATGTAGATGTTAGTAAAGCATGATTTGGTTGTCTTTTTAGATATGTCTGAGACAACTCCTCCCGCATTTCCTTGATTGTCTCCTTGTTGAGAAAAGAGACTTCGTTGTTTATTCAGAAAACCCTAGGCTCTCTTATATAGAGAGAGACCTTAAGGGTAAATTACAGAGAGGTCTATAGAAAAGAAAGAAATAACAACAAACTCCATAAAGAGATTATAACACTACTAACTATTTCTACACTCCCCCTCAAGGTGGAGCATAGATATCTATCATGCTCAGCTTGGACGAACATCTCTGAAATGGTCCTCTGAGCAGTGGCTTGGTAAATACATCTGCAGTCTGATCTCCTGAGCTCACATGTGTAGTAGATATCAATCCTCTCTGGATCAAGTCCCTAATATAATGGCAGTCAACTTCAATATGCTTGGTCCTTTCATGAAAAGCTGGATTGTTGGCAATAAACAATGCTGCATGATTGTCACACTGAAGCTTCATAGGTAGAGGTACCGCTACATGTAGATCTTCTAGTACTGAGCGAACCCACATCATTTCCGTACTGGCTTGAGCCATGGCCCTATACTCGGATTCGGCACTGGACCTTGCCACAACAGTTTGTTTCTTTCTTTTCTATGAAACCAAAGAGCCTCCAACAAACACTGCAAACCCTGAGGTTGATTTTCGGTCCTTAGGACATCCTGCATAATCTGCATCTGCACATGCTGAGACAGATAAGTCCGTGCCCTTTCTGAATAGCAGCCCTGAACCTGGAGAAGACTTTAGATACCTCGGTATCATGTGTATAGCATCCATGTGAACCTGTCTTGGCTGCTCCATAAATTGACTCACCCTGCTAACTGCAAATTGAATGTCTGGGCGAGTTATGGTGATGTAGAGGAGTTTGCCCACCATCTCTCTATATCTCCTCTTATCTACTTCATCAGTATCACCATCATACAGCCTCACGCTGGGATCCATAGGAATACTTGATGGTTTGCAACCATCCATGCCAGTCTCAGTCAGGAAGTCTGTAATATACTTCCGCTGGGTCATTACCAAACCCTGTGCATTCCTTGCAAATTCTAACCCCAGAAAGTATCTCAGGGTCCGAAGATCTTTTGTAACAAACTGACGGCCAAGGAATGCCTTCGCCTTTTCTATGCCCTGTGCATCATCTCCTGTAACAAGAATATCATCCACATAGACCATAATAACAACCGTACCTGCCGATGACTTCTGGACAAACAATGAGTGATCGGCATTTGACCTCTTGAATCCTTGTTGCTCAATCAGGTTGGACAACTTCTGGAACCATGCTCTGGGGCTCTGTTTGAGGCCATATATTGCTTTGTGAAGTCTACAGACCATATGCTTCTCCCCCTCAGCAGTAAACCCAGGTGGCAGCATGTAGACTTCCTCCTGCAAGTCTCCATACAGAAATGCATTCTTGACATCTAGTTGAGATATACTCCAATCACGGACCACAGCAACAGATAAGAGAATACGAAGGGTAGAATGTCTCGCCACTGGAGAGAATGTATCCATGTAATCCACACCGTAGGTTTGCGTAAACCCACGAGCGACCAAGCGTGCTTTGTACCTATCCAAGGTTCCATCTGCATGGTATTTGACTGTAAAGACCCATTTGCAGCTCACAACGGATGCATCAGAAGGTGCAGGGACCAAAGACCATGTGCCACGAGACTGCAGGGCCCTCATTTCTTCTTCCATTGCTAATCGCCAGCATTCATTCTGCAAAGCTTCCTGGTATGTCCGTGGTATATCCACGGAAGACAAAGCTGTGGCAAATCTCTGAAAATCACCTGTGAGACGGTGAAAAGAAACCTGTGAAGCAAACGGATAAGCGGCGCATTGCCGCTTCTGTTTCCGAATAGCAATCGGAACATCAAGATCATCATCTGCTGTACGAGATGGGCTAGTGTCTGCCTGTACTGAAGGATCCTGCACATGTACCAAACCTGACCCGTCAGTAGTAATGCCATCTGAACATACCTGAGGCGGGATGATCGGTTGCTGTGTGGTCTGAGCAGGACCTGACCGGCGCGTATAGAATTTCGGTAACGGTGATATGATAGGCCGTGGATTGGGTGGAGGTGGAGGAGGTGGTGGGAGTGGTGGAGGTGGTGCTGGCGTGGAGACAGACACAGGGGAAGACTTAGGTGTACTCAATGTAGGTGGTGGAGGAACATAGATATCATCAGTGGTAGTGGATGGTACCATTCTGTCACCTGCAGGAGAGAAATACATGACAGACTCAAAGAAAGTGACATCGACACTCACAAAGTATCTCTTAGTTGTGGGATCATAACACCGGTAGCCCTTCTGAGTTCTGGAATAACCAACAAAGACGCACTTGACTGCTCTAGGAGAGAGTTTGTCAAGTCCGGGAGATAGACGATGCACAAAAGCAACAGTACCAAAGACACGTGGAGTTAGTGAGAATAACGCCTTATCTGGAAAAATAATGGACATAGGTATCTTTTCACCAAGGACTGAGGATGGCATTCGGTTGACCAGATAACAAGCAGTAAGAACAGCATCGCCCCAGAAAGAAATAGGGGCACAACTCTGAATCAACAATGTACGAGTAATATCTAAGAGATGGCGATGCTTCCTTTCCGCGACACCATTTTGTTGTGAGGTATATGCACAAGTGGTTTGATGAATAATGCCCTTTGATGACAGGAATTGTGAAAGTAAGCGTGTACAAAATTCAAGGGCATTATCGGTCCGAACATATTTGTCATTTGCAGAAAAGACATTGAACACTTCATTAATCAAGTTTTTGATCACATTTCCTGCTTCAGATTTATTTTTCAAAAGAAAGACCCATGACACACGAGAGAAATCATCCACTACCACAAGATAAAACCTGTGTCCCTGATGATCGGGAACATGACTTGGACCCCATATATCTATATGTAACAACTCAAAAGGGGAGCTACTGCTCCGACTCAGACGACGTGGGAAGCTCGACCTGTGATGCTTTCCCAACTGACACGCTTCACATTGAAACAAAGAACTAGGAGAGATCTGAGGCAGAAGATGGCGCATTTTCTGAAGTGGAAGGTGACCAAATCGGAGGTGCCAAATGTACGGAGAGACTGGTCCAGCAGAATGAGAGGAGACACCAGCATATGAATCCCGGACCAGCCGATATAAACCATTTTGCTCAGAGCCACAGCCAATCACCTTGCCCGTGAGTATGTCCTGAAAAATGAGAGAAGATGGGTCAAATATGGCACGACAATTCAAATCCTTCGTAATCTGACTAATAGATAGCAAATTCATTGAGAACTCAGGAGCATGCAGAACATTCTGTAATTGCAAAGTGGAGGACAGGAAAATCTCCCCCTGTCCAACAAGGGGCGAATGGGTACCATCTGCTATCTGCACTGAACGTCCAGGAGGAATGTCCCTGTAGGCCTGTAATCTACCTCTATCTCGGCAGAGATGATGTGTGGCTCCAGAATCAATAATCCAGTCAGATATATCATGAGATGTAGTAGATCTACCTGAGGAGATTGCGGCTGCGGAAGAACTGGTAGAGGCAGTGGCAGCAATATCTGAGGGACCACCAGACGAATCACCAGAAGCATGTGGCATAATCTCTCGGAGACGGGCCACAAGTTCGTCAAATCGACTATCTGCAGTAGAAGTCAGTGGAGACTGAGAGTGCTCTGCAATACGTGCTGATGCTGGAAATCCATGCTTCGAATAGCATGTCTCCTCCGAGTGTCCTGTGCGATGACAATAGGAGCATGTCTGACCAAAGCGACCACCCCTCCCCTGGGGTCCACGGCCACATCCACGACCACGGCCAGATGGTGGTCCACCTCTCCCACGCGAGACTGCCATCGTTGATGGAGGTGGAGTAGAAGAGCTGGAGGAGACTGGAATGCGGCTAAGCCGTCTGTAAACATCCTCGACTGGAGGAATAACTGCATCAGCGAGAATCTGAGATCGAGCTGCATCGTACTCTGGGTCAAGGGCCGCAAGTAGAATACCAACCATGGTGGCGTTTCGAAACGCCTTCTGCTGCTCAGGAGTTGCAGTCAGAGGGATGATACTGTATAACTTCTCGAACATCCCTCTTAAGGATGTATAAAGAGAATGGAGAGGTCTGCCGCTCTGCTTCATTGTGAATATGTCGTGCTGAAGCTGCAACATCTTCGTCTCATTTCGCACTTGCGAATATGTGGCGGCAAGAATTTCCCACATTGCCTTAGCAGTGGGCTGATGGAGGACGTCGTTGGCAATCTCCGTCGTTAAGGTGCCGGACAACCAGACCTTTGCATAGGAATCATCAGCCTCCCAAGAGGCATAGATCCCAGTCTTCTCTGCGGGCTCATCCTCGGTAAGAATATGTTTCTTACCATTCGACTTCATAAGGCTCATGAACTGCATAGCCCAGAGCTCATAGTTAGACCCGTCCATCTTGACTATTGGCGCAGGACCTTTGAATGCGCCGGTGGAGGGCATATCAATTTTTGATTCTGACATACTGCCGCTTGGAGAAGAACTAGGATATGTAGACGTGATGCTGGATATCTACAAAAACTGCATTGGATTTGAGTGCGTATGTAGACGTTACGCACTCAAATCCATAGAATGGATGTGGAAGAAACTAGGGCACGCCTAACAAGAGGCTGGTAGCCCTTTCAGCGGTTAGGAGCCGCTAGAAGACCTTGTGCGTGTTACTGTTCACGCACCTGGAGGCCGTGCGCGGGCAGCAGATGGAGATGCCGCCTATTGGCGGAGGCCGCTGGGGGCTGGGATCCCCTTCGGCGGCTGGCAGGGGCTATTGGCGGAGGCCGCTAGAGGCTGGGATCCAACCAGATGGATGGCTGGATCCAACCGCGGCGAGAGAGAGAAGGAGAAGGCGGCGGCGATTGAGGGCTGCCGCTGGAGATGGAGAAGGAGAAGGCGAAGGCGGCGGCGATTGAGGGCTGCCGCTGGAGAGAGAGAAGCAGCGGGAGGGCGGCGGTTCCGAGAAGAGGGAGGCGGGTGGGGAAGGGGCGGCGGGAGGTAGGAGAGCCCTAGGGTGGCTCTGATACCATGTTGAGAAAAGAGACTTCGTTGTTTATTCAGAAAACCCTAGGCTCTCTTATATAGGGAGAGACCTTAAGGGTAAATTACAGAGAGGTCTATAGAAAAGAAAGAAATAACAACAAACTCCATAAAGAGATAATAACACTACTAACTATTTCTACACTCCTTGTATAGGAGATTGGCTATGTTGTTATGATCCATGATATTAGTCAACCAATTCATGACCTGAAAATTATCTTGCAACTAAGATTTATAGTCCTGGTCCTCTGCCTTGAGAGGATCTTTTATGAGGACATATAGCTTCCTTTGATCACCAATGAACACCTCAAAATCCTGAGACCAGACTATACAATTCTCTGCACCCTTGAGTTCATTAGAAATCCCTTCTACCACATTGTAAGAGGTGGATATCAGTGGTTTTATCTCGGTAGGAGTAATGACCATTGCAATCAGATTGGAGAAGAGATAAAAAAGAGAAAAATAAGGTTTTACTCCAGCATCAATAGACGACACATGGTGCTATTGTTATGCGCTCATGCGTGTGATTTGCACAGATGTGTTGGTTACATGCAGGAGGCACGCAAGCGCAGGTGGGTTACTCTCATGCACATTTGGTTCTGCTGTGCACTCAGGAGGGGCTGCTAGTGCATTATTATTGGTGCACAGATGCACACAAGCAGATGGGTTGCATATATGACAGTGTGACACACAAGAGATGTGCATAGGTAATGCACCAGCAAGAGGCATGCACAGACATATGGTACACAAAAGGGTGGATATTAGGCGTGCATGGTAATGAGATGTGCACGGGCAATGCGCAGACAGAGGTATGCAAAGGCAGTGCTCCGTTGATGATGTTGGTGGAGGGCACACATAAAGAGATTTGGTTTTAATGGTGGAGGGCATGGTTCCAGGCACAAAATGCACATAGCTTCGATCCATTACCGTCGCTTTCATACCATGAGAAAATCATAGAGGTAGTGAGAAAATTACATTTAAGGGGGACATGGCTTCATATATAGAGTGAAAACTTGGACCCACGAGGTGAAAAATACAAAGGAGTCCTCGACAAGCCTGTTATATATAGAAGTTGCAAGAAATAGGAAATATCAATTACATCAATAGGGGGAAGTGCTTGGTAGGTAACATTGAGATCTTTTAGCCACTAATTTTCCTTTGATAAGCATTATCATTGTTTGAGAGGAATATATGTCAATCATTATTTGCGCTAAATTTGTTTTTTTGAAAGAAAAATGCTCCCACCGTATATATGTGTGCCCAAAAACTTCACCATTTATCACCACAATAAATGTTACAAGCCTAATATAGGCAAGAGAAAACAAAAAGATTACAAGTCCCGACTCTCAACTAGCATCCTCACATGCACCACCGCATTTTCTCCATACATACGGTTCTGACGGAAGATTGCACCATTTCTAACAAGCCAAATAACCCAGATTAGTGCTAAATATCTAGATCTCCTAGATCTCTCATCTGTTCCATTCCATCCACCCCCAATGGATTCCCATAACTCCGACGCACTGCCAAAAAGAATTGTTGGAACCTCAAACAGGTTCCATGCGTCCAATGAGCATTTACACCTGAAGAACAAATGATCTGCATCTTCCACGTCTTCATGGCACCTACACACGTTGAGTCCGTATTTGGAACGAAAAATGCAAACCGTTCCCCTGTTCGTATTTGGGACATTTCATTTCCATATCCTCCTATAGTCTGCCTCACAACCACCAGGGTCAATGACCATAAGACCCTTCAGAGCTCTGTAAGCCTTCCCTATAGAAAAAGTACCGTCACGCCAGCACCAACAATCCTACCCATCAGTGGGCCCAGCCACACTCTCCAATTCTTCAAGCAAAAGCAGCAACTCTTCCAATATCTGATTTTAAAGTTCAGATCTAAAAAGTGGGATGTAAGACTGTCCATCCCAAATTTCATTGAATTTGTAGATTGAGCAATAATAATATTTAGGATGAAATGCGTTTATCAGAACACTTGGATTTATTTATTTATTGCATATCAAAACTGTTATAAAATATGAAGAATGCGGAAGCGAACATGGAAAAGATAAAGAACAAAATAAGAACGCGGGATTTTAACGTGGAACCCTACTCCGTGAGGAGCGGGATGAAACCACGGGAGAAGCCCCTGAATTGGGCGTATTTGTCTATTGACTTTCTCAATGAGTACAGGAGGTCTGGGGCTCTTTATATAGCCTCTCCAGAGCCTCCAAGTCCCACCCACAGGCGGTATGGGACTAAACACTGGATGGGGTAAATGGATCTTCTTCAGGATCCATTTACCCTGCTACAACTCAACATGGCGCACTACCAAATACTCTAACACTCCCCCTCAAGCTGGAGCATGCAATGCTCAGCTTGGACAAACCAAAAGAAACTCAACTCACGCTACAGGACACTACGGACAATATCAACCCAACGCGCACATTGCTGCAGTCGAGGACGTTGCTTCTCATGCCGTGCAGGTGAGGAGGACGAACGGGCTGGAGTGTGAGTCGACTGAAGACTCGGAATCTGACCATCGAGTCTGAAACTGCGCCTGAAGTCTCCTCGTCGGAGAACTGGGTCTCTCCCATCTGGCTCAGAGAATGGTGCACTGCTTTGGTGTACCTATGATGCCACATGAAAACCCTTGCCAACATATGGCATAAGGAATGGTCCTCTGCTCTGGAGTCCCTATGGCTCACATGAAGACTCTGGCCGAACAACAACAAGAATGATGGGGACCTCTGACTATGATGGCAACATATGCTCATCTGACAATAAGACCACACACTCGTGCGTTTCTGAAACTGGACTCGGAACCTTCTAACGTCGAGTCTGAACAACTGAATCTGTAGAGTCTGAACAATGTGCACTGGCCTGGAATATGAAGATCTGACATCTGGAGCATCTGAATAGACCTGTGACTCTACATATACTCCCCCTTTCTCCCATACTTGTCGGAAAACATGGACATCGACTAAGTTGGGAGAAGACAAGACAAATAGGGGTACACAATACTAATAAGCCGTTATAAATTTTTTCGGCTTCTCAAAACATGGATAACTTTTGGCCGTTTCAATTTTTTTTTATACGGCTCTTGACAAACAAATTTTTTTTTGAAACACATTTTTTTAAAGCCGTTTCACATAATTTTTTTTGAAACCTTTTTTTTAAAAGCCGTTTCATTTTTCCTCTGCTTTTGCAATATTTTCCGCACGGCTTTTCTTTGTGCATGCCTCTTTTTTTTAACACATGCGTACGGCCTTTTTTTTTGTACGCGTCTTTTTTTTCTTCTTCTTCTTTTTTTTATTATTTTTTTTCAAAAAAAATGATCTCTCTCCTTTTTTTTTCGGATGTCCTTTCTCTCTCACCCTTTTTTTTTTATAATCTCGGCTGGGCTTCTCTGGCTCTTTTTTTTGTTGGGCCTCCGATAACATAGCCCCCCCTTCTTTTCTTTTTCCTTTTTTTTAACTATTCGGCCTTGGCCCTTTCAGCATCACGCCTCCTATACATTTAAACACCTTAGGGTTTCAGGGAACCCTCCTTATCAAAAGGATCGCCGCCCCTGGTGGATGGTCCTCGCTGCTGCCGCCGATGGAGGAGAGGCGCCATCTGCGCCTCGAGATCGACGGGAGGAGCCGCTTGTGCGCCTGCGCCGCACGAAGATCTGGAGAAGAATCCTCCTGCGAGGGGATCCCACCTGGGGTTCGAGGAGGAGCGCGAGAAGAGGCGATGCCAGAGATTCAACAGACGAAGGGCGCCGCTTGGGATTTCGCGCGCCATCGCCTCGACTGGGAGATGTCGCGGCTGGAGGTTGCGCCGCCGTGCGTGCTTCGACTGAGCCAGCGAACTGGGTGGTAGGAGCGCGCGGGGACCCGATCTGGCGGTGTACGGCGGCGAGACTACCGCCTGGAAGCCGCGCTGCGGCTGAAGAGGAACCGTGCGATGGAGCGAGTGGCGTCGCCTGAAGATTTTGGATGACGCGCGTGCACCGCTTGGAGAGTTTGGGTGCCGCCAGGAGCCTGGAACATCTGGAACACAAGATCTCCTCCTGCTTGGGTTGGAGAGGGGTTGCAACGTCAAACTGAAGCGCGAGAAGAAGGAAGCGCCTGGGATCTGGGATCGAAATCTTCCGCGACCTCCTCCTGCTTTATGGATCTGCGACGCTGTATCTTCACCAAAAAAAAACTCGACTGGAGTTTGATGGCGGTCAAAACCTAGGATTCCACGATGGAACCCGATGCTGCCGAGAAAAGAACGCCATGATCTGTGATGCCGCCATGGTCTGGGCTTAAAGGCTCGGATCAACACGAATAGATCTAGGGCTTTAGAAAACCCTTGGAACAGAAACTTTGACCAAACCATATCACGATAATCTTCAATAAAATTTCAGAACATAACTAGGGTTTCAATAGAAACCCTATACTTAATCTCGAATCTTGAACAAAGAACGTAATGAAAAACTCCGAGAATCGACCCGCTCTGATACCATGTTATAAAATATGAAGAATGCGGAAGCGAACATGGAAAAGATAAAGAACAAAATAAGAACGCGGGATTTAACGTGGAACCCTACTCCGTGAGGAGCGGGATGAAACCACGGGAGAAGCCCCTGAATTGGGCGTATTTGTCTACTTTCTCAATGAGTACAAGAGGTCTGGGGCTTTTTATATAGCCTCTCCAGAGCCTCCAAGTCCCACCCACAGGCGGTATGGGACTAAACACTGGATGGGGTAAATGGATCTTCTCCAGGATCCATTTACCCTGCTACAACTCAACATGGCGCACTACCAAATACTCTAACAAAAACATAGTAATTGGCACTGGTTTTGAAATTTTCTACTCAATATTTCACTTGTGCAATTTAAGTTACTTAAGCTTCATTGTAAAAGGACACTAAAAATACATCTAGCTGAAATCAGGGGAAGAGTTGGACAATTTTTATGTTTATCTTACTCGGGGGTTTACCCTACATTTTTTGCGACATAATGCCACGAATCAAATCCATGATCTCCGGCTTGCACAGCAATACCTATTAGCATATCCCCATAACTTCCCTTTATCAGTTTATCTTAGCATTCTTTCTTTCATTGTACATTATCACGAATGTGGATTTTAAACGGTTCATTGTGATCTCAAGTGTGCTGAAAGTATTATCTATTCGTACTTATAGTTTTTCGTGTAATATTTCAATAAAAATATCATAAACCTGAGTTTTTCTTCCTCATTATCAGAAATGGAGCAAGCCGAGCAAGATCCAGAACTGACACAATTATCTCGCCAGTTCAAAGCAACTGCCATGGAGCTTATCTCCGTTCTTGAACAGGTTAGTGATAGATAGTGCGAGTTGCTATCATAATTGACTGACTTGCAGTAACTTGAATGATTTCTGTCAAGTACTAGGTAGAATACTTTAATAAAACAGAGATAGAGGCTGGGATCGATGTGTTTCATTGCCTGATTCATGTTATGGCCATTGTGGCATTTATGGAATTGCATTGCATATGGAGAAGATAAGAACACCTACAATATCAAGACAAACCTTAGTCCTTTTCCAAATAATCCTTCTACCTGGGTTCACACAATTTATTTATGATTGGTAGCTCTTGTTTTCATGATTTCTGCTTGATATATTTTACGGGTGGCCACCTACAAAGGGCGTTTACCCATCACTTTTTCTTCAAAATAAACCTTCTATCGTAAAATACGAACTTGCATACCTTTCATGTTGGTGCATAAGGTTATATGAGTAATGGAGAAACCACTCCCTTCATTCAACTTGTCCTAAGTGGTATGCGGTCAGAAAGATGTGTTCTAGAGTAGAACTATAGAAGGAAATACCAAAAAGTATCTAGAAGAATATCTGCAATTATTGGAGGTTCCTGTTGTCCAGATCAGTGACATCACTATTTTGGCCACCTTTTGATTTGAAAACTATATTGTGACATCCTTCTTGTCTCCTAGAAAATGTGGTGTCAATATGGTAAGCAGTCTGCCTTTATTTGATGATAGAGTTTGTCTATCATCAAGTTCAACTTTATCAATGTCGATGCATAGGCTTTATGTTGGGTTCTCATTCCCTTGCTTTTGTTATTTAATTGTTGCTTTTAAAGAAGTTTTTTTGGGAATGTTTGGAAAAATAAATAAAAATTTTGTTATTTGCAGAAAGAAATGGAAAACTTGTTTATTCTGAAGCCACATGGCTCCTTTATATAGATGATAAACCTTAGAGGACATATAATCAATAGAAAAATCACATAAAAAGGAAATACATACATAGTATTTCCTGTAACACTCCCCTTCAGACTGGACAATAGATATCTATCATGATCAACTTGTAAGAACACCTCTAGAATGGTTCACTGTCTAGAGCCTTGGTAAATATGCCTGTAGTCTTTTCTCCTGAGTTGACATGTGATGTAAAAATAAAGTCCTTTTGTATCACGTCTCTAATGTAGTGGCAATCCACCCTGATGTGTTTGGTCCCCTCATGGAATGCTGGATTGTTGACAATGTACAATGCAACATGATTGTCACATAGTAGAAACATGGGAAGAGGTGCATCAATAGTTAGGCCAGTCAGAACCGACCTGACTCATATCATCTCAATGCTTCCTTGCTCCATGTATGTATTCAACTTCATCACTTTATCTAGCAACAAGAATTTGCTTCTTAATTTTCCATAAGACAAGTGAGTTCCCAATAAACACTATAAATCCAGAGGTTGTCTTCTTGTCCTTTGGGCATCTTGCATAGTCTACATCTTCATAGGCCGTGATCTTAAGAGATGTCCTTTTGCTACCTTGTACCTGGTGAAGACTTCTTGTAACTTGAATCTTGGAGAGTGATCTTGACGTGGTTGCTTATAAACTGGATGACTTTGCTCGCTGCAAGGAGATGTTTGACCTGGTGATCATTACATATAACAACTTCTGAATGAACTTCCTGTATCTCTTCTTGTCTACCTTATATGTATAATCATCATAAAGTGAGTTCCCAATAAACACTATAAATCCAGAGGTTGTCTTCTTGTCCTTTGGGCATCTTGCATAGTCTACATCTTCATAGGACGTGATCTTAAGAGATGTCCTTTTGCTACCCTGTACCTGATGAAGACTTCTTGTAACTTGAATCTTGGAGAGTGATCTTGACGTGGTTGCTTATAAACTGGATGACTTTGCTTGCTGCAAGGAGATGTTTGACCTGGTGATCATTACATATAACAACTTCTGAATGAACTTCCTGTATCTCTTCTTGTCTACCTCATATATATAATCATCATAAAGTTCCATGCTAAGATCCATAGGAGTAGTAGCATGTCTATAGTCTATCATCCCAGTCGTTAGAAGGAGATTAATAATGTACTTTCTATAAGTCATCACTATCTGAAACCTGGCAAATTCAAGCCCCAAAAATCGTAATTTTCCAAGGTCCTTGGTGACAAACTGTTGTTTAATGAATGCCATAGCCTCGATGATCCCCTGTAAGCCATCTCATGTAATAATAATGTTGTCAACATAGAACACAATAACGACAATAACTCATGATGTCCTGTGTGCAAAGAGTGAGCGATTTGCATTTGATTTTTTTAAGCCATGTTGCTCTATCAGGTCTGAGAGTTTTTGAAACCGTGCCATGTGACTATGCTTAAGGACATAAATAGCCTTGTGAAGTCTGCATATCTTCTAATACTCCTCCTTAGCAATGGACTTAGAGGCTGATGAATATAGACTTCCTTCTGCAGGTCTTCATACAGAAAAACATTCTTGACATCAAGTTGGAAGAGCGACCAGTCTCTCCCCACATCAACAGAAAGAGGATCCCTAGAGTAAGTGACATGTTATAGGAGAGAATGTCATGATAGTCCACCCTTATGTCTAAGTGAATCCACGTACCACAAATTATCATTGATGTTCGCTCTCTGCTTCACTGTAAAAACCCACTTGAAGCGTGACAAGGCTAATGCGGGGTCCCTTTTAGTATGACAGAGGTGGAGGCGGAGGTGGTTGTGGGGACCCTTCGGTGCCCGCTCGCAGCGTTGCCAATCCCTTACTTGGGGTTGCCTTTGGTTGCGGGCATGGGTAAGGTGAGGGAGTAGAGGTCCGTGGTGGAGTGGATACAGGGGAGATTGGCAGGGTGGAAGGCAAAGTTATTGTCGAAGGGTGGGAAGCTGGTTCTACTGAAGCATGTACTTTCTGCAGTATTGATTTTTTTCTGCTCTACGCGAGTTATGCCCACTGGGATTCGATGCAAGATTGAGGTTATTATGAGGAGGTTCTTTTGGTCGGATATCAGGCAGGCGCAAGGCAGTTGCCATTTGATTGGGTGGGACATGATTACGACGCGGAAGATGAATCGCGGATTGGGCGTCAGTAAGCTGGTGGAAATGAATAAGGCGCTCTTGGCCATGTGGGTGATGCACATAGGGGGGAATTCCGAAGACTTGGTTTATAGGCTAATAAGATAAATATATGGGGTGTAGTTGTCTTTGGAGGCCAAGAGGGGACGATTACCTTCCTCGCTATGGCAGGGAGTAGTGATGATTTTGTCCGAGATGTCATGCAAAATGAAGCATTGTAGGGGAAATGGAGAGGGTTTTAGATTTTGGCTGGATGATTGGACCGGGGAGGGGGCATTGGGGGTGCACTGCCCAAGGCTAATGTAGTGGACGGTAGATAAGGAGGTAGTGGTTAGAGAAGTTTGGGGGGAAGGGACGTGGTCGCCGATTTTTGTGGCAGAGCTTTCAGACTAGAGAGCGGTGGAGTTCATGGAAATGTAGGCTGCGTTGGCCAATGAGCAGGTACCTTCGGTGGGAAGGGATCACTTTGTGTGGGATGGGGGTAGGTTCTCTATCAAGAAGGCGTATATCCACTTTATTGGGGAGGAGGAGGGGGGCGAGGAAGAGGAGAGGGTGGATGTCAATATGATTTGGAGAAGCATGGTGTCGAACAGGATCAAGGTGTTTTTGTGGATTTTCAGGTTACGAAGGACTCTCACGAGGAGCAGCGGGGACGGATTTTGGGTGGAGAGGACATTTCGTGCGGTAGATATGGCTTCACGACTGAAGACCTGGATCATTTGTTTTCATCGTGCCCGACTTGTGCTGATGTATGGGTAAAGATTGGTATCAATTAGCTCCTTTCTTGTGACTTCAATAGTTTTTGGGAAATTCTGCGCATTGTACGTGGGGGAAATCATGATGATTGTGCTGTTCCGTTTGCGGCAATTTGGGCCATATGGTGTGCGAGGAATGGTTCCGTCTTTGGGGGGAATGAGTTCAAAGTTCAAAATGTGTTGGAGCATTGTAAGGCGTTGTGTAGTGTGTGGGTAATGTAGCGACAGGTATGTGTAACAATTTTCTTTTACTTTTTTTCTCGTTTAATCAATAAGAGGTGGATTCCAGCCTGGGAAGCTACACGAGTTTCTTCAAAAAAGAAAAAGAGCCACTTACAACCTATCACAAAAGCCCATGCTAGGGCATTAACATAACTCCACATACATTGTGATTAATGTGCATCCATTTCTTCCTCCGTAGCAAAACATCATTGGCTGTCCTTTATAGCCCCTAAGATATGTGCGTAAGATTGTGACAACTGACAATCCCACTGCAAACTTCATTAAGCCCTAAGAGAGGGTGCATAACACATGATGTACAAAAACATCAACAATGCCATCAAGGAAAACTAAGTGTTTAGGATTTACTGGACATGCTGTGTGATGGGGAAGGTACATGAGCATGAGGTCTTGTAGTCGATCTGCGAATATACGCATGAGATAAATTTCAAATTATAGAACGCGCGGTAGGAGTTGGAGGTGAAGGAGGAGATGTGATGTAAACCTCATCATCAGACTCAGAAGGTGTCATCATGTCACATGTGGGAGAAAAATACATAACATAGTCAAAGAATGTGACGCCAACACAGCCATAGGGGCTACCAGAGCTTCGGTCTAGGACCGCTACTTTGATACCATGTGGAATGTAATGAATAACTTGTCCACTTTGAGGCCATATGACCCTTTTATGTAGATGAGAAATCAAAGAGAGAAAATAACCGATTGGAAAATTACATAAAAAAGAAAGGGTTTTTATCATTTGTGCTCCTTTGATATATTGCAATATCAATTATATCCCTCTCTTTTTTGAATATCCGTTTAGCCCCTGACTTCTTCTACAATGATCACTTGTACCCAATGGGTTAGTTGCCGTCCATCCCCAATGCAAACTGATTTTAACTTTGGGGACACACGAAGAATTAAATTAAAAAGTTGTTGAAAGTCATTCCACTCCCCCTCCGCATCCACCCCAGCCTCCTCCTCCGCCCAACCTCCTCCATCGCCTCCTCCTCCTCCGCCCATCCTCCTCCTCTTCCTTCGCCTCAACCTCCTCCTCCGCCCTCCTCCTTCATCCCAGCCTCATTCTCCTCTGCCCCAGCTTCCTCCATCGCCTCCTCCTCTGCCCCAGCACCCTCTATCACACTCCACCCTTATCTCCTCCTTCCTCCCCACCACCTCCTCCTCCTCGCCTCCCTCAGCCACCTTTTCCCCACCATCATGGTACCTTCACAAAGGCAAACACCACCATGCTCACCACTCTACAGGGGCAACATCACAACGCAACGCATTTGGCGATGGCCACCTCACAACAAGACCTGCACGCCTCCCCCGAGCACCCTATTGCAGTGGTATCTCTGCCCTTCCTCGCCTTCTTGGACAGCATAGCTGGAGTTGACGACTCCTCGATCTGTATGAGAGAGAAAAGATTGGTGGAGGGTTACTATAAGTTTCTGCATGCATCAATGGGTTTCTACATATATAACATGTGTGTATGCGAAGAGAGTAAAAAGGGAGGTGGCGATGGTGGTGGTTGGATTGGAATAAATGGAGCTCCTCAGAATCTTGCTCCTCTCATGAGAAGAATTAAGTTGTTGCCATATATGTTGTGGAGAAGCGGACAATATAATAGATGGATGATGATAGGAACAATGGTGGTTTTGCATCAAATCGGGTGGAAAAAGAGATGATAGAGAGGAAAGAGATAAGATGAACAAATAAAGGAGGCTGGAGTGTGTAGGTTGAGGAGGAGGGGTCGGGGGAGAGTGAGTGAGGGGGTGTCTAAACAGTTATGCCCCTGTTAACCGTATCATGGTTTGTAAAAGCTATGATTAAATTCAACTCATTGACGACTAAAGTAACTGAAGGGTACACGTGATAGAACGACAAGAAGTCATGGGCCCAACTTATATTCCAAAAAGGGAGGGGCGTAACTGATATTTCAATATTTTCAGAGGAAAACAACTGATAAAAAACCAAAAAGGAATAGGAAATACATAAATGATATTTTTTTATAATATTATATTATGAGGGACCTACTCCTTATATAGGAGGGATGATGGCCACTATAATGAATAAGCTCCTCTTCAAGCCAGTGCATGAATATCATGTTTTCTCAGCTTGGACAGACGTAGATCAAGTAGAGTCTTGGACATCGACTTGGTGAAGGCATCGACAAGCTGATCCGTAGATGACACATGGAGTTTGAACAAGTCCTCCTTGAATTAGATCATGATCGTAGGCCAATCGATCGCTACATGCTTATTCATCTCATGGAAGATCGGGTTGTTTATAATACAAATAACCGCTTGGTTGTCGCACCACAATCTAGTGGGTTTCATGATCTTGATGCTCAAGCCATGTAGGACAATGCCGAACCAATACCTTCCTTAGTTGCATTACGAGCTTTAGCCTAAAGCTATGATTATGCACTTGAACGAGGAATCAAACTCTATTTCTTTCTATGCCATGTTCAAGATTCCCTTCGACAAGAAAAACCTTTTATTAGATTTTCAGATTTTGATTTTCGCATGAGTTCTATTCTCAAAGAGAAGGATGATAATGAACCTCTTGCTTTGAGATCTTTCTCTAGGTCGAAGAGCTAGTTATTTAGGCAAATACCTCTGCTCTTCTTTACAATTCGAGGCCAACACCAACAGTATTGCATGACATTATGTCTGCCATCTCATTTGAAACTTGACGCCACACGATAGGCACGCATACTCGCTAGATTTCATATTTCTCGAACTTTCGCCACTTATATCTTATTTATGGCAGGGAAGGAGGGGGTTGACTTGGAGGGAAAACCATCTTCAACAGGAAGGGGCAACATTGCTTTTCTTCAACGAAAGAGAGGTAAGAATATGGGGAAAGATTCACAATCATCCAGAGAGAAAGAGAGGTCGAAGTGAAGGAATGAGAAGTAATAGTCGTTTGTTATGTTAGAGACTTTTTCCTGTAACGATTAGCTGAAAGATGGTTGTCGGTTCAAGGACATAAGATTACCTAGTTTTTTCGGGGCTTTTGACTAGCAGAGTAGAGGAATTGCCTCGAGCCAATGTCTGAGTACCGAGCATGATGGCGCTGAAGAAACCCATGCCATCTTTCCAAGAAAATCTTGAACAACCTTCAAGAAAAGGCATATTTGAATAAAAAGCCCAAAACTGATGCGGATTAGTTTTCAGCGATGGCGAAAAATAAAATATTTGACGGTGGATTTTGGTGGAGAAGAAAATGGAGGGATTGAGAAGAGAATGGAGGGGTTGAGAGAAGAAGCTCGTCAGGAACACGAGGGGATGGAGAAAAGAAACGTGAAGACCACGTGAGGGGAGAGAGAGAGAGAGAAGAAAATGGAGGGGTTGAGAGGAGAAGCTCGTCAGGAACACGAGGGGATGGAGAAAAGAAACGTGAAGACCACGTGAGGGGAGAGAGAGAGAGGAGAGAGAGATAGAGAATAAAATCTCAATTTTTCATATCAACTAAACTTACTAAACAAGTAGTCTATCATCCCTTTATATAGGAGGGATGAGATTACAAAAATAGAAACTCAAATTCAAATTCAAACTAATTATCCTAATTTGACTCTAACCGACTAATTTGAAATTCAGATTGAAACTAACTACTTTAGAGATCACACACGATCTCTTATTTTAAAATAAAAGTACGACGACTCAAAATAAACGTAAATAAAATTAACGGATAAAAAGTAGATAAAAATGCGGCCCTATTTCTCCAGTTCATGCTGCATCAATTCTCCTCCGCTTGAAAAATTCGTCTCCCGACGAATGATGGTCTTTTGTCACATGTCGGCGCGAACGTCTGGACGGATCGTTAGATCGTGAGGACGATCTGTTGACCATGCTCTGATACCAAATGATGCAAACAACTTCCGGCGTCGACGATAAAATTTAAAATAATTTGGCGGTGGAATATCGGTGGAGAAAAGGAGAGGTTGAGAAGAAGAAAACTCGTCGGTAACGAGGGGTTGAAGAAGAAGAACCGTGAAGACCACGTGGGGAAGGAGAAGGAGAGGAGATAGAGAGGGAGATAAAATCTCAATTTTAATTATCACTTCACTGACTAGAAACAATGACCTACCCTCTCTTTATATAGGAGAGAGGGGTTTACAAAATAGTAAACTAACTTAATTTGACCACTAATTATCCTAATTGGACTCTAATTAATTAATTGACCAAATTAAAATTAAAATCTACGAAATAAACGTTGAGATCACATGCGATCTCAATTATTTAATTAGACAATTTCGACAACCAAAAACGTAAATAAAATTGACGATTAACTAATTAAATAAATACGGCCCTATAATTTGGGGTCACGCTGCATCAACTCCCATACATGTGTGTAGCTATCTATAAAACTGAGCCCTTCTTGAATAGAAATCCTTTACCAGTGCACCATTAAGATATCCACATTGTGCATGATTGCATCGAGGTTTACTCTTTTTGGGCCAACTCATAAACTGAATGACTCAATTTACCTATCAGATCTGGTGAGAATAACATAGAGGGGCTTGCCTATATGAACTCTATATTGTCTAGCATCAACCTCTTCTGCGGTATCCTCATAGAACTTGGCATTCGAGTCCCATATGCATAGAATCAACCATGGTAGCATCAGTCTCGAAAAGTATGTCAATGATATGTTATCACTATGATAGGTAAATCATTCTAGGTTTGTGAACCCCCTTAATGGCAAGAAATAACATATGTTGCCAAAATCTTTGGTGATTAAGTGGTTGGTTAGTCATAGTAAGACGATGTCTATCCCTATCGGTGATAACAATGTTGTCAACATAACAAGTTGCACCACAATCGCATTAGTGGAGCACCATACACAAAGAAAATGATCGACGATATATTTGATGAAATGCATATACTTTACAACTTGATAAAGCTTGTGGAACCAAGCTATAGGACTCCGCTTGAGCCCACTATAGCCTTGGGAAGATGACAAACCAAATTCCTGTCCCATTTCCTGATTTGGTGAAAAGTTCCTCCTTCCACCCCACTAATTGGCCCCATATGCCTCATACTCCAATTACCTAGAAATCACTCATGGCATCCCTTTTACTCGGTCTCCACATCCTCACGTCGCTACGACGTTCGTCCATTCAATTTTGCCCAATTAAGGTTTTTGTCCATTTAATTAGATTCTAATTAAATCATGGTTAGCTTAATTTTATTTATGATTAGTTGAGTTCGTTGAAAGTTTTATTTCTATTTAAATAAAGGGATGGCATGTGTTCTCCAATCAATTAGGTAAATAGTTAGATCAATTAGTTAGTCGGTTAAAGATAATTACAATCTAATTAGGGTATTGTTATGATTTTATTTGATTTGAATTTTTATTCACTTTTTAATTTTGTAATCCCACCCCTCCTATATAAAGAGGATGATAATATGCTATTTTTAATTAGTTGAAATTGAAAATAAATTGGAGTTTCTCCTATCTCCCCATTACTTTTCTCCTTCTCCCTCCACATGATCTTCGTGTTGCTTCTTCTTTTTTTGATTGAAAGTAGGGTGATTTCCAATTGTGGAGGTCATCGTAAAAAATATTTCATTAAAAAGAGTTTAAAGTACATTACTGTGAGATCCAAAAAATATAAAGTGCATTACAATGAGAAACTACATTCTCGTAATAAAACCTATGGTTGTTGAAAATCAATTTTATTTCTTCCAGCTCAAATGGCCCGAAGAACAGCAAACCGCTTCGAGTAGTCAACAGTAGAGTTGGTGCTGGTCACCCGTATCCTGAGATAGTCCTCCATTTTGATCCGAGAGGGCTGCCAGAAACGACGGCGACCACAATCCTGCATCCGCCATCTGCTAGAGCATAGTCTCTTTTGAAGCTGCCAAAGCGAACATGCGCTGAAATCTGCCCTCCAACGAGCCCTCCCCAATCCAATCATCACTCCATAATATAAAAAGGTGGCCATCACCCACCTTAGGCCGAAGTCTGGGCCCAATAACACCTCACGGATACCAGCCCATAGCGGTGATTCAAAGCGTTCTCTTCCAGCCACAAGTTCGCTAATAACCCCATAGACCCTCCCAATCAGTCTAGCAACCGAGGTTGACGGACCCCAAATGTAAATCACCCATTTGGCGATGAGCGTCTTGTTCATACACTCCACATCGTGAACACCAAGTCCAACGTCGTTTCACCCCCTCTTATTCTCATACCAACCGACCATGTGCATTCCGGGTCCCTGCTGCTTCCCGTCCGATCAGAAGAACCTCTTCATCAAAGACTCAATCTTCCTTCTAACCCCAATTGGCATCAATCTAGTAGAGTACAAGAAGATAGGTATAACCGAGAGCACGTGTTTCAGAAGAACCAACTTTCCTCCTCTAGACAAAATGATCGCCTTCCACCCTGCCAATCTTTGCTCCATCCTCTGCACCACCTCATCCCAATCTGCTCTCTTCAGTTTCCCAGTTTCCAAAGGCTGTCCCAAATAGGGGATGGGAAGGTCCCCCAATCGGCAGTCAGTCATCCCAACAGCGCCAGAACGCTCTGCTTCATTCATCCCAAAGGTAAAATTTCGACTTATGCTTGTTGATCTCCAAGCCAGAAAGATTGCCAAAAATCTCAACCAGCTGGACCGCATTAGCATTCTGGCCCTCTGTGCCACCCAGGAAAAGTATCGTATCATCTGTATACTGTAAAAGAGGGACAAAGATGTCCTCCTTACAGAATCCTTCATGCCACCCCACCTCAATAGCCTGCATGAAGAGGACCCCTAAAGCTTCTGCTACAAGGACGAACAACATTGGAGCCAGCAAGCACCCCTGCCTCACACCCCGCTGCGGTTGGAAGAAACCTCCCTTAGGTTTGCCATTCACTAGAATAAAGTAGGAGGTAGTGACACATCTCTTTATCCGGTACACCCACGCATCTGGGAAGCCTCTCCTCCGCAAAGACACCCACACGCAATCATAAGCCATCACATAGTTTATCTTCCATTAGGCCCCTCTCGTCTTCGTCTGCTTCCAGTCAAAGCAGATCTTCGAAGCCATCACTAAGCCATCAACCATCTCTCTCCCTGGAATGAATGCTGACTGGCCCTGAAGCACCATCGAGTCCAGAACCCCCTTAAGCCTGTTTGCCAAATCTTAGCCACTATGAAATATTATGGCATTGGAGAGAGCAATAGGACTAAAATCCTCCACCCGCACGGGGGTGTCTCTCTTGGGCAACAGGAACAACAACACCCGGTTGATCTTCTCGAATCCTCTGTTTCCTTCCCTGAACTCATTATGCACCTCCAACACTTCCTCCTTCAATAGATCCCAGAACTCGCGGTAGAACAACACTGGGAAACCATCTGGACCAGGAACACCATTCGCATTCAAATCCCAAATGGCTCTCTTCGCTTCCTCCATCGAAAAAGGTACCCATAAACTCTCCGCCTATGCGTCCGACAAGGTTTCCGCCCCTCTCAACCACCCCTAGCCACTCCCTCTTTTCCTTCGTGTCGCCTCAATGAAGTGCCCCTCAAGGCACTCCTAATTGTCACCTCCCCCGAAACATGAACTCCCCGACCTCTACCTCGTGTAAGTGCTTTCTTCTCCACCGTTTCGAGGCCATTAAATGAAAAAATCTCGTGTTGGCGTCCCCTTCTTTTGACCACTTCTACCTGGATCTTTGCATCCACTCCACCTCTTCCTTTCTGTCCTCCAATATTAGCTCTTCCAGAAGGACCTACCTCTCCTTGACTTCCTCCTGGAGAAGCCCCCTGTCATCATCCAAGCCATCCAGCCTGGCAACCTTGGCTTGGGCCTCTGCCCTCCCAGCTCTCCATCTCGCCTTCACCTCCCTTTCGAATGAGATAAGAAAATACCTCAAGGACAAGTCATAACCTCCGAGTCCTTCAATGCTCCACCTCTCCACTGTTCCGCCATAGCCTCTCTGAAGCCCTCCTCTAGTAGCCAGCGTCGTTCAAAAGGAAAAAAGAACCTGCTTCTCCCCTCCTCACCAGACAACCATAATATCGTCGTATGGCCCTAATGGGCCCGCGAAAGAGCCCACGCTCTGGAAAGGGGAAACACCTTCGAACCATCCGTAGAGAGAAGAAATCTGTCCAGTCTGGATCGTGATCTCACGTTGTGCCAGGTGAAAGCGCAACCCACAACATCAATAATTGACATGCCCATACTGTGTGCCACCCAACGGAACTCCTCCAAACCAGGGTCCCGCCACCCCCTCTGTGACTAGTCGTTTGGAAGCAACATAACGTTGAGGTCACATCCAATGATCCATATCCCAGTCACCCATGCATTACCCAACTGCTCAAGTTCTGCTGCCAGAGTACCCCTTCACTGCCATTCGGACCATAAACATTCGTGACGAGCATGCTGAGTCCATCCATCCGCTGCTTAAGCAAAATGGTAAGCAAAACAACAACTTCGACTCCTCCAGAAGATCAAAGGTATCCTTCTTCCAACCGAACATTAACCTGCCTGAAGCGCCCTGCGCCTCCAGCTCTGCGAGCGCAAATCGATCGCCACCGTCCAACCCCCTTCTCGTAGTGTCCGCTTCACTAGAAAGTTAGTTTCTTGAAGGAGAAAAATATCATTTCTAGCCTCTGAAATAAGATTCCTTACTCCCAATCGCTTTTCGGGCCGACTCAACCCCTTGACGTTCCAAGAAAAGATCTTCATTGACATACCACCTGCATCGAACTCATAGGTAGAATCAGGCCCATGCGTTCGACAACTGCCCTGTCCAAAACACGGAATCAATTCGGAATGGCTTGTAAGGTCGCGACGATAGGCACCGGCTTCTGCATGCTCTCCTCCCATTCCGCCTCCGCGAGCATCACCTCTCTCCTCAGTGTCCTCTCCCGAGTAGCCTTTCTCATATAACACGTCCCGAATCTGAGAGCTCCTTCCTCCAAATCGGGAGCCCTTCATCGCCACCTGGTACATCTATGACCTGACGTCCCTCCTCACTGATCTGTAACTGCGATGGACCACCTTCAGGTTGCGCCGGGAAATTTCCTGAGCGTTCCGCACTCTCCACCTACTTCCCGTCCCTCCTTACACCCTACATATTCGACGACCTGCCCCCACCCTGCCACTCACATCCTTCGAGCACCTCCCCTCCTGACGACTGCACGCTCCCTCCGACCTCCAGGTATGTCCTCCCCTCGATTCCTCGAGTGAATGTCTCTAGTAGAATCCAATCTGATCGCCCATCGTATTGTGTCTTCGAAGTGGAGCCAGGAAGCCGAGTCGGGTTCCTAACAGATTGGGTCCTCCAGACACAGTCTGGGCTGGTAGTGCTCATCTCCCAAACCCCCGTTTTTATCACCAAGTCTGGTTGGCCCGCCTGGTCCGAATACTGAAGCGGAGCAGGGTCCGCATAGCCGGTTGAAGCTTGTATTCCAGAACGGGCCAGCGCTCCCAATACCACGTCAGCGGATGAATCCCCTCCAACCGCAATCGAAGGGATATTTATAATAGGGCCCGCCCCAAAAATCGAGAATGAATGAGGCGATCCGCATTGAAGGCATTGAAACGGATTCCATGCGGAATTCGAGGGGTCATCCCCAATGATGCGCTATTCTGCCTCCCGAGCGTCGACAAGACCATCTCAGAGGACCTCCAGCCGTTCTTGGTGGCGCCTCCTCTGAATGCACCCCCTCCGACTTCTCCGCCAATCGACCCTCCCATTCACGACCCATTTTTCCTGATCCATCATGGCGAGCTCTATGTGCGCAAGCCTCCCTATGACGCGGAGCCTCCTCCATCCCAACAGCTCCAGGGCAAGGCCCCTCATCTTGAGGATAGGGTCTGGCGGCTCCCCCATACGACACCCTTAGGATTCGACATCAACAACCACCTCCACACCTCCCAACAACTCTCGAAGATTCGACATACCCCGTGTGACTAGCGTCACCCCTTTCACGCGAACACGATCCAAATGTTTCAGCTGCAGTAAGCCGTCTGCAACTCTTGGCCTGCGCCATCGCAATAACGACCAACCCTCCTTCGTCCACCACAACTTCATGGACTCCATCTCAGCGAGTCCCCTCGCCAACACCCGCCACGGGGTCAACTGCACTATATCTCCCTAGAACTATGCCGCCGAGACTAAACCCACATCTGATGATCCCCGAAAGAGAGCTTCTCCCGGCCCACCACCTTCCCCCACCAACATGGCCGAGCCCCACCAGCACACGTCTTGGGAGGTCCTCCGAATATGCGGACATGAACTGATCCTGTGCGAGAAGCAATGGCGCCGGAAGCAACATATGGGCTCCCGACACCGTCGTGCCCAGTGTGCCACGGACCCATAGCGGTAGAAACCTCTCCCGAACGGTTGGAGAACGACCGTGACTTGCGCACCTCTGCCTTACGACGACCGACCTTTCTTCCGCGGACCTCCACCCAGCCACCATCAGACGAGCCCTCACCGCCCTTCTCTGCCATCTCAGAATCTCTTTCGAGATCCTTCTATAGACCTCTATATTTTCCAGTTATATGTTCTCGAATCCTTCGCAATCAGCGAGTCTTCTCTCACACCCTTCAATTTCTACTACCAAACGATTTTTTCCATCATCAGATTTTTCTGTTTGCATCATGATCTATCGTTTAGACTTCTCAAAAGTATCTATGATCGCGGTATTAACTTGGATGTGCCATATATGGATGTAGGCTTGTCATATGTTTTCTGGAGAGGTATATGATCGGTCATTCGTCCCTTTCTTGTGTGATGGAGGATGAGTCATCTTTGAGGTTTTGGGAAGACTTTTGTACATAGGAAGGTGCTTTATGTGATCAATTCCCGAGGTTATTTGCTTTGGCATCCGAGAGATATGCATTTGTGGAGGTTTACCTGGGTTCGCGCATGGGGATTGGTTCTTAATCCACTACGTTCACATCGATGTTCTCTGATCAGAGGATTCAAGAGTACCTTATGATGATGGGGGAGTTGGGTTCTTGTGATGATTACTTGATCAAAGGGGAACAATGGGAGAGGTACGATGGTGAGTCTCTGTGAAGGTGTACATGCTTCTTACGGTGCATATTCCGCAGGGTGATGCTGATCTTGCTAGAGAGTTCTGTTTTATTTGAGAACCATGACTCCGTTGACGGTCAAGATTTTCATGTGGCTGCTTCAAAGGGTGAGGATGATGAGAAATTTTCATGTGTGCCTTTTCATATTGTCAACATTACTTGTCCTTTGTGTCAGAGTGTGCCGGAATGTGTTAGTCACATGTTCATCAATTGCGAGTCTATGCAGGATGGTTGGAGGGTAGCACTTTTTTTAGATAGTACTTGCAACACATGCAATACATGTATATGGTAAACCACCAACTGCACTAACTTCTGTTCCATTGTAGACTCAAGGAAACTTAATATTGTTTAATAGGGTCAATAAATCATTATACTCTGTGCGTGAGATGGTCATAGTAGCATTGCCCTTCAGCTCGATGAAGCGTCTTATTTCAGTGTCTGTTTTATCTACTGATATTTTTTCTTTCTATGCTTCGCAGAAACAGAAGACTGTGGGGAGGACTAAAGTTCTTCTTGAGACATTGCCCATTCACAGGTTGGCAGACATATTTGTTGCTAGCTTTGAGTTGAGCTTTGAGGAGCAGCTGGCGATGCTAGATTCAGTGGATTTGAAAGTTCGGTTATCCAAGGCTACTGAGTTAGTTGAGAGGCATTTACAAGTAAAGCTCAAACTGGGTTTCACTCCCATCAATTGATTTTGCTATCACTTTAAAAAATTAATACAAATTTTTTCTCATTTGAAACAACTAACTCATTTTCTTTTCAAAAAATAAATTCATTTTCAAGGAGTTTTCATATTTTTTTGCACTTGCAACAGTCAATTCGTGTAGCTGACAAAATAAGCCAGAAGGTTGAGGGGCAGTTATCAAAATCACAGAAGGAATTTCTCTTGCGCCAACAGGTCTTATTTCTTTAAGATTACAAATATTTTGTTTACTCTCTATCTCTGTTTTCCTAGAGGTGCCAGTGGATTGGAAGTAGAGTAGACCTGGGCGGCGCCATATCCCTAATTTATGTGGATATTTCTTAAAATGTCATTGTGAATGTTCAATATGATTCAAACTTTTTTGCATTCTACATATTAGTTATGTCTATCGATGATAACTGATAAGTTTATATGCGTATCTTTATAATGGCGACTGCTGAACACACAGTAGCCATTCAACTTGTGTCGGGCTATCACCAATCTTAAAAAAATTAAGGGTACACGTGCACTCAATTTATATGACAAAATACAAGAAGAGGAAGTTAACCACCCCCTTCAGAAGCTGGTATAACCAATTAAATTCCAAATTTGCATAAATATGAAGAGAGTTATGTTTTTTTAATATCAATTAACATGTGTTCTTTTTGTGATCCAATTACTTTAACCTGTAAATATGAAAAGTGTTTGGGTGTTAACTACATCCACCTGCACCTTTTTTCCTTTATAAAAAAGGCAATTGATGTATGTTCTAGATCCTTATAAATCAGATGGGGCAAATTTACGATTATAAGATGCCTGAATATGCATGGAAATCCCAAGATGCATCGGACAACCATTTTCCCTGTTGAGGAAACTTGCTTTGGTAATTTATTATCTGTGTTAGGATCGAGATCGAGTTGCAGGTAGTTATTTACTCATGATCTGTATTTTCAATATAACAATTTTCTGGGTCTCTAACTTCCCTGAGTATAGTGGCAATGCTCACTTTGACCTTCAATCCTATGCTTATACTGTTGCTAGCCTGACAGCCCTGACCTAATCAGCTTATCTGTGTTTTGAGTGTTCCGGTTGTTTATGTACGTTAAACTGGTAGTATTGTGACACAGTAATTGAGGTTGAATAAAGGAGGCATTTGAGTACTCTCGCAAATGTTTACATAGGAATATTGGAGGGGTCTAGACTCTCACACAATGCCCTTAGAACTACCCTAATTACTAGAAAATGCCATTAGTTTATTGCACCCTTCGTCGAAGTCCATGTCCTTCGCTCTAATCATTTACCTCTGCTTTCATTTCCCGTGTGGGTTGGGGTTGGTTGGCAGGTTCAGAATTTTCTATCTGGTGAGGTCATTTTTAGTAGGAATTGCTTGAGGCAAGCCATACATACTAGATGCTCTCCAAAATATGTAAAGCAAATGGTTATAATTGTAATTAGACCTCAACTCATCCTATCTTCTATATGCTATGCAATAATTCAATACGTTCCCATCAAATTGACTTTGATTCTTGTAATTGCATGCTTATTCTACTCCAATTGTACCTTAATCACATGATCATTCTCGATTGATTGTCAACAAATTGTAATCTCTTGCAATCCATCTAAATTAAAAGTCAAGTTAGCAGTCTGGGATTGGGTAATTAGGTAAACAATTTTTTCCAACATCCGGTAGTTTTAAACAAAATCCTTGTATTTGATCCCTCTTAATGTTGATTAAGGAGTGTCTATTGATTTGCGATTGGGTAGTTCTATTCTTGAATGTGAAAATATTTACGTGAAATCTCACAAACATGTATTGGTTTTTATATCTTCAAGTTCTTATAAACTGTATTAATTGCTTCAAAAGAACCGTGCTTCTTAATGCCTCCTTAGTGCCTTCTTAATGCCCTTCACTAGTCAGATAGGCTGGTCTTTGCAAACATATGGTTAGTGAAAAACAAAATGGAATTTATACTGAAACCACATACTGTTTTGTTAGATGAGAGCTATAAAAGAGGAGCTTGGAGACAATGATGATGAAGAGGATGATGTTGCTGCTCTAGAACGGAAGATGCAGAGTATAGGAATGCCGTCAAATGTTTGGAAACATGCACAAAGAGAGTTACGGTGAGCCTTGTTCTCAATTTGACATAAATATCATTGTACCGGCCAGTTTGTTATATTATTTGGTTATTTGTTAAAACTTTATGAAGGGATATTCTGTTTTTGAATTTTATTACTAAACTAATTTGACTGATGCCACAATAGCTTGACAAACCATTGTTTTGTGTCTTTGTTATTTATTGATTTTGATTTTGTGTTACTTGTGCCAGTTGAGTTTAAAAGCATGTTGTCTTCGATAAAAAAGCAACACCATGGAGAAAATATTGAACAATTTAAAATAACACCATCAAGAAATTATAGGAAAACAATGAGTTGCAAGAATGACACTATTTTGGTAAATACAAGTTTCATGCTGCATATGCATATTTACAATTACAGCTCTAATTTTTTTTCAGGAGATTGAAAAAAATGCAACCTCAACAACCTGGGTATAGCAGTTCACGGTCATACCTGGAACTTCTTGCAGATCTTCCATGGCAAAAAGTTAGTGAAGAGCATGAGTTGGATCTAAGAGCTGCCAAGGAGCGACTTGACTGTGATCACCATGGATTGGTTAAAATCAAGCAGCGAATCATTGAATACTTAGCTGTTCGAAAGGTTATACCTGCACTACTTATTTCAAGTTTTTTTCTTATATTAAAGTGTAGACATCTTCAAAGATGCTGGAATTGTTACTCATGGTGATATTTGAACGCAGCTTAAACCTGATGCTAGAGGTCCAATTTTATGTTTTGTTGGCCCACCGGGTGTAGGGAAGACATCGCTGGCATCTTCTATTGCTTCTGCATTGAACAGAAAATTTATAAGAATATCCCTAGGTGGTGTAAAGGATGAGGCAGATATTAGAGGTCATCGAAGGACATACATCGGAAGCATGCCTGGTCGATTAATTGATGGATTGAAGGTTCGTATTTGACCTTGCAGTAATCTTATGCAATTCCCATTTTGGAGATATTTTTTAACTTCATTTCTCAAAGATATCAGTATGCATAGCACGTTCTGATGGAGAATGCCATGTATCTATGCGGTTTAATTGAGTGGAGGAAAATATGACGTTTTAAGGACTGGGTTTGCAGTTAAACATTTTGATGTCAAGCATATATTCTTACTTTTTTCTCTAATACTTTTAAATAAGTCACTTTATTTTATATTACTGTTATTAACAAACTGACTTTTATTTGGTCAGAAGTAGACTAAACTTTACAACAGATCTTCCTCTTACAGATTACACTTCACCATATTTCTCAAGGGTCCTAGACCAACCACCCTTGAGTACAACTTAGACATTTCACTGCGTGTGCCTTGTGCTTCCTTTTATGTACACCAAAATAGCCGAGACATTTACAATGTACACATCAATATACAATTTGTTACTACAATTCTTATTAAAAGATAGTTCTCAGCCATAGATGCGCGTGCGCAGGCCTGCACACACCACATCACTACCCCATGCTCATGCTTATTGGCGTTACTATCTTGTGCTTGAGACTTTTTTGTTGGTCATGCAGAGAGTGGGCGTCTGCAATCCAGTTATGCTATTAGATGAGATTGATAAGACAGGTTCGGATGTCCGTGGTGATCCTTCATCTGCTCTATTGGAGGTTCTTGACCCTGAACAAAACAAAACATTTACTGATCAGTATCCTTTTTACTTAATGCAGCTTATTACTCAAATGCGCTGCCCACTATATTGGCCATTTTTTAAATTTATGAGTAATTTGATTCAAATGTTAGCAACACTGTTCAAATGATTATAATTTGATCAGGAAAAAGCAAGCCTTTTCTCATGTTAAGCAGGATAGAGTCCCAGGTAAAGGGTCAACCAAGTCTTCTATTAGCGCTCAGCTAGTCAGCTTCCAACTGAAAGCCATATACTTTATTGGTCTCTTGGGCTAGCTATTAGAGGAAGACAAAATCTCACTCTTGATTGACAGGAATTTATTGAAGTTAAAAAAACCCATTTATTCACTTAATGAGTAGCTGTGGGTGCTACTTTCTGCGATATTTTTATCATTTATCATTTGGTTTGTTTGTTTGGTGTATTATCCAGTGAAGTGAACATCTCTTCTTAGAAAGGTATACTCCTTAAACATGCTGAAAACTGTGTTTTATTATCATTATTATTCGCATTGTTTTTCAATGCTTTCAAATTGGACAACATTTCTATTAGTCATTATTTAAACTCAGCCATGGCCGGTCCCGAGCCCGGGTAAATGAGGAGGGTTGCGTTAGGTAGCTGACATTGACAACCAACGTAAAACAGTCAGAGACAACTTCCTAAATAGTCTTTTTTTTTCTAAAAAAATACTATTTAAAAAGTTGCCTCATGACAGTCGGATCTTTTCAACATGGATTTATGCAAACATACAGATTTCGTTGGGGCGTTCCCTACTTGCGACGCTTTGCATCGCCCGAATGCAATCAAAAATTGGCAAGGGCCGCTACATCGCAGCCTGGATGTAGTTCAAAATTTGCAAGGGTTCTCGCATGAGGAACACATGCGGGTAATTAAGCTAGTTCCGCTGCATCACCGCCCGAATGCAGTCCAAAATTTACAAAGGTTCTCGCATAATGGACGCATGTGAGTAAAGAAGTTAGTCCAAAAGAGATTGCAACGGAAGTTGCGGATTGGTAGTTGGAATATTGGCAGTTTAACTGGAAAGTTGATGGAGATAGTGGATACGATGGAAAGAAGGAAGATTCATATACTATGTCTTCAAGAAACTAAATGGGTTGGAGAGAAAGTAAGGGAGATTGAGAATACAAGCTTTAAACTTTGGTATTCAGGTAAAGATAAGGGTACAAACGGTGTTGGAATGGTTGTTCATAAGGATTTGAAGGATTGTGTGGTTGAGGTGAAAAGATCCGGGGATCGAATTATTTTGCTAAAATTGGTGCTTGAAGAAGAAATTTTGAATATCATCTCAGTTTATGCACCGCAAATTGGTTTAGATGAAAGGACTAAACAAGCTTTTTGGGAGGATTTGGATAAGAGTCTACAAGGAATCCCACAAAGAGAGATGATTTGCATCGGTGGAGATCTTAATGGACATGTGGAAAAAGATGCTTCAGGGTATGCTAGTGTTCATGGAGGACATGGTTTTGGGGATAGAAATGAAGAGAGAAAAGCCATCCTGGATTTTGCAACGGCATATGATCTTTTCATAGCAAGCACTCTCTTCAAGAAGAGAGAGGAACATTTAATTACTTATAAGAGTGGGCCAACTAGAACACAGATAGATTACTTTGCGTTGAGGAGAAGAGATAGGCTGTGTTGTAAAGACTGCAAAGTAATCCCAGGAGAGTTTGACAACCCAACATCGTTTGTTAGTCTTGGATGTACAAATGAAAGGGTTGGTAAAGAAAAGGAGGGTTTCTAAGATAACTAGAACTAGATGGTGGAATCTTCCACTGAAGCAAGCGAGCTTCAGGGAGAAAGTTTTAGAAGACTTATCTTGGGATTGTAGCGGTAGTGCAAATGAGATGTGGGAGGCGGTAGCATCTTGTATCCGAAAGGTAGCCAAAGAGATGCTAGGCGAGTCAAAGGGAGGAGCTCCATGTCAAAAGGAGGCTTTGTGGTGGAGTGAAGGGGTGCAAGAGAAGCTAAAAATAAAAAGAGCTTGCTTTAAAGCTATGTCTAAGGATAGAACAGAGGAAACTGTCACAAACTACAAAATAGTGAAGAAGGAAGCAAAGAAGACCGTAAGCGAAGCTAAGTCAAAAGCTTATGAAGTTTTGTATAAAAATCTCGAATCTAAGGAGGGACAGGAGGATATATTCAGGTTGGCCAAAGCAAGAGAAAGAAAAACCAAAGACCTTTCTCAAATGAGATGCATTAAGGACGAGGAAGGTCATGTGCTTGTTACTCAGAAGGATATAAAGACTAGATGGGAGCAGTACTTCCATAAACTTTTCATTGGGGAAGGAAATAGAGATATCACTTTGGGTGATCTAGCTTGTAGTGAAAGTTACTTGAATCGTGCATGCTATAGACGGATACAAAGAAAGGAAGTAGAGGAGGCTTTGAAGGTTATGAGACCTGGAAAAGGTGTAGGACCGGATGACATCTCTGTAGAAGTATGGAGAGTTTTAGGTGAGCGTGGTTTGACTTGGCTTACGAATCTATTCAATATTATTTGGCGAAGCAAGAAAATTCCTGAAGATTGGAGGAGGAGTATCGTGGTACCTCTTTATAAGAATAAAGGAGACATTCAAAATTGTTCAAATTATAGAGGTATCAAGCTGATATGTCACACTATGAACATTTGGGAATGTGTGATCGAAAGAAGGTTGAGGCAAATTTCCAATGTAAAAGAAAACCAATTCGGATTCATGCCAGGTCGCTCAACGACTGAAGCCATCCATTTGCTACGGAGAACAATGGAGATTTATAGAGCTAAAAGGAAGAACCTCCACATGATCTTTATTGATTTGGAGAAGGCTTATGATTCTGTCCCACGGGAGATATTGTGGAGAGTGTTGGAGAAGAGACAAATACCTGTCCTATACATTAACCTCATAAAGGACATGTATGATAGGGCTTTATCTTTTGTAAGGACCGTATCCGGGAAGATTGGATATTTTGACATCAACATTGGTTTACATCAAGGTTCTGCTTTGAGTCCATTTCTTTTTACTTTGATTATAGACGAGTTGACCAGTCACATTCAGGATGAGTTACCTTGGTGTATGTTATTTGCTAATGATATTATGTTAATTGACGAGACTAGAGATGGAGTAAATGAGAAGCTTGAGGTCTGGAGACATGAGTTGGAGACTAAAGGATTTCATATAAGTAGGGCTAAGACGGAATATATGGAGTGCACCTTTGATGGAAGCAATTGTGAAGGAATCGATGTGAAGATTGGCGACGATAACATTCAGAAGAGAGATTCCTTTAGATATCTGGGATCTATTCTGCAACATGATGGGGAAATTGATGGAGATGTTACTAATAAAATAAATGCAGGCTGGCTAAAGTGGAGAGGAGCCTCTGCTGTTCTCTGTGATAAGAAAATTCCTTTAAAGATTAAAGGAAAGTTTTACAAAGCAGTCGTGAGACCTGCTATGCTTTATGGATCTGAATGTTGGCCTGTGAACCATAAACATGTGCAGAAAATGAATGTAGCGGAAATGAAAATGCTAAGGTGGATGTGTGGACACACACGTAAAGATCGGATTCGGAATGATGCAATCAGAAAGAAAGTTGGTGTAGCTCCGATCGAGGATAAGATGCGAGAAAATCGCTTAAGATGGTTTGGACATTTGCAAAGAAGATCAGCTGATGCACCAGTTAGGAGATGCGAGTGTTGGGATGTTGAGCTGGCTAAGAGAGGGCGAGGACAGCCCAAGAAGTGTTAGAAAGAGACAATACGAAGGGATCTTAGTTTTGTGGATATGAGCCCGGGATTGGCCCAAGATAGATCTGAATGGAGGCGAAGAATCCATGTAGCCGACCCTACTTAATTGTGGGAAAAGGTTTGTTGTTGTTGTTGTTGTTGATTTCTGAACTTATTCGCTTTAGCTTTTCTGCTGGAAATTCATTGGCTCTGGTTTCTTGCACATATATTGGTGTTTTGTTTCGGATTGCCTATTATACATTAGTCTTTTGTGGCTTATATAGTTGCCACATGTATAATATGGTGATCTACAACAACAACCATCAAGCCTTTCCCCACTTTAAGCGTTTAGTTAATTGAATTGTTCAAATTTGATTATTCAATAAAAAGCAAATAAAATTTGGTTTGAAATAAAATAATCAGAATATCAATTAAATGCGTGAATTGGATTCTCATACAAGATGATTATGAATTTAATTGGACTTCGTTTGAAAAAATTCGATTTAATTCGCTATATGTTTGTGTATGTAAGTATATAATCCTCGTATTTAAGGATTACATGTACAATAAAAAAGATAAGAAAATATTATCCGTTGAATCTTGTAGGATATAACGATGTATTTTTATCTCAATTTCCTACATCATCTTTATTTCCCTATTTTCCCGTTCCTTACCACATGTTTTCCCTTTCTATTTTTGTTATTTACCAAAGACCCATCAACCGAAGGGTAGATGGTGTGGTGCTCTCATTCCTTGCACGTGAAGGCGATAGCCATGCTACGCCAAGTTCTTTCTTGATTCGTAATCCGTGATATATCCAAATATATGGTTTTATCTTTTTCATTGGTTTATCATTGCATGATAGCTCATAATGGTTGTTATCATCGTTGAGACGACGCCAATCATTACGTGGAAATCTACAAGCTCTTCTCACCATCCTATAGGTTGTTCCTTTGTATATCAAAAATCTGTAATTCATGGCTTTGGTTTTTTTTTGATATTGACAAACAACACGATGCATGAAGTGATTTTTTCATACAAATTGTTTGTTATCATTCTTTTTGTTTCAAATAATATGATTCTTTTGAATTATTTTTCTATATAATTGTGGTCTTGTCTTTCTTTAACATGCAATAATAATGTGTTCAATGTTTTTGTCAATAATAACCATATCTTTAATAAGCATTGTATAGTTATTTTTCCTTTACATATTTTTTTCATCACAAGTAAGAAAGAAAATTTAGATTACAATAACATACAAAAAAATAAAAATTACGTATTTTTATGTATTATATAGTATTTGCTGAGAATGTTTCTTTATCTTATGTTTTTTAACGTAGTTATTTGTATCCAAAAATTGAATTATAAAATCAATTCTTTAACATCTGTATTTTCTTTATATAAAATAATCTATATACGTTTTAAAGCATCGATAAGGTTTCAAATTTGAAATAAAGTAAATTAAATATGAATATCACCTCAAAATGAATCAAATTTAAGTTCAATAGAGCAAAGTCGTTAAAAATTTGATTTGAGTTCGGATTTGAAACTTCTATAATTTAATATGAATGCAAGTGGATTTGAAGGTATTTGATTCAATTATCACCCCTAATTGTATTAATTCTTTGCTTTCGAACATGTCTAAGCTGGGCCATGCCCGGTCTTAGATTCAAACAATATAGTGCTCTAATGGAAATAATCATGTAAATGGTGAAATATTTTTTATATCATCTGCTTCTATTTATGGATCCTTAATTGAATATGTATAGCTACTTGAATGTTCCCTTTGATCTGTCAAAGGTGATCTTTGTTGCGACTGCAAACAGGGTGCAACGTATTCCTCCTCCTCTCTTAGATCGTATGGAAGTTATTGAGCTTCCTGGTTATACGCCTGAAGAGAAGCTACGAATAGCTATGACCCATTTGATTCCTCGTGTCCTTGATCAGCATGGATTAAGCACTGATTTTTTGCAGATATCTGAGGTAAATTGTCCATTGACTTATTTCTATCTTATTATCTCCACAATAATATTGTGCATTCGGATTGGATGTTGGTGATGATCCTTTTATTTATGGTCCATTTATCTGTTCCTATATATCTTGAGTGTAAATATATTTATTTCTCCATACGTACACATGTACACTACACCTACTTATCTACACATACACGTAGATACGCAATTATGATACTAATGTTTTCATTCTTTTAAGGATCAAATACCAGTGGAATCTCAAGGTCTATTAAGCAAAATTTCTTTTATACTGGTTCAGTTCCTTCCTGAACCATGTTATTTCTTTTATTCTTTATGTAATTGCAATTTGCATTTCGTAATTATGTCCTAATTACTGTATGAATGGGTTGTCTCGAGTTTATGCTTTTTAGAAGTAACTCTTTTTTCTCCTTACAGTTTTAGACTTTAAGTTTGGGATGGATGCGGGAGCTTCCATTTTAGTCACCCATTAAGGTTGATGAATATTTATATTTCATACTTTATTTTCTTCCTGATTAGGAAAATATGTAATTGACTCGAGTGTATTTCTCTTAAAATTTCAGCAATGAAAAGTTCATTTCAGAGTTTTTTATCTGTGACCGAGGTGTATATTATCTATATTATCCATGAAAAAGTAGAGAACTTCACTTACCCATTTTTGTAATATTTTGCACTAGTCACAGATCCGAAAAGAGACTAATATTTTTGAACTTACATGCTAACAAATATATTAAATCATTGTGCAGTTTCGTATGCACATCATCCACACACAATTGATCACAAAGTACCTACCTACATCCATAAAACATTAGAACATTAGGCTTTCCATATGTACAAGACGAAATCAGATGTAGAACATGATAGTTAGAGAATACATGATTGGTATCCAAAATAATATATGCAAGAAATGACACAAACAGTGTGAAAGTATAATTCATGGAATGCAAAACCAAGAAACAAGAGTAAAACATGATTTACGTGGAACGCTCGGTCCTAATGAGCAGGATGAAACTACACGAAAAATCTACTAAGGGCTGAATAATCTATTAAGTTTCTTAATGTTTGCAAGGGATGTAGGGTTTTATATAAATTTATAGTCCCGCCAGCAATTGTAGTCCTATGCACCAGAACACTATATGGGACTAATGATAGTAGTAATTAGATCCAATCACCCCTCAAATTCATACTCCAATACTCCTTAAGCTGGAACCGAAAAGATGCAGCTTGTTACAAAAGTAATTGCTCAATTCATCTTCATTTAATACATTATTGAAAGAACTGGGAAGAGACCCGCTCGAAGTAGTCGATACTGGGAGGAGACCTAGGTAAAAGAGATATCACGGGGTGGAGATCCATGCCTAGAGTAAATGATTGATGAAGATGGCCGATTGGAGGTAGTTGGGTTGGAGTGTTGATCTTCATCCAGTTGATAGGCAAAAGTCTGAAGCATCCCCGAGCAATAGCTGAAATGATCCATCTGAAGTAGTGCCAATTGATGCCAAATATCAGAAGTAGAATGGTTCTCTTACATACAAAGATCTCGAGATTGTGCCTAACCTATATGGAAGCTATGAAAAAAGGTGCTTCTCTCTTACATATGGGGGACCACGAAGAGCAAGTTTCTCTCATATATTGACCTCAAAAAATGGGTACTCTAACATAAGAATCTCGAAGATGAGAATTTTTTTTGGGAGACACGAGAATAAGATGATGGACATGAGATAGAATTTTGTCAGGTGATCTCAAGTAGAAGGAAAATGTCCTACTGTTTCAATTTCCTTTCTCTATACTTGTGGAAACATATTCTGACATTCGATCAAGTTGGGGAACAAATCGGGGTAAAGCAAAGTTCACATTTTTTCATCAGTGTTGGTTGAACTTTTTGTTTGACCTTCTCTTCTTTTTCTTTTCTTCTTCCCTCTTTTTCCCCGTCAATTTTTTAATGGGCATTAGATCCTTTTTTCTCCTCACCCTCCTTTTTCCATAATACAACCCTTTATGGGATTTAGCAGATCTTTTTTTTCTCCTTTTGGCCCCCTGGGCCCATAATCAAGTAGTAAATAAGTAAAGAAAAACATAACCCATGTCCATATATACGACGACGAGTTTGCAACCCCTCGTTGATCGATGCCTTTATTAGGGTTTAAGAACCCAATTCTATAGTAGGCATCACCGTTCTTTAATAATATGGGGTTCTAAAAGCATCCATTCTGCAAAGATATTGGTGCATCTGGGCAGAGATGGCCGTGCCTATGGTCGTGTTAGGAGACTCGTGAACTGGTAGGGGTGAATGAAGATGTGTACTTGAGAGAAATTATATTGATATGATTGATGTTGCTTTACGTTTGTTGTAATGACACACATATTGAAAGGAGTGAAAAGATTAGGAGGGTTGGATAATGTGAAAAGTTACTGTATTAGGTGTGCACGGGTTAATTGGAGTCTTGACTCTTAACCTCATCCATCCCCCTTGCTAAGCACACTCATATATTTAGGTTTAGGTAATTTACCAAATACCCTTTATAGAAATACACCCAACGCGATTATGTGTTTCAGTGAGTTAAACCATAAGTTAGACTCGATATAATTGTTAGACTTGATGTGATTGTATAACTCCATGACCGCAACCTTGTCCATCAATATGGGCGTGTGTCCCTCATATGATAGTAAGACTACAATCTCCTAAATTAGTCAACAATGGGCTTTGAGATCTCAGGATTAGAGGACTGTTGCTGTTTGAAAATCCTCTATACCCTTCTTTTTTCTCTAACTAGTGAAGAATCAATTAGTGGTCATCCAAGGATGTAGTCCAATTTCAAGTGAACTTTGTGACTAACCAATTTCAAGTGAACTTTGTGACTTTGTATGTATATTGTGTGCATGGCTACTTTTTTGTACTTGATATTATAACACAAGAGTTCCCTTTTAAAAGCTAACACAATCAGTTTCATTTTAAAAGCTGACACTATCAGTTCCATTTATCCAAATTGAGATGGCGATTGAGTCTGAAATTCACAGAAATTGAATTAGGCTCAATATAATAGGCAAAAACCTGACGTGGTTGATTCAATGTGCAATGGCATTACAATCAAATTATGATCTTGACTATAATAGCAGTGTCCAGGATCATATGTTATCAACATCACACATTTCCATGTAATATGATTATGATGAACTTTTACATGGCATTTGTATTCCATGTCTTTTCATTGCGGTGCACCCAATTATGGACTCTTGTCTAACAATAACACGAGGATGAGATGAGGAACTTACATTTATTTTTGTGATATTTTTTTACACATAAGCCTGATATTGTGTGGCTTGGGTAACCAGTTCCATTAACATGAAAAGATGTAAACATGAATCTCAGATAGACATATACCCTTATATCCATGACTATGGCCAACATGTCCTTGAAAAAGAGAACCAAGTCTAATATGGTTATGTCTAAGATGGCGTTGAAGAAAAGAAACTGTGTCTAAGTAACGCTGTATTGCCAACACGCCCTTGAAAAACAGTAGGAACTATGAAGTGCATCATCATGTCATAAACAGAAAGTAATTCTTGTACTATGAATTGGTGGGATGTTTGCACTTACCAACCTTTTTGTTTCATCATAGTATTTTTGATATCTAGCTCCTTAGTATTAACTACGCAAAAGCTGGGTCTCCTTCCCAACACTTTTTGAGAATCCATATTCTCCTTAGTTCACCTATCATAAACGACCTCTCTTCACCCCATTATCTAAAGAGCTTATCACACTTGTCTTTCTCCTCTTTCAATCACCGTTAATGAAAACTCTGGTCGTTTGCTTCTCTTTGTATTCTGTGGTGAATAAATGCTTGATCAGCTTAAGCAGCACATGCGTCACTTCATAAGAAGAATCACCCATACTGAACTCCACAACCTTTTCTTCATTCTTCTTGAGGTAGGAGAAGCCCCCATCCATTCATGAATCTTCCTTCACTATTCTTTGTCCAATTCGTCTAAATAATCATCATGAATACAAGGAAAATTCAAGCTTGTTTTGCACCTTGAAAAACATTTATCTCTGAAGCTACAAAGTGAAGCCAAGCTTGAATGTTCCGACAACCCTAACGATGCTCCTCTTTGTTTGCTTAAGGACCCTTCATTCCACGCTCCATTTTTTTTCAACCACAAACCATTCATTGGCCAAGCTCAGTTCAAAAAATACGTTATTCTGGAGACTTAGTTACTCCTTCGTGTTTTCTTTTTAGGGCTGACACTTTGATTCACACTTGAAGCCACTGCCACTTCTACATTCATCACCTCTTCCGCAACCTCTGCAGTAATTTTAGTTGCTGCTTCCTTGATTGCAACATCAATGCCATTTTCAGCTTGCAGATCCTCCCTCGTGACCCCTTTATTCCTCAGCTTCTTTATTTATTCTTTCAAAAGATCTTCAACAAAGCCTTTTTCAGGAACAACCTGTGGGTACACCACGTCTATTACATTTTCTCGCAAAAGGATCCCATTTCTTCTCACTGTTTCAGCTTGCAATCTTCATTGACAGTTTTTTATTCTACTTTGAGAGGTATCTGATCCAGAGAAGCGACAACCACAAGGGGATTGCTTCCCCTCTGTTGCCACAGCAGATCTACTGCCCCTGAAGAACTGGGAATATCTCCCAGTTGCTGTTGTGATCGTTAAGTTTCACTCAGTCGAGGTCCAATTTGACCTTTTGGGTCAAGGAGCTTTCAAATCAGCTCTATGGCTGACCAATGGAGTATCAACCAAAGGAGCTTTCAAATCAGATCTTGCATGCTCCCATCCCCTCTCCAGACAACCACCATCATTCTCATTAATCCCTGGCTGAACCTTTCCCCAAACTTCCCTTCTGTTTTCTTCCCCTCCATCGATCTTTTTCTTCTTTCCATAATAGCATTCCTCCAAAGAATGGCTTATGATGCGACATGAAGAACAAAGTGTGTGAATCCTCTCATATACAATATGATGCTTAAAGACATAGGTTCCGTTTCAATTCATAACATGAGGTATTATAGGCTGTAACAAATCAGTCTCCGCAAAACTCCCAGGTAGCTTGGTCTTAAAAACTCCATTACTTCTTTGTCCACATATATATTTGCCAAATGCTTGTATGGTGGATTTGATAACCCCAGTATTGTGGAGATGAAGATTTAAACTTGGCAAACAAACCCATATCACAACCTGAGTGGTTCTAAAATTTGGTCTAAATAGAGAAACCATCTAAATATTGTCCACTCCTTCTAATGCGTGAAATCGCCAAGTGCGTAAATTTCAACAAAATAATGTTCACTTGAGAAAGCGATCAAGACATATTTTGAACCCAATGCACTCTAGTAAATATCACCATTATCTTCAAATTTGCCTTTTACAAGATTTTTAGACTTCAATTCAGCTCTTGAAGATTGGAAGAAGTGAATGGTTTCTGTAAATTCAAAACTTCTTTCAAAATCTCCACAAAAAAACTCTCCATCTTTAAAGATCATATTCTAATAGGAACTGGGCCCCCAAAAGATGGAGGAGACTGTGATCCCCTCGTAGTAGTCACATAAGATAAAGACTTATCATTTTTATCTTCCTTGGATTTATAAGCCGTCTCCTTTTCAATTGCCATTTTATTCAATTCAGATTTTTTCCGGAAAGGCACATGTGCAAACCTTGGGAATTGGCCTTCATCAAGGCCATTAACTTCTCTGCTTGGAACTATATTAAAAACCTGTCGAAAACTTCAGACTTTTCTTTCCATTTTCACTACCTTTCCCTTGCAGTGTCTTCTTAGGCATCCCTGTGAACCCCTCAGGATCCGGGTACCCGTTTACGCGCAATTCGCAATATTTCATTCACAATTTGATCGCACAAGTTGCACAAAACATAGAAATTTTTCGCGCAAATATGACATTCATTTCCATCACATGACCACACAGTAAAAGAGACAGACAACACCAAAATTTCTTTTCATTAATATTCATATCCATTTACAACATGTACAAGCATCTTCCATGTTACAACATATATCCCAAAATGTGATACAAAAGAGATAACATTTACATCATTATCTGGACAAAAACTGAGACAAAGTAATTCATACCGTCGGGTATAAACTCTGTCTCCAGGAAGCATGTATAGCTACTGAGCTGCAGGCTGTTTGCCTGCCAAACATGATGGAAGGAAAAGACGTCAGCGGTTGCTGGTACCTCCCAAAAACTTATATAAAATAACAGGCATTTATTATTTACAAAAGAAAGCAAGTAGAGAGGCAAGAACAACTCAAATTAAACTTTATTTCTACTTTGCAATGAAAAAGGTTTTTCAGGCTACTTGTAAGCATCTCAAATGTTTGTCCCATACCCCAGCATTTCCCACATATGACATATTTTATAGTATTTGAGTATTCATGAGTATCTGAGTGTAAGCACATATCTATTCAGAGATCACGTTGTTGAGTGATAATGGAAAAGTTATGATTGGAAAGATCTATTAATTTTTTTAAATCATTGGATAGAGAGAATGGTCATTTCCTACTAACCCTAACTGTTGATCGTAACTTCTCAACTCTTAATTCCAATGTTTCAGATACAACTCCAGATGGTGTGGATGCAGATATGGATGATCTAGATGTAGAATCGCCATGTCTGTTGGCGAAGTAACTCAAGCGGTGAAGAAGCCTACAAATGGCTCTTCCATCTCGCCCTCTAATTGGAAGCGCGGTCCAATAGAGGGATAGGTCTACTTCCCAACTACGCCACTGAGACGGGTGAGAGTGACTCCCTAGAAAAGTCGCTCTAGAAAAACAGCCCGACTAGTACGGGAAACCGAGCTCGTACGTAAAGCTGAACAAACCAGGATCCCCCGCCTGGGCATCCTAAAACAGGGTCAGCGGAACTGGTCTAAAGTCTGGATCCCAACGAGGCGTAAAAACACTGCGAGCTCGCGTAAAAACCGAAATGGGACTGGGATCCTAGACCCGCGCACTCGGCGGCCGCTGCCCAAACTGGGCTTCCTTTCCTCCGCCCAGGTGAGGGTCACCGCGCCCTCGCACGGTCAGGTGTAAAGGTCACCATGACCGGCACTAATAATTATCAGTCACCAACAATTTTACTTGCATGACTACTCCTTTCTTTCTTAATCTATGAGAATGATGTATATTTCTTGATGATTAGATTCTTCCAAAGATCGACAATCTTGACCTCGTCCTTGAGGTGGCATTACTTATGTAACACTATAGGTTCAACAAATGGACGTTGATTTAAGTAAGATGATAAGAGGGTATTGGTAGCTGATGATTGTATACAAGAGATGAATATGTTTGATATTGTTCTTGATAATGAGTTGAATGAAGTTTTTGTATAGGCTATTTTGATCAGTCTGATTCATCATATGATACTTTAGTGAATGGATAAAGATAGTCTTCACAGTGAACGCCCTTTTTCTCTTGAAAGATAGCCTTTGATAATTTGTCTTAATCCATTCTGATAACATTTGACAATATTAACAATCTATCCCCAAACATTTATTCCTAAATTTAGTGAAACGAGACTGATATAGATTTTTGAGACATGCTTGTTTATAATTACCTCGTTGACATCTCTTCCGACCATCCAACGATACAAATATCAAGTCATCACCAACATTTCATTCTTTCTATATCTCATTTTGTATAGTTGAGCAGTCCTCATCATGTCTTCATGAACCCCATAAATATTAGTTCTTGTTTCTTCAAGTGTCAGAGGTGTTCTATGATGGTTAAGGTCATGCAATACTACTTAAGAGAATGTCAAGCAACCTCTAACAAGTTCCGTTAGTGTCATCCTCCATCCATTGTTAGATATAACACTATTAATGGCAACTAAAACAGAACAGTTGCCAATTGCAAACCCAAGAAATTTCAATAACTTGACTTAACAAGTCCAAGCATGAACTGGCCAATTGCCAAATTTGTATGAGCACTTAGGGGTCACGTTTTCTATAAGACTATCAAATATGATGTTCCAGATTACATTAGTTGAAATTGGGTCAAATCTTTAACCGTATGATAGGATCAACTTCTCAGCATATTTCAAATGTAAGGATGGTTATCCAGTATGAGTGCTATTTAAGTTGATTTCGACAGAAGTAATATACTTGTGAACATCTTTTTATAACTTAACAAACAAGCATGTGTACTGACCATGCACTAATGCATACAATACATTTGTGATGTGCACGGCATTCTCAACATACTATCTCATGCCTTTCATCAATCAGCTATATATATTTATGTTACAGATCCAGTTTATAACAGTTTAAGTTTATATCAGTTTACATTTACTGAAAATTTACTTGAGATAAATAGTCCTGGATCTAGAGATAAAGAGTTGCATATTCCAATTTATGACAAGATTTGTAAGTCATTTGAAAATTTCGTATAATAAAAATAGTAGATCTTTGAGTAAATCAATTTCTTATTCCAAAAAGAAGAAAAGGATAGGAGAAACTTCATTGTTTGGTATAAAAAGGGGATGATGTTGTACATGCATGGCAGCAATAGGTTGGAGATTGGAATGTACCTTTTTAGATCCTCAAAAGGGAGATCAAGGCTTGCATGTAATGGGAAGGTTGCAGCAACCTCCAGGGGATGGAAGACAGCAGTTTCAGCTGCTGTTTTTGCTTCTGACAGGCTTTGCAGTGGCTATAGAGACTCCCCTTGGAGTAGCAACAGCAGCAAAGGAGTCAACCCAACACTTGGAAGGCAAGGAGGAGCATCTATACCTCCAGAACAATCGCTTTAGGCAGCAACTGAGACCTTAATGGTGCTGGACATTATCATTACCAAAGTCTGGAGGAGACTTTGGGGCTTCTTCGTTGCAGAATTTTGGCCGATTTGGAGATTGGGGGAAATTAGGAGGAGAATAAGGGGAAGAAAGGAAGAAGAATAGAGGGGAGAAGTGGAGTCACGGCTGGAATTTATAGGAAAAGAGAGGGAGAGAGAGATCCCCACGTTGAGAGCTTAAGAAAGCCACATGTCCCTTGTTTAATGCCACATGGATTGGAAAAGGATCCAAGTGGAAAGAGGCTAAGGAAGACAAGTGGAGGCTGCTGGATTTTCCAGCAGTCTGCTACTGCCTAAAATATATATATATATATATTTAACCAAAACTCTCATTATTTGAGATACTAAAAATTGACCGTAATCGCGCATCGGACCTCGGATTTTAACGCACAATATCTTGAATTGATCGTCTCAAAATAACGGTCAATATGAGTATAATGTTGATATACTTTCGGTCGAGTTTTGAATACCCGAAATTTTCGGATACGGTTTTTGTTTAAGATTAAATTTTGTGATTTTAAAATATCGAACGACCTCCGATTGACGAACGGTCGATTCCGTTGGTCTTGTTTCGTCGAATCGGATATCATGACGGTCTCTGTTTATTTCGTGATTTCCGAATTTGCGTCGCGGCTTTTTGCGGCGCGCTCTACGATGCGACCGTTTTTTGGTCGATTTCGCCCGAACGACTTTTGATTCATAATAAATTGACCGTTTTAGGTTGTTTGGCATTGACCAACAACGTTTTTAGGTTCATTAGACCCAAAATCGGACGAGTTCGGGTTTGTTTGAATATGGATGTTACAATCCCGTTAGACAATTAGTGTGCATTAGACACCATAACCACAACCACTTCCTCTACTTTCAGACCACAACCATTGCTCTTAGACATTTCATTGAATATGTCATGGGTATCCATCAACCCCTCCATACAACAACCAAACATCGCCCCAAAACCCCTACTACATTTCACTCTTAGTTTTTTTTTTCTAAAAAGACTGCTCTTCCGTGACCACCTGCAATACATAAGGGGCAAAAGTATCCCCAAGAAGCACTCAATGGCTACATACCCACACATAAACTGCTCTCTCAATAGCCAATGAGTTTAGAAGGATGAGGTCAGATGGTCCACCCACCTCCACAACAGAATCTAACCGTCCTTTTCTGCTATGATGAAAGCAGCTCTAGAGTAACAAAAAAGTCGTCTCCTAAAAACAACCATCAGTCTTTCTCCCACTATAGTTACAGACGACTACAACATCACCCAACAACAACGAGCTCCTTCAATATCTAGAACCCCAAGAGGAGGGCCTCCACGTAGTGGTCCTTCCATTAAGATGCCTTTTGATCCGAGGAGAGATCTTGGCAAGAGAGTTTGAAATGAAGCCTCGAAAGAGAATACCACATCTATAATCCGATGTTAGATTAGCCACCGTGATCCACCAAGAATGGTCAGAGAAGAAGGGTATCGGGTTCCACCTAGTTGCTTTCTAGATTGCCATTAGGGTGGGTGGGTAAGGTAGGATAGGGTTTAAGGGTTTTTTTCTCAGTAGAGGCCTTTCGAACTTTTTCTGCAACACTAATGCCCATGCTTATCTCATACTTGCACGACAACCTTTATAAAGCATTTCTAATAAAACATGTGCCCATGTAGTTGATCTCTATTGGTCCAACCTTTAGAAATAACAGTTAAATGACTAAAATGCAATTAGAAGTTTTTACAAGTTAATCCAAAATTGTAATATTTTTTAGGCCTCATCCTTTTTATCCATCTCCTCCATCCTTTCCTCCTCCTCCTCCTCCTCCTCTTCCTCCTCACCTCCTCCCACAACACTTGCCCCATGCATGTCTTTTGTCCTAATCAGGGCTGTTATGTGCTCGTCAACAATGGCTCCAGCAACATCAGCCTCACCTTTGCGAGTCACATTATTGTTGCATGCTCTGACGTCTCCATCCTCACGTGCAATGCTATGTGGATCGAGGCAGCATGCTAGTCAATCTAGTATGCTATAAGTGTTGATGTAGCAACATAAGCGAGGATGTGTAGGACACAACATCCAATCAGATGGTTTAGAGGTGGTGGCACCCATTGGCCTGCACTTAAGAGGTGTGTGTTTTCAAGTAGTAGATCGATGACACATGAGAGGATATGTTCAAGAGGGAGTGGTCGGTGGGGTATCCTATGGCTAGGGAGGATGCTAATGGTTGAATTAGCTAGGATCAGAGAGATAGCAACTCGTCAGGGAGGCCGTGGTGTGGTGGTGGGGGGACACTGTGAGGATGTCATAATCAAGGAGGAGCAGGGTAGGGTGGACGGAGAAACACGATTCAACATGGATGAAGGGGATATATCAGGATGGGGTAGAAGAAGATGAAGAGATGGTTTTTTTTTGGTGTAGGGTGGAGAGGTGGGGGTGGATGAACTGCTGCTGCTCACCTCTTTTCATCAAATTTTATGTAACCATTTGCACCAATTGCATTTTCAGAATTGGATTAATGCCTTGCTTTCAGCCCTTGATTTTGATTAAGATTATTATTGGGAAAATTATTGCGTCCATGCCCTCGCAACATGCCATGAGGAGATTACTCGTTGATAAGAGTAGCATCTTTCTTTTGGGCTATCTTATGTAACACTTTATACATAGATGTTTCACCCTTCATCGACATTCAAGTTCGTACTTCCATGTTCAAGTACCGCGTGTAGGGGATGATCGCAAACGGAAATTTTGAGTTCGAAATTGATATTTAGGATTAGAAGAAGATTACACAGTCTTCCTATGCACCTCGTTTTTCTTGATGCAAGGCACATTGTTGTAAGAATCAAATATCTTCTCTGTGAGTTAAAGTGAATCTTGACATCGTTCTTCTAGGCGACATGGTATTTCAATTATCAATACCGGATCTCTGGAGCAAAATGATGAACTATGTAGTGCAATATGTGCTCAGACCCATGCAAATGTCTGGGATTTTTTAAATAGTTTTTAATAATTTACCTCCCAACTTATTCTTATAGTTTCGATAGATATATCATAACTTGGTTAATGGATTGATAGTCCTTATTTAAGTACAACGTTATATATCTCTATTCTGGGTGTTTAGAGAGTAATCTGGATTCCCAATGATTAAAGATAACTACATCTGCATATACGAGAGAGTCAATGAGCCTTAATTTCTTTTCAAATAAATAAACGGCAAACACCCACAAATTCTAAGAATAACCGATTTAGCAAAAACTTCTTGAAATTAAAAGCTAGCATGAAAAATAAAACAAGTGGCAAAGTCTTCTCCAACTATAAGTAGAGTCGGCTACATGGATTCTTGTTCAAATCCATGTTGAAAGATACGATTATATTTTATGCTGGTTGTCAACTATCCACCGCAACCTTCACACGGGAGGATTTGAACCTTGATCTTTTGAGTGGTAGACGCATTACACTACTACTAGACCATTTAAGTAGGTACAAAAAAATAAAACAAGTGTTTTCCTAAATTATTTTGGTCATTACATAATTGTTTATTTTCAACAACAACAAAGGCTTTTTCCACTTTAAGTAGGGTCAGCTACATGGATTCTTTGCCTTTATATAACTCTATCTTGGGCCTTTCTCAGGCTTAGATCTAAAAAGCTAAGATCCCTTCGTATAGTCTCGTTCCAACACTTGATGGGCCATCGTCATCCTCTCTTAGCCGACTCAACATCCCAAAACTCGTATCTCATGGGTGCATTAGCCAACCTCCTTTGCAAATGGCCAAACTAGCTCAAGCGATTTTCTCACATCTTATCCTCGATCAGAGCTACATCAATTTTTATCTGATTGCATCATTCCGAATCCGATCTTTACATATGTGTCCACACATCCACCTTAGCATTTCCATTTCTTCTACTGTCATTCCTCTGCACATGTCTATAGTTCGCATGCTGACATTCAGATCCATGGAGCATAGTAGGTCTTGCAACTGCTTTGTAAAACTATCCTTTGATTTTCAAAGGAATTTTCTTATCACAAAGAATAATAGAGGTTCCTCTACACTTTAGCCAACCTGTATTTATTCTATTAGTAACATCTCCATCAATTTTCCCATCATGTTGTAAAATAGATCTTAAGTATCTAAAAGAATCTCTCTCTAAATATTATCATCACCAATCTTCACATCAATTCTTTCACCATCGCTTCCATCAAAGTGCACTCCATATATTCAATCTTAGACTTACTTGTACGAAATTCTTTAGTATCCAATGCATGTCTCCAGACCTCAAGCTTCTCATTTTCTCCATCTCTAGTCTCATTAATCATCACTATCATCAGCGAATAACATACACCAAGGTATCTCATTTGGAATGTGACTTGTCAACTCATCCATAATCAAAGTAAAAATGAACGGACTCAAAGCCGAACCTTAAACTTCTCATTTACTCCATCTTTAGCCTCATTATCCAACACAATATCATCGACAAACAACATACACCAAGGTATCTCATCCGGAATGTGACTAATCAACTCGTTCATAGTTAAAGTAAAAATGAATGGACGTAAAGTTAAATCTTGATGCATACCAATGTTGATGTCAAAAGTCACTCTTTTCATACCGTATCCTTACGCAAGATGAAGTCCTATCACACATATCTTTACAAGGGTAATGTATAAGACATGTACTTGTCTCTTCTCTAAAATTCTCCACAATATCTTACGTGGGATAAAGTCATATCTCGATACTCGCTCAATCTTTTCGGTACCCTTCTCCAAATCAATAAAAATCATACGGACGTTCTTCGTTTTATCTCTATATATCTCCATTGTCCTCAGCAAGTGGATGACTTCAATATTTGAGCGACCTGACATGAATCCGAATTGATTTTCTTTTACTTTAGAAACTTGCTTCAACCTTGTTTCGATCACATGTCCTAATTTTTCAGTGTCTCGTATGCTTGATACCTTTGTAATTTGAACAATTTTGAATTTCTCCTTTGTTCTTATAAAGAGGTACCACAGTGCTTCTCCTCCAATCTTTAGGTATTTTCTTGCTTCGTCAAATAACATTGAATAAATTTGTATGTCAAGTTAAACCACACTCACCTAAAACTCTCTGAACTTCTATAGGAATGTCATCAGGTCCTACACCTTTCCCAGGTCTCATAACCTTTAAAGCATCCTCTACTTCCTTTGTCTTCGTGTATAGCGTGCATGATTCAAGTAACTTTCAATACTTGCTAGATCTCTCAAAGCGATCTCTTTATTTCCTTCCCCAATGAAAAGCTTATGGAAGTACTACTTCCATCTAGTCTCTATATCCTTCTGAGTAACACGAATGTGATCTTCCTTATCCTTAATGCATCTCACTTGAGAAAGGCCTTTGATCTTTCTCTCTTGCTTTAGCCAACCTGAGTATATCCTTCTGACCCACCTTAGAGTCGATATTTTTGTAAAAAAAAACTTTATAAGCTTTTGACTTAGATTCGTTTACATCCTTCTTTACTTTCTTATTCGCTATTTTGTACTTTGTGACAGTTTTATCTGTTCTATCCTTAGACAGCTTTAAAGCATGCTCTTTTAGTTTTGATCTTTTCTTGCACCCCTCCACTCCACTACCAAGCCTCCTTTTGGTATGAAGTTTCTCCCTTTGACTCGCCTAGCATCTCTTTGGCTACCCTTCGGATACAAGATGATACCGCCTCCCCCATCTCGTTTGCACCCTAGTTATAATCCCAAGATAAGTTTTTTAAAACCTTCTCCTTGAAGCTTGATTACTTCAATTAAAGATTCCACCATCTAGTTCTAATGATCTTAGAAACTCTCTTTTTCTTTACCAGCCCTTTTATTTGCACATCCATGACTAACACATGATGTTGGGTGGTCAAACTCTTTCCTTGGATTATTTTTTACAGTTTTTTTGCAATATAACCGATCTCTTCTCCTCAACGCAAAATAATCTATCTGCGTTCTAGCCAGACCACTCTTATAAGTAATTAAATGCTCATACCTCTTTTTGAAGAGAGTTTTTCTATGAAAAGATCATAAGCCGTTACAAAATCCAGAATGACTTCTCCCTCTTCATTTCTATGCCTGAAGCCATGTCCTCCATGAACACTATGAAGCATCCTTTCCTACACGTCCATTAAGATCTCCACCTAGGCAAATCATCTCCCTTTGTGAGATTCCTTGCATGATCTTATCCAAATCCTCCCAAAAAACTTGTTGAATCCTTTCATCCAAACCAATTTGTGGTGTATAACTGAGATGATATTCAGAATTTCTTATTTGAGCATCACTTTCAGCAAAATAATCCGATCTCCGAATCTTTGCGCATCAACTACACAATCCTTCAAGTCCTTATGAACAACCACTCCAACACCATTTCTGTTCTTATCTTTACCTGAATACCAAAGCTTAAAATATGCCTTCTCGATCTCCATTGCTTTCTCTCCAACTCATTGTCTCTTGGAGACATAGTATCTGCATCTTCTTTCTTTCCATCGTATTTACTATCTCCATCGATTTGCCAGTCAAAGTGTCAATATTCCAACTACCTATTCACAACTTCCTTTGCAACCTCTTTTTGGACTAACTTCTTTACTCTCATGTGTTCATCATGCGAGAACCCTTGCAAATTTTGGACTGCATCCAAACGGCGATGCAATAGAAATTGCTTATTACTCACATGCGTTCTTCCTACAAGAACCCTTGCAAATTTTGTACCACATCCGAGCAACGATATAGCAGCCCTTGTCAACTTCTCATTGCATTTATACGATGCAACATGTTACTAGTAGGAAATGACTTAGCGAAATCTAAATATTTGCATAAATCCATGTTGAAAAGACCCGAACTGTTTTGAGACAAATTCCTAAATAGTGTTCTTTTTTAAGAACACTATTTAGGAATTTGTCTCTCTTGCACTAGCTATCGGCCACCTAAAAATTGGTGAAGCCTTCTCCCTCTATAAGTAGGGTCGGGTACATGGATCCTTGCACAAATCCATGTTGAAAGATTCAACTATTTTTTACGCAGGCTGTCGACTACCTAACACAACCCCTACAAGGGGGATTTGAACCCTAGTCTTTTGGGTGATAGGCAGTACCACCAAAACATTTAACTGGGTACTATCGACCACCTAACGTGCATATATCATTGTTTTATATCATTGTTTATTCTGCAAGAAAAAAATTGTGTTTGAAGGTTTACGAGAATCTATTACTTTATATAAAATATTAATTTATTCATGATTAATATCTCATTTAGGATATGGTTAAACTCATCATACAAAGATATACCCGAGAAGCTGGTGTGAGAAATCTCGAAAGAAATTTAGCTGCTCTGGCTCGTGCAGCTGCTGTTAGAGTTGCCGAGCAGGAACAGGCAATCCCACTAAGTAATGATGTTCATCCTGAGACAACTTCTCTGATAGACGCAAGACTAGATGCTGCAGAGGTAGAAATGGAGGTTATTCCAATGGGTGTCAACAGTCATGAGATATCCAAAGCTTTTAGAAGTCCAGCAGTCATGCTTGTTGACGAGACAATGCTTGAAAAAGTGCTTGGGGTAATTTATTTTTTTTTGTTATCTGTCTAATAAGTGGTTGGTTATGCATCTTCCAGAGAGTATTTTATTTTTCATCTGATTTAGGCTTTAATTTTTTCAGCCTCCAAAGTTTGATGATCGAGAAGCTGCAGAACGTGTAGCAGCTCCAGGAATAGCAGTTGGACTAGTATGGACATCGGTTGGTGGGGAGGTTCAGTTTGTTGAGTCAACAAGTATGGTGGGGAAAGGTGAATTGCATCTAACTGGCCAACTTGGTGATGTTATCAAAGAATCAGCACAGATTGCTCTTACATGGGTACGATCTTGTATTTCAAATGGATCTTATCTTCATATGAAAGGATGCGTCGGTGCCTTTGGATTTTGATTGGTTCTCTCCTTGTGGTCAATGTTCCTTTGTCGAAATAAATACTTGAAGACATGCTAAACATTATGAGAAGGCTGTGCAAACATGAAACAATTTAAAGAGAAGTAGGCAGGACAGATTTGTAATATTGGTTGTTAATAATGCTACATGGCAAATCAGACAGGATGAGCTGGTATTGTAAATGTTGCTGCTGGTATTATGCATCCTATTCATTGATTCAACTTCTTCAAGTGCCACTTAAGTTTGACAATCAACTTTGCATGTTTTGTTTATATTAGCACCTTATCAGAAATTAATTAATTTGTATAGGTCCAAATTCTTATTCCCGCCAAGTTAAGGAAGAATTCAATAGAGAGAAAATTCCTGTATAGTTTGTGCTTCCTCTGCATGCCGTTTCTTTGATTTTTTTATAGTTGCTGTATGTAACTCATGCTTACTGGTTTTACCTTTCCATTTTGGAAATATGGTACCTATTTCTTATCATACCGAAGTAACTTTGTTCCACTAGCTGGAATACGTGGTTCCGCTTACATGAAAAAACTACACTATATCAGGTGTGATTTTCTGCTGGTTATATTATAACAAGTTTTTCACTTTGGCAGGTGAGGGCAAAAGCAGCAGATCTCAAACTAGCAACTGCTGGTGAAACAAATTTGCTGGAATGCCGTGATATTCATATTCACTTTCCTGCTGGTGCTATACCTAAGGATGGTCCCTCAGCTGGAGTAACTTTGGTTACATCATTAGTTTCATTATTAAGCAAGAAGACGGTCCGGGCAGATACAGCAATGACGGGAGAGATGACTCTAAGGGGTCTTGTGCTTCCAGTAGGTGGGATCAAGGACAAGGTATAATATAAATGTCGCGAGTCATGCAATTTTGGATAGTAGACATGGCAGCGTAGTCCTGCATAAAATTATTGTGTTCTTCTGGCAATAATGATAACATTTCTTTTGCTGATATTATGTCTCTCCTATCTGGGCAAAGTTAATTGGAAGGGATTCTGTCGGTGTTAATTTATCATCGAAAACCCTAATCCTGGCTATGTGTATATCCTTTTTGAGGAAGAAACATAAGAACAATAGTAATATGTAATTCGCTTATCTCGAACTTCTATACAAAGGGTAATATACAAAGTTTCCAGGGGAAATCCACAGGTGATCCCTTCTCTGTTTGGATAAAGAAGTCAATTTCCAGAAATCCATCTCTCCCTGAGGAGTGATCAAATTGGCAGGAAAATGTATAATCATTTTACTGATTTTCTCTTGTTTGCAGGTACTGGCAGCTCATCGTTATGGAATTAAGAGAGTTATTATTCCTGAACGAAACCTAAAAGACTTGGTTGAAGTTCCTGCTGCAGTTCTTTCTAATTTGGAGGTAAGTGATCCGATTTCTATACGTTTGATGCTGATACTAAAAAATTAATACAAAGTTTTAGAATATTTATTCACAAAGACAATACAAGTGAAGACATATTCATGACGATAAGTATAGGTTATATGCAAGCACAGAAAAAAAATGAATATCTTTAAGGGATATTTACACCCATAACCCTGAGTAATATGGTAATTACCTCAGGAACCCTCGATAATCACTAAATTCACCCAAGACCCTGAGTAATCACTCCGTTTTACATATATAACCTTCCGTTAGTTTATGTCATTAACTCAACCAGAGGGATGAGTTAATCTAACCCATTCATGATCCAACGGTCCAGATTAATTAAAAAAAGAGTACATGGCTTTGGAGCTTGCACAGGCGGGTGATGCACGGAGACCTGGTGCGGGAGGGGAAGAGGCGGGGGGCGGCGCGGGAGGGGAGGAGGCGAGAGGCGGCGTGGGAGGGGATGAGGTGGGGGGCGGCACAGGCGGGTGATGCACGGAGAGGTGGCTTTGAAGGAGGGCGGCGCGGGAGGGGGTGGGGGCAGCACAACCGATGGTGTGGGGGGCAGGATTGCAGGCGGTGGAGGTGGGGGGTTCATGTGAGGGGAGAGGGGTTTGCAGGCGATGGAGGCAGGGGGTCCGAGCAATGGAGGCAGGGGATTGCAGGTAGGGGGAGGGGGTGCAGGCGATTAAAGGCGGGAGGTGGGGTGGGTTGCATGAGATCGGAGGCGGGGGTGGGGTGGGTTGCAGGCAATTGGAAGCGGGGGGTCGGGGCGAGGGGTTGCAGGCGATTGGGGGGGTGGGGGGGTGCCGTTGGGGGTGCGTTGGAGGCAGGGGAGTCGGGGGGTTGCAGGCGAGGGAGGCAGGGCGTCCGGGTCGGAGATCGCAGGCGGTCGGGTGTAAATATCCCCCTCCGCACCCCCGTCTCCAGCGACCTGCACCATAACCGACGCACCCTTCGACCTCCGTCATTGCACCCTCCACCGCTGCCCTCGACGCCTCGTCCATCTCCTTCGCCCCTGCCTCCATCGACCTGGTGTGGTTGCAGGGGAGGCATCGTCTGGGGCTGCGGAGGGGGTGGGAGGAGTCACGCGGGGGAGGGGGTTTGGGGACCTGGGATGGTGGGTGCTGCTTGGAGGTCGAAGGGGAGAGGAGGAGGTTGTCGGAGGAGCTTGCTGCTTGGAGGAGGAGGTGGGTGCTGCTTGGAGGAGGAAGAGGATAAGGTGGAGGAGGAAGGTGATAAATGAACCTTTTTGTAAATAATAGAAATTTAAAGGGTATAAATATAAAATACATAACGGATACCGTCAATAGTTAACGGTAAAATGGATGGAAGTTGACTCAGGGTTATGTAATGTAAGGGTTAAACATTATTCGGGATTTTGGGTGTAATTCGTGCTTGTGCAGGGTTCCTGGGGTAATTACGAGATTACTCAGGGTTATGGGTGTAAATATCCCTATCTTTAAATGTATGATGCTGGGTATAAGGAAGATAACTACGTTGGTAGGAGGAATAAGTCACGTTCCATTTTTCTGTCTTATGATATTGGTGGTTCACATCTTAGGTAAGTTTGAAATAGTGTTTGGTTAATAGAAATAATGGTAAATTATATAAAAGGTTCCTGAATAATACACTCAATTTCAATGTCATACTTGAACTTTAAAAAGTACATTGTGATACTCAATCTTTAGCATTTGTTCCAATATGGTTTGCAAGTGCTGGAATTTAGTTGTTCGTTTAGCCTTAAATCATATTGGTTCAAAACCAATTTGAGACAAATTTTAAAGATCTAGTGCCACATTGTTACTTTTTAAAGTTCAGTTACGACATTGAAATTGGATGTATAGGTTAGGGATTTTTTTTGTAATTTAATCTGAAAATACAATTTTGATTGTAAAAACAACACTTGCATGCTTACAAACGTCATGTGGAAGCCATTTATATAAGAGAGAGAAAACCACAAGAATTTATGACGAATAGCACGAGAACTTGTGACCCAACTACTTCTCTAGGGTGGTTAGGTTTTTTTCTCTTTTATGAAACAAAGGTGGAGTATATACATGCCATATAAGGCTATTGTTTAAGCAAATGTACAACAATGATCTATTTAACCAGGTGGAACATTTAACACTTCATCTCACATTGCACACTTGGGTAAAAGTATGCCCTACTTGTCCATGATCATCTCATATTATATTGGGAGAAGACAATTGGTCAACACATCAACTTATTGGCCCTCAGATTTGATAGAAGGATGACAAAGTATCCAATCATCTATCTTTTTTCACCTGAAGTGTTTGACAACGTCCACATGCTTGTGTGATTACGCTTCACATTATTATCATGAGATAAATGACAACTTTGTTTTCATAGTATGGTTTGATTGTAAGATTGATGGGTGTTGAAGACTTGAAGTATGAAATGTATGAAGCGAAATCACTAAACAAGAGGGAACTTGAATTTATTGAAACCCTATTCTTAAGGAGCATGATGAAACCAGATGAAAAGCCATCAAGAGCTATATCTTCTAATAGAATTCTCAATGGGTGCATGGAGTGTGGAACTCTATATATAGCCCAACAATTACAACCTTATCCCACCACTTAGCGATGGGTGACTAAACTCTCCACTCATAGGCCCAACTACACAATTCTCTCAACTCCTCAAACTAGAGTATGAAATGCTACAACACTCAACACATAAAATTCGAATGCATAATGCAAATATAACTAAGATCGAAACTGCATCTTCTCGCACTTGTGGTTTGGGGAATTTGCAAGGTGCGCTCTTGGATGATCTGGTTTTGGATGATTGAAATGAATCTCTTCAACAAAGACCTCTGTGAATGATACCACCATAAGAAGATATGAACAATGAGCCTCCATCAGGAAGCTGTTGCAATGAGCCTCCATCAAGAAGCTACGTATAATGATAGAACATAAGAAACTATCACAAACTACAAAATAGTGAGAAGGAAGCAAAAAGGTTGTCAATGAAGACAAAAGCCTATGTATTTTTGTACAAAAATCTTGACTGTAAAGAGGGTTAGAAGGATATATTCAGATTAACCAAAGTAAGAGAAAAAAATACCAAAAATCGTACTCAAGTAAGATGCATTAAGGATGCGGAAGGATATGTGCTTGTTACTTAGAAGGATATAGATATTAGATGAAAGTAGTATTTTCATAAGCTTTTCATTAGATAAGGGAATAAAGAGATCACTTTGGGAGAGTTATCTAAATCATGCAACCTATAATGAATACAAATGAAGTAGAGGAGGCTTTGAAGGTTATTAAACTTGGGAAACGTGTAGGACCTGACAACATTCCTATAGAAGTATGGAGAGGTCTACGAGAACGTGTCTTGGCTTGGCTTACAAATTTATTCAATGTTATTTGGTGAAGTAAGAAAATGCCTGAATAATTGAGCAAAACCAACATGGTGACTCTTTACTAGAATAAAGGAGACATTTAAAATTGTTCAATGTTATTTGGGAGTATGTGATTGAAAGAAGGTTGAGGCAAGTTTCCAAGTAAAGAACATCAATTTGGATTCATGTCAGGTCGTTCAACTATTGAAGCTATCCAGATGTTGAGGAGAACAATGGAGATTTATAGAACTAAAAGGAAGAATCTCCATATGATTTTTATTGATTTGGAGAAGGATTATGATTCAATCCTAGTGGCGATCTTATGGAGAGTTTTAGATAAGAGACACGCACATGTCATGTACATTAACCTTATAACGGATATGTATCATGGGGTTTCATCGTGAGTAATGATCTAGTCTTAAAAGATGGACTATTTTGACATCAACATCAGTCTGCATCAAGATTCAAGATTCAGCTTTAAGTCCATTCTTTTTACTTTAATTATGGACGATTTGATTAGTTGCATTCAGGGTGAGATGTCTTGGTGTATGTTGTTTATCGATAATATTGTGTCGGTTGATGAGGCTAGAAATGGAGTGAATGAGAAGTTTAAGGTTTGGAGACATGTCTTAAAGATTAAAAGATATCATATTAAGTAGGGCTAAGACTTAAGATATAGAATGCACATTTGATGGAAGCAATGGTGAAGGAAACGAGGTGAAGATTGGAGAAGATAACATTTGGAAGAAAGATTCTTTTAAATACTTGGGATCTATTTTGCTATATAATGGGGAAATTGATGATGTTACTTGTAAAATAAATGCAGGTTGGCTGAAGTGGAGAGTGGCCTCTATTATTATATATGATAAGAAAATTCCTTTAAAAATAAAAAAGAATGTATTATAAAGCAATAGTACGATCTGCTATCCTCTATATATCTGAATGCTAGCCTGTAAACTATAGACAATTGAAAATGCTGCTGCGGATGTATGGCCATACACGAAAAGATCGGATTTGGAACGATGTGATTGGAAGGAAAGTTGGTGTAGCTCCAATAATGGATAAGATGAGAGAGAACTGCTTAACCGCTGATTGTCGACTACATTACGCAACTCCCACAAGGGGGATTGGAACCTAATCTTTTGGGTGGTGGACATACTGCACTACCACCGGACATTGAAACTTTAATTTCCAAAAAAAATCAAATTCCATATGCTTTTGAGTGCCATCAACTCAAAATTTGGGCAGTCTGCTTTTGAACCAATAGACTTTTTCTTTTTGGACTGTGATGCAGATATCCTTATAGCTTGAAAATAGTTATTGTCATTTGCGTCCCTGAATTGCGATCTATTATGTGTATTGTACCACCTAAAAAGGCTTAATAACTTGCTTGTGCAAACAGATATTGCCTGCGAAGCGCGTGGAAGATGTACTGGAGCAAGCTTTCGAAGGTGGCTGCCCTTGGAGGCACAACTCAAAATTGTAGCATGCTAGGAGGCTTATACAAGATTTACATCTCAGAATATCTATAAATCCAGGTCGGCCCCTCCCGAGCTCGAGGTCTAGGAACTTTCTGCCAGTAGCGCTCCGTGTATATGTTCAAGAAAATGTAGAACTGCAACCCTAATAATATGTTGGTCATGTATCTTCACTTGCTGCATTTCCCTAACACAGAAAAGTATAGCTATTTATCATAGATGGGCCATGCAGGAGAGCGATGTGCAGAGATCTACAATTTATCAGGGAGAAACTGCAGATATCTAATAGTAATAATCAAGTTGGCACATCAGTGCACGTGTTTATCTAATTTTCAGAATTGTGTGTTTTTCATCTGTATCTTGGGATGACATGCCAATTTGTGATCCTAGCGATGGGTTTGCATGTGCAGCAGCGTGTTTTTAGGGAAAGTCTTCTGAATACGAGGTACCGTCTATCAAATTTATAATTTTAATTTAGGATCCACGATTTACTGTTATGAGCCATTGCATTAAATTATATGATTGTGTACGTATGATATTTCCATTTCCTATGGTTTCTTTACTTCACAAATGCTTCACATCTTTGGTTCCTATATGTTTTGGTCATATATCCAATATTATCCAATCCAACAGATAGTTCTTGGAGGGCTTACTAGGGTGGTGTTCAAAAAATCCGGGTCAAGCGCTATCCTGCTTGATCCATACACTTTGACCCTAAGCTCATGGGTATCCGTTTGGAAATACCGGATTAGGTGTCCGTTATGTCCTGACCCATGCCCTATTCATGGTACCTGATTGGAAGTTTTCACTTACCCATTGAGTAAAAAGAATCCAAAAAGTTAAACATGGTACAAATATAGTTATTGTGTCATTAATATTTATTTTATGATAAAAATATCGTTATAAAGACATATATCAATAAATTTGAAAATGTAAGATTATATACTAAAAATGGATGTGAATATGAAATCAATAGGATTTGATAAGGATATTAGAAGATATAAAAATATGTTATCTTAAATTTAAGTGAAAAAGGTAATATTTATATTTGTATCCATTTTAATATGGATATATCATTGCGTCGGGTCGGTCTGAACTCGACCCTCACTTAACATGTAAAAGCTTGGATCCGACATGGACTCGATTTATATATGGGCCGGATTCGAGCTCCCAATTATCCAAAATTTCAAAATCGAGTTGGGTCCAGCCTGAACTTGCTTGAACTTGGATTGACTCGATCCGGTCATAACTTCACGTTAATTACTTTATAATTTCTACATAATGATAAAATAACATCAAATTAGTATTAAAATAACAATTTATTGAATTAAATAATATAAATGTATCAAATTAATATTAAAATCAATGCAATATGATAAAATATTAAGATTAAATAATATAAAAGAAATAATATAATAACTGTATGATACACGACTTAAACGGAAATAATATAACCGTAATAACTTAATGTTATAGAAATTATTATAACTGTAGCTTATGACATACTTTAGTTTAAATAATCGAAACAATGAATTATTATATTATTTAATACAATAGAAATTAATGCGACTAATTGTATTAATTTAATAATATAATTATAATAACTTAATATATTAAATAATGCAGATGCATTATGTTGGTCAAATAGGAAAATAGTTCATCAAAAGTAATGTGAATTCGATTTCGAATTTATAATTTAGGATTGCAATAATTATACGTCATATTTAAATTTTATGATTGGAATTGGAGTGACCGTAGAGATTCGACTGAGATTTCTCCTCAATCCAGTCCAAAGCTCGAGAAGAATTGGCAAGCCTATGTTGGGCTTTTTTGGATTGGGTCGGATTGAGTCTAATGCTGCATCATATAGATATAGATATCAAAGTATGAACAAACGGATACAATAAAATAATTAGAAACTCGATACTACATGTTAGTAGATATAAATAATGTTATCATATATTAGTAATGTTTCAATTGAATAATCTTACAATAAAATATGAATAATATGATACGGTAATAAATCACACTCTCGAGCCTATGCTTCTGCAGACACTAATAATTTCATCATAGGTTTCATTAAAAATGTTTCAATTGAATACTTTTACAAAAAAATATTTAATAAGCAGATACAATGATAAATCAGATACGAGGCTACACATCTGCGGATAAAAATAATTTTACCGTATTTCAATGAACAATCTAGCAGTAAATTATGAATAAATTCATGCGGAATCTCTATGGATATAAATAATTTTACCTTAATAACCAACAATAACGATTCAATTGAACACTCATGTAATTGACTCATTGTCTAATGTACGATTTATTTTCTCTTAAACAGAGACGTACGTAATCTAACAAATTTTTATTTTCATGTGTATATATCTATCATAACTTCAACATCTATTAAAACTATAGTACAATATAAGAATATGATGACTGGTTTTATAAATAACTTTCTCAATTTAATTATATGTTCTTCCTATAAATGTAAAGATAGATGACGTGGGAATCATTTTCTTGGAAGAGGTATATGCGGGTACCCATGAATACACATTACCCATTCAAATGAACTGGTACTCATTAGATACGGGTTCCTGTTAGAACGAGTCAGGTCGACCCGTAATCTGATGATAATGGGGCAGGGCGGGTCAACAATGAACGTGTTGAATACTCGTCCCGTGAACACCCTAGGGCTTACGGTAGTTGAGATTTCATTATCCACTCTATTTGGATTTTGTTGCAGAGGGGTGGGTGCTTAAAAGGTTGGTACCCAGCCCATTTTACTGTGGTGTCTCTAAGGATATGAAAATGAATACAAACGTATTTGTATACACATTCCTCAAATAGAGGATGTGGATGTCATTTTCTCATATCTAGGAAATACGAATGCGAGTACGAATACAAATGTTCAATGTTCCATGAATAGAAATACAAACATGATATCCTCGTGACAAATGTAAATATGCATAGGAATGTACAAATTTTAGGGGATACAAAATGAATATTTGTTTTTTAAGGGTATGAATACATAGACATATACAAATATGAATAGAAATGTTCAACTTGATGATACCGATACTAATATGGTAAATGTGCAAATAAGTATGGTAATATTTCTTTTATTATTTAGTGTTATTTGTTTATGTTTTCATCTATTATTTAGTTATTTTTATATACATATTCATTTTCAAAATATGTAATATACTTTTTATATATTAAAAATTTGTGTCAACAATGCGTATATTACATATGTCCAATATATAATATAACTTACATGTCCAACAATGCGTATATTAAAAATAAATTTTATATCAAGTAAAGCTGGACATGTTTAATATCCATAAATTAATTTGTATTCATATGTCCAATATATTCGAATTATCAATATCAGTTTTGCATTTGAAATTGTATTTTGAGAATCTGTTTTTTCATTTTGCACATTTATGTGATATTGTATTTGACATGTTATGAGTTGACTTGACTTGTTTCGATGGCGAGTGATTTTATGGGTATTTGGCTTATTTAAAAAGGGTAATTGATACCTAAATGGTTTTACGTGGAATGTAACTTTTATTATGAGATTGATCATTGATGAACTGTTGATTATGTGGATTAATATGATTAAACTGTAGCACAACCAATCAACGATATATCAGACACCGTGCCCGAAGTATCTCCATGAGGGCCTCAATTTTAATAAATTATTTAACCTGAAAGTCCACGATCGAACTCAGGAACACGAGCTACCTAATGTGATTAATAAGATCTTGATACCTAAGTTAAGTGATTAATAATTCTACCAAAGTCAACAATGCCTAAACAAATGCGATGCAATACATGATGCATGAACGAAATGCATTTTATTTTTATTTCATGCAAGTTAAATAAGATAACAGAATGCAACAGAATGACATGATATGCAAGCAAAGACTAATGTAGAATTATGCCCTTAAATTATTTAGATAATTGAGCAATAAAGATCATTGTAGATTCATTATTCATTTCATGCATCAAAATAGCTCCAGATTCATTTAATGACATTTAAATATCAAGCAAATGATACATTAGATATCCAATTAAATGCATACTATTAAAAGTGTCAAATCAATGAATAAAGTATGGCATTAACTAGACAATCAAGTAAGCACTAAAATGAAATTTAAATCACTGAAATTAGAGTCAATATGCTCAAGATAAAAGCATTTTAGTCCATATGCATAAACAAACAAAAAAACATGAAATATAAACAAGAAATATCACAAACAAGTTCTTAAATGCAAATATGAAAGCCCAATAGACCTTCCCTATAAATAACAACGTGCATGGGGGCATAATTGAAAATATGAGTAGTCAGCATAACCCCCGTGCAAAATACCTAGGCGCATCACGTGAGGCACACGCACCCTGGACATGTATACGATTTGGAGAACTTGGGGTGCTTCAGCTGCAATTTTCCCAGCTCCCAGGCGCCATGCACGCACATGCTAGGAGTGAGGCATGGGGTCAGCTGCAGGTTCAGGACCACGTGGTGGGTCTAGATGCTTTGGAAGGTAGGCTAGTTCTTTGTCTCTGGAGGCTAGGAATCATCATGGACCGTCCAATTAAACGATCAGACGGTACATGCTCTTCGATCCTGCATCCTCTTCCTCCTTGCTGCGGTTGAAAGGACGGAGCTTTGGCAACGGTATTGGAGATCATCCTCGTCCTTGTATGAAACATGGAGGTTCTAGAAGCATCATAGAGGGTTGACGAAGATCCCCGGAAGCTGTGGAAGCTCCAGGGGTCTTCAAATATTTGCATCGACGAAGGCTCGCTGGTGGAAATCCTCTTGAACAGAGACACCTTGGATGCTTCGACCATTGACAGTACTGACCTGCATAGGTTAGACGGTACATAGCCGAAGCTTTTTATGCATGCTGGAGATGGAGTGGAGGGTTGTCAAGCGAAGAAGGTGGAGCCCTTAGTGGGTTCTTCTTCGACAAGGTTGGAGAAGAAAGCCTGGGTTATGGGGAGGTCTTGACAGAGGGAAGTGGGTGAAGTACCATTCCTGCATGGACCTATGATCCATGGCATAGGTTAGGGACACCTCAGATTGGAGTGAAGAGGATTGTGTGATGCAAAAAAAGGAGAAAACAAATAAAAGCTAAAATAAGCATTACTTGGAACATTGAAGATCATCACCGACGACTGGATTGGCTTGGGCTGAGGTTCTGAGGAACCTGTGGTCTAGACTGAACTCCCCCAGCTCTGAGGAGCAGATCGAATGACTAGGGGTGCTTGTGGCATGGTCTGAGACCATGGGTCTCACTGGAGGCTTGAGCCCTTGCTCCCAATTTGATTCCACCTCCCCCTGTCACGGGAGGGGAAGAAGGCTAGGGTGGAATCTCTTCACGAAGGGTGGATAAGCGGCAATGGAAGTGGAGGTGGCTTTGTGGAGATGGATGATGGTTACAAGATGATGATCGTGGATATTGTAATCGTCGTCCATTTACCTTAGATGGTGGTACATGAAGTCTAAGGACCCCACGAGATAGAGGATGATCAGATCAAAGTCGTGGAGGTAGAGGAGATGGAAGAGAACACAAAGAATAGTGGGAGAACACGGAGAAGAAGGGTGTCGTTAAGGTGAATGTGGGGGAGAGGAGCGTTACAGGTGAGATAGACGATGCCTCAATCACCTGATCGTACTAATCAGATGGTCCAGAGTAGAGTGGGGATAGATGGTTGTGATGGAGCTGATAGGAAGATCAAGCGACTGTGGAGTGGGCAAAAGCTAGTGGCTCAGATCAAATCCATAAGAGGCAATCCGACAATGGAAAGAGTTAGCAAGTGGAGAAGAAGAGGCAGGCTAAGTGGGCGGCTGTGGAAGCACCACATGGTCCTATAAGAAAATAGAAAAGAGAAAAAAACAAAGAGAAACCTAAAACAAATATACAATCTTCAAATAAAAAAGTATGGACATGAAAGTTGTAGATCTTTTTGAGATCTACAAGTTTCATGTAGAACACAAATTCAAAATAGGCCATATATACATAGTAATATTTTTGTAAGTATTTTTAAGGAACTAAAATACTTATTTTAATTTCTTTTGTAATTTTTTTCAATTTGTTGTAAATTTCAAAACAAATATGTAAAAAATTTATTTAATCTTCATGGAATTTTTTTATAATTAATAAAATACAGAAATAAAGGTCACATTAATATAATTATTTACATACACTAATTAAGGTTAGTTATGTCATGAGGTTAAATGTTAAAGTTAGTGAATTAGCTTTGTCTTTTATTGATTTGTTTAAGTTAAAGGGATAATAAATAGATACTATGATGATACATCATATATTATCACCCCCTATACTTAAGCCTTGATCCTCCTCGAGCAAATAAAGAATGAGTAAGTCGGTTTAATCCCTAACTGTGCATGTGAATATTCAAGACTTGTTCAATAAGAACCCTCGGTTTTAGTGATCCTAAAATCTTAAGTTGAACGAAGCTATAGTAAAAAAGTATCTAACTTCATTAATTACCAGACTCTCTCTCTTAATATACACATAACATAAGGATATACCATTAAGTGTAAACTGCAATAATGAGGGTCGTGTCAAAACATCGCTCAAAGTCCTAGTCCAGAAGACTCTCGTCAAGATCCAATCATCAACACTAGGGAATAAATCATATGTTGTATTCAATCTACCATCTCTTTAGTTACCGGACTCGAAAGTAAAGGCGAAAGGTCAGATGATTGAGAGAATAAGGGTGTGTCTTTTCTTCTCTCCATCTCCCCAAGGATCCTCTCGAGTGCCTTATTAATGCAACACATGTTTATTTTTGGTGTTGGTCATTGTATCCGTCAAGAAAGTGCTAAGTCGTCCGCACTTAATTTTCTGGGAATGTACCGGGGTGTGTCTCTTTTGAGTATCTAATATACCATTGACACTAAAACTTGTATCACTATATGATGCAGAGCTCTTTTTGGGTGCTAGCCCGACTCATAAAAAATCTAAGATGGTGGTGTAAGTGGATACTTTAAAAGGTTGGGAGCGCTCACATTTGGTGGAAGCTCGTTGTATTTGACTTTGAAGTGTAAGAGCTTTTCTTTCTCTTTCTCTTCTTTATTTTTAGCTATCTCCATTGCTTTTATCAAGTTTGCGCACACTGATAAACATTTTTATGTTTAATAACACCCCTGCACTTACGTGGAAGATTGGTACAAGAACCTCGTTCTCGTACTGGATTAAGGTGCTGACACTCATGTTCCATGAATCCTTCATTGATTTTATCCCATCCTCGAGCATCATTAAATTGGGTTCAGACTTAAATCTCAAATCACAGTTCCTCAAGTGATACCTCAACTCATCTCATCATCAATGCAGTTGTGCATGTGATGTGAGTGTGATATTTTTAAGGTAGATATTAAGTGTGAAATATAACACATATATCCTTCAAACTAGGAAAGTATGAATAATTAAGTCTCAAATCCTAATAACTAAGGTTGGTTAACTCTGAATCCTAAGACCTTACAAACTAAATTTTCTTTATTTACCCAGTTTTGAGTGATAGTGAAAGTGTCAGGGATATATCTAACTCATTGGTTAGTGTTTTAGTGATAGTGAAAAGTGGCAGTGAGTTGATTTAGAATATCATTGGCTATCTCTGGGGTGAGCATCCCACAGAACCAAACACGTGCATACACGTCATCATTCTTCCAAGAAGCATTTGTCCCAGACTTATCCGTTGGCTCTAGATCTGTCAGGATGTGTTCCTTGTTGTTGCACTGTATTAGGGAGAGAAACTGCATGGACCACAACTCATAGTTGGTCCCATCCATTGTAGCGATGGGAGCCGGGCCCTTGAAGGCTCCAGATGGAAAAATATCACCCTTGTTCTCTGATATGATGGAAAAACGGATAAGCAACAGAACTCAACCATGTAGTAGACCGATATGATCAAGTCTACACAACCATACAGAGGACTGGTTGCACGTGTAGACTCATACAACCATCTTCATCCATCGTCGTTGCTCGCTAGGTCCGGAATTACTCAAAATCAGACTGATTTAATCCACAAATCAAGTCACAAACGTGCGTGGATATGCACGGGAGGGACTGCAACGACGTGGGAGGGTTGTTAGGCGACCTCCGGTCTTGGTGGCCTGGAACGACCTGACAGTGGCCTGAACAGGGTTTCCAGCACCTCGAGCGCCAGCTGTGGAGAGCCGAGAGGGGCCTGGCTGCAGCCTCAGGGCACGACGATGGCCCGATATTGATTCCCTGCCCTCGCGCAACAGCTGGATGGCGCGACGGTGCGGGGAAGGGTTGTTGACACGACGACAACACAGAGAGGTTGGGGGGGGGCAGGTAGGGTTAGGGTGGGATATGTTGGGCAAATTACAAGAAGAACAAAGAAATAGAAAATAAGGAAAACAATAGTAAAGATAACTAATATCTCAATAATAACAACCTCGCACCTCTGATCTCGATTCACATGTCTTTCCTCTTCTGAATTTCACCTAGAGCCGGCTTCTATAAATACCGCCTCGAGCTCCGCTAGCTGATGAGATCTGTTTTCCATCCAATTCTTACTCTCGAAGTTCATCACTGGAAGAAAGCGAGATGACAACGACCATTCTCAATAGCTAGGAGTGCACGAGGGTGCTTGGGAAACGCGATCCGCACGTCGCCGGACTTCTGCCGATAAAGTTGAGCTTCTTTGGATTCCACCAAGAATTAAGGCTATAATCTTCGTCACTCCACCGTAGGTCTAACTAGATTAGTTTTATTTTTAATTTCACTTTTATTTTAGCATTTAATTCTTGATTTAGGTTAAATCTATTCATCATCTATCTTAGCTCTGATATGCTTGATCAGAGCTCCATTCTCAAAAATCTTCATATCCGATCAACCACTCACATCACTAGACCCTTTCTCCATCTTCCTCACACCTCTCATCCTCCAAATCTGCTCAGATCTGGAACTTAGACTCACCTTTGACCACCGTCATCGGAGTCAACCCATTCCTTCCCATTTCAACTTTATTTGTTTCTAATAACGTGGCTGGAGACCTCTCCGAGCAATAAAAATTTAATTACACAGCCTTGGAGCAATTCTGGAGCGAAGGATCGCGACCCAGATATGATTTGGACCTTCATAGCAGCAACTAGGATCTCTAGATTGGAGATTGAACACCTTCGAGTCTCATCGACACAAGAGCACTACAACGAGCTATACAAACCTTTAGGAGGTGCCGGCGACGTAAATCGACTGATATATCACCGATTGAAAGTCGACAGACTCTTCATTCTTCCATGTTCTTCCACCACTCCTTTCCGCCATCAGATCAAGAACTCCACTCCCACATTGGATCTAGGCCGTCAGATCCTCCCCAAAGTTGAGCCATGGATCATATATAGGGTTGGGCATCGAGTCGGGTCGAGTCGGGTTTGAGTTGGCCCGGCCCAAGCCCATTTAAGTATATGAGCTAATGGGTCGGGCCTAAGCCCATTTTATTTTCAAAAATTAAGCCCAAGCCCAAACCCGGCCCACACAAAATGGTTCGGGTCGGACCGGCCCAATTTAACACCTATGTATACCAATATCATGTCTTCCATTCTTCTTGCATTGTGTGGTTGTTTCTTATGCATGTTTGCATGTTTAAATTATAAGCGTGCTAACTAATTTGTGATTTTAACATTAGTTGTATGTTGGAAATAGAAATGTGGTAAAAAGTATGACGACTTAAACCACCATTCAATTCACCATTACATATTCTATTGTAGATGCGGGAACTATAACCCAATACAGATTGGTTACTTACAGTTGTACATGCTCTAACATTTGAAGACACAGATTCCATTCTTGCATATTAATGTAATAATCTAGTATATTAATGCAATAATATCCTCAATGCACGTTAATGGATATGATTATTAATGTGTCTAAGCATTTATTCTACACTCGAATAAGGATATTAAAGTAAAAACATAGTATTTGGAATGAACATGAATATAATTGATATAATTATACCGTACTAGAGATATGAATATACTTGCTTTAGAATGGGTCGGGCTATCGAGCTAACGGGTTTGGGCCTTCTCAAGCCCAAACCCGGCCCGATAATCAATATGGGCTCATTTTAGGGCCCACGGCCCGCCCACTAAATTTCGAGTTCGGGTTTGGGTCGGGTTATACGGGTCGGGTTTTGGGTCGGGTCGGGCCGGCCCAGTCGAATGCCCAACCCTAATCAGATCCCCCTCCAGATCGAAATCTAGCAGCCGGTCATGCACGTGAGCTGCCCCTGACTTGGTGATTTTTGCTCTCAAGCCCCTATGTTTTCTCTATTTTGTAAATAAGTCATTAGTGTCCACGTGCCATTATATGGTTGTTTGAACAATTGCATATGAGCCCTCTTTGTTTTTATTATTTGCGTTTAAGTCTGGTCTAAATTGTATAAACATGCATTGCACATGACTTCGAGTGATTTTGCATTATATATCCTTCATGTTTTTATTGTTGTTTGAACCTAGGAAATCAAGTAATCACCAATAGGTTTGTGCCAGCGTGACTCATGTGCATTGGCATGTGACCTTTGAGGTGAAATTACAGCTACATCCTTGGATTTTATTGTTTGGTTATTGCTTTAGCCATGTAAATAACTTTATTTGCATATAGGTCCATGTAAAGCTATGTTTTAATTCTTTTGTTAATTGTGTTTAATAAATTGCTAATTGCATTAAAAAATTCCCTAAAAATCATCTTAAGCTCCTATTAAGTAATATTATTACCACTAATTTTTGTATTGCATTTTATTTTATTTTACTATATTTAATAATTAAAAAACACATCATTTTCTCCCTGATCACATTTTTAATTAAATAAAAATTATAAAAACTTTTTGAAAATTTCAAAAAATGTATTTGTGTATTTTTATTTGTTTTATTTTTATACAATTCCATCATTAAATTCCTCATAAAAACTAAAAAATAGAACAACAATAAAACGCTAAAAAAATCATAAAAATTCACAAAAAAATCATAAAAATTCACAAAAAATACAAAAACATTAAATTACTTTCTAAAAACTTTGAAAATTCTCTTTTTTATGTATATGTTATATATATATATTCCTACTTTAAAAACCCAAAAATATTTGCATTATTTTTTATTTATTATTTTCCCTGTTTTTAATGGTTTTAAAATCCTAAAAATATAAAATTCCTTTAAAAATTACAAATTACTAAAAAAATCCAAAAAAATCAAAATAAATACATGATTGTTTTGTACATTTTTATGTTATTTTAAAAATATAAAAACTTTTTACTTATTTCTTTTACATTCTTTTTGCTTCTTTTTTAAAAATAAAAATATAAAAATTATAAATTTTAAAATCATGAAAATTACAAAATCAGAAAAAAATTATAAATATAAAAAAGTCAAAAATAAAAAGACAAAGCTTCAATAAAAGACCAAGACTTGTAGAAAAAGGACTCCTCTTTATTTCATTGATTTTCTTCTTTGATTTAAATACCCCTCGAGATTTTGTAGCCTTCCTGAGTTTAATCATGTATGATATACAAGTAAATAAATAGCAAAGCTAGTACTCTTGCTCACATTTCTTCTTTTATTTTCTTTTCTTGAGAGATTCTTGAATAATTTTTGTTGAGGGATATTTGGGTTACTTCGACATTTTCACTTGATTAATATAAATAAATAGAAAATCCCATAAAATCTATTATTCAACAACGACCAATCAACAATCTATCAAGCATCATGTTCGAAGTATCTTCGTGAGGAGGGGCTTGTTTTTAATAAATTATTTAATATAGAAGTGCATAGTTAAAATCAGGGACACACGCTAACTAATGTGATTAATAATATCTTAATACCTAAGTTAAGTGATTAATAATTCTACCTATGTTAACAATGCCTAAAACAATGCGATGCAATACTTGATGCATGAACAAGATGCATTTTATTTTTGGTTCATATAAGTTAAATAATATAACAGAATGACATTATATGCAAGCGTAGACTAATATAGAATTATGACCCTAAATTAATCAGATAATTAAGCAATAAAGATCAATGTAGATTCATAATTCATTTCATGCATCAAAGTTTCTCTAGATTCATTTAATGGCATTTAAATATCAAGCAAATGACACATTAGATATCAAATTAATTTCATAATATTAAAGGTATCGAATTAGTGAATAATCTATGCCTTTATATAGACATCAAATAAGCACTACAATGAATTTGAAGTCACTAAAAACATAGACCATATGCTCAAGATAAAAACATTTGAGTCCAAAGGCATAAACTCAAATAAAACATGAAATATATGCAAGAAACATCACAAACAGGTCCTGCCAGGGGGATAAATGCAAATATGAAATCCCAACACACATTCCCAATAAATAACCAAGTGTACTGGGGCATAATTGAAAATATGAGTCGTAGGCATGGTATCTGTGCAAAATACCCATGTGTGCTACGTGAGGCATGCGCGTCCTGGACCTGTGTGTGATTTAGAGAACTCGGGTGACTTCGATTGTAATTTTCCCATCCCATATGTGCATTGCACATGCGCACATGCTAGGAGTGAGGCATGGGGTCAGCTACATGTTCGTGACCATGTGGTAGGTCCAGATGCTTCAGAAGGTACCTCAGTCCCACCGAGGCTGGTGCTTTGTCTCTTTAGGCCAGTGACCATCATGGGTTGTTCGATAGAAGGATCAGATGGTACATGATCTTCAATCATGCATTCTCTTCCTCCATGCTGTGACGGAACGGGCATGGCTCCGGTAATGGTATTAGAGCTCCTCCTCATCCCTCTGTGAAACATGGAGGTTCTCAAAGCTTCATAAAGGTCGACAAAGATCCCAGAAGGTTGTGGAAGTTCTATGGTCTTCAAACAAATGCATCGATGATGGCTTACCGATGGAAATCCCTTAGAACAGAGACATCTTGGAAGCTCCGGCCACTGAAGGAATTGACCTATAGAGATTAGCACGTGTATAGATGAAGCTTTTTATGCACACTGGAGGTGAAGTGGAGGGTTGTCGAGCAAAGAAGGTGGAGCCTTTAGTGGGTTCTTCTCTGATAAGGTTGGAGAAGAAATACTGGATTGTGGGAAGGTTGATGAATCTGCATTATCATCTTTATTAATGTATTTTAGCTTAAATTACCTTATAAAACATATATATATATAATACTAACTCCATATTCTTACTAACGTGCATCTGTGTGTAAATATTGTATATTTTTATATTACTTTAACATAAAATAAATAAATAAAGGAAAAATAAAGAAAAATAGAATAATGTATATATGTAATAGTTACAGGCTAACTCGAACCTCGAGAGAAGGTCAAAACTTTTTTACTTATACTATTTTATTTATATATAAATTGACTTAAAATTAATTAATTTTCGAAACAAAAACTGTAAATAAAAATGTTTTCTAAATGATAAAAATGTTTGCAAAATAAAATCATGTACAAACTAAAAGGAACCACATCCAGAAAAATCATAAAGTGATAATTGAAAAAACAGTTCTGGCTCCATATGAACTTTGATTGAACCAAACTCACTTCCATTGTATTCTAGATTAATTATCTTTAAAGTGGATGTAGTTTCATAATTTATGGAGTTACAGTTTGAAAGTCGGTTTTCTAGCGTGGTTTTTGCAAATTGACCATGTATTTACTGTATTTATTTTTTGTATATATTATATTTTTAATAATTGTAATTATTATTTACAAGTAATATAAAGTAAATAAAATTTTTAATTAAAAAATTCTTTTATAAAATATTTCTTTATTTGTACGTGTATAATGTATATATGTATGTATTATATATATAACCTTTTTCCTTAAATATCGACCACAAAAAAAGAAAATAATTAACATTTATTATTTAAATTAATAAAGTGACGAAAATTATTTATTTAGTTACTTATATAATAATATACCACATGTTTATTAGACGTTTAAATCCTTTATTAAGCCACCATTATTAAGGTGACTCTTTAATTTTTTGACAATTATTTATTATTATTGTAATTCATAAATTTATTTTTTATTTAAATTATTTAATTTATTTTATTAATTCCACCACTAACTTCCTTCCTTATTTTTCTTTCATTCAAATTTTTGAAATTCAAATGTATATTCTTTCTATTTAATTGGCTCCTCCTCCCTCATTCTCACTTGAACAATCTTTGATGAGAGGAGCCCATTATCTGAGAGTCATCTTGTCGCAGAAAGAGTGCTTAGCCTCTGAGTCGTCCCGTGACAACCAGTCGGACTTCGTCGAGGCCATCACTATATTTATCTGCTCCCAATTGGTGAGATCCACATCCATTTCCCTCTTTCATTTAGATTACTTTTAGGTATAATTTTGAATTTAAATCCATTGCCATTTTTTTATTTTAGATCATAGTGTTTAATCTTAACTAATTACTCATCATGATTCTATCCATTTCTGATCTGATTTTTTTCATCTCACATTTTCTGATCTCATCACGTTCATTTCTATCTCTCATGACCTGCAACCTCTGACCACGCATGGTGGCCGGAGATCCGGATATATCCATCGCCATTCATCGGATCCGCAACCCGTTGACATATCTATTTTATTTTTCGTATTTCCAATAATTGGAATCAGGTCGTTATGCTCGCATACTCATTTCTTTATGTTGAATTAAAAAAATAAAAAATACATAATTTGTTTTTCTAACATTTGTTTTTCATGATCATATAAAAAATAAATAAAAATAAAAGAATTTCTGCAGTTTCTGTTTTCACAAAAAAAGTAGAAAAAAATAAAATAATTTTTGTTTTTTATCAACTGTTTTTGTGTCTAAAACAAAATAAATAAATAAATAAAATTGGGGTAGGACTGTAGCAGCACCCGTCTGCCTGTAGCCCCTGCTCGCACCCCACCATCACCCTCACGCCAGGGATCCACGCCGCTCACCATCAGCCAACGCCATCATGATCGCATGGGAGGAGAACCTTTGTCCTCTTACACCGCACGAGCATCACCATTGTTAACCACCACGTGAAGGGGCCCACCGCCATTTGGAGGAACTCACCGCTGTCCTTTCACCACGGAGGAGATTGTCACCCTCCTTCATCGCCCACCACCAGCTCGCCATCAGCCATGAACCTCTAGATCTCAAGTTGCTCAACTGCATAACATCGACCATCTCGCACCATGTTGCTCCGCCTACGAAGAGGAGTCCCTCTGCCATTTCCTGGTGCGCGACCCTACCTGGAGTCATGTTCCCATCTGCCGACCGCCTTTGCGCGCCACTTGCATAACATCCACCACTGACGCCACCACATGTGCATGCGTGAGAGGAAAGAAGGGTGGCACCCTACTTGAGAAGAAAGCAACAACATGAATAGTAAACCTTAGGGAATAAAAAAAGGATTTTAGAAAATTTACATTTCAGCCCCCTAGACATTTCAAAAATTGCGCAAAGCCCCTGCCAGAGACTCAAGCACGTGCAACACACGCCCCCACCTGTGTAATTTGCTATTTCTGTCCTATTGTTATTTCTGGTTATTATTCAATGCAAAAACTTGGAATATTTACATTTTAGTCCACGTTTCCTGACTTTAAATTTGTATGATCTTTTTGTTGGAATAAATAACATTTGTGCTCAATAAATTATGAAAAAATTAGCATAATCTCTAGCTTAGTTGTTCTATCTACGGTAATTTTCAACGGTTTTTATCATCATTTATTATTATTAAAAATAAAAAAACATGTCATTTTCCCTGTTTAAACTTTACAAATCCTAAATATTCGAATATTCCTTAAAAAATTCTAAAAAAAATTAGTTTTATTTTGGTGCATTTTATTTTTTCCAATTTTCATGCATTAAATATTTAAAAAACCTAAAAAAGTGTAAAATACTAAAAATCTTTAAAAAACACAGAAAATTGTAGAAAAATAAAAAATGTGATTTCGATTCTTGTTTGTACATAATTTCCTTTATTTTATAGAAAATAATTTTTACAATTTTTGATTTCATTTCATATTTTTAAATTGTAAAATAGTCTTATTTGTTCGTTGTTTGTATTTTCCCATATTTTTATTCATTTTAAAAATCCTAAAAAATCAAAAAATATCTAAAAAATTAAAAAATAATAAAAATTCAAAAAATAATAAAAATATTTTGTTTAGATATTTTTGGGCATTTTTGTTATATTTGAAGAATCCAAAAAGAAAAAGGATTGTTTTTTCTTATGAAAAAACTTGCATGAAATTTTATATTTTTTGAAAATTTAGAAAAAATTGCAAAATCAAAATAATTAAAAATTTGAAAATAAAAATATAGGAATGTAAAAAATAAAAATTGTAAAGATAAAAATTCCACATTAATCAAGGATAGTTTGCGTTTGAGATTCCCTTTTTCTCTTAATTGATTTTTCGATTTTTTGAATAACCCTCGGGAATTGTAGCCTCCCTGAGTTCGATCTTGTTCGCTATTCATGTAAATTATTAGCGAAATTTCTCTCACTTCATTGTTCTTGTTATTAATTATTGGCTTGAGAAGAAAAGATAAATTTGTATGCTGACGCTTGATTGGGTTGCAACGACTTGTTTATTATTCTTATAATTAAAAACCCGAGAAAAACATGTCAACAAAATGGTGTCGTTGTCGGGGAGGCATGACGAGGGTAGTTAGGTTTCTCTTTTGACCTGCTATTCGTCGTTGTAAATATATGTTTACAATTTTTCATTATTTTATTGTTCATATTCACTGTATTTATTTTATTTTTCTTGCATATATTTAATAATTGTGTTTCTTACACATTCTCTCTTTTCTTTTTCTTGTAAGGGCCCACAGAGCGAAGGAGGTGATCCTAGGAGAGCCGAAACACCCAAGCGAAGCGGAGGCTGCTTGATTCTTCACCAAACTACATGAGAGCGTGAGAGGAGGAAAAACGAATTGTAGGAGACCCAAAAAATTAGATTGCGTCTTCTTTGTTTCTAGCATTTGAACTCTTGTAAACGGACATTCATATGTTGCAGGGCTTGTTTTGCCAAGTCCCGGTGCACTTAGGGGACCTCACCGGTTTTGGTTTTCATCGCCTTATTTTTTCTTTATTTCACACAGATTTCGTGAGCCACTTATTGATTGCTTTCATTATTTGGTTGAGCTCGGTAAAACTAAGGTCCAAACACCCTAATAGAATATATGTTCCTATATCACGTTCGAACTTAGTCAAATAAAAAAAGTTAACTTAATTGGATTAGAAATCACGCACCGTAAGAAGTTGCGTACAATGCTAGCAGGGCCCATTGTAGCGGACATCGAGCGACTTCCAAGACCAGACTCAGGTCTTTCTTCTTATTAGTTAACAACAGTTCTTCCCATAATAGAAGATATTATCTAGGATGGTTCACTTGCATCATATAGGTTAGTTTACTTTCTGTATTTAAATTCTGTGCAAGATCATTTTGCATGTAGAGTGCTGGCGACAAGTACACATCTCTAATCTTGCACGCATCATTGTATTTAATCGTGCATTGGAATTTCCGATCTCCTTCCTTATTTTCACTCTCACAAGTTAAAAAGGAAATTAGACACTCGGTAGGCGATTCATTGAAAATATTCAAACCAAGTAACAACTGTCTAAAAATTGGGTTGCTAAAGAAAACTCGACCCTAAAATAAATGCAAGGAAAAATTAATGTTTTAGGGAGAGTAACTTCCTCATTGTTTGATTTATTTGTAGCGAGTGAACGACCCACACACTAATATAGAGCCACGCCTGAACTCTGTTCGTACTACTGTCTTGTGATTAGTGGTTCTCCAGTGAGGACTTCACCGGGTAGCCAGTAATCGGTCCAGGACTTCCTTAGCAGAGTGGACAGATTGGGTAGTTGATAAATGGTCCGCACCCATACTGGTTGGAAAAAACTAGTTGTGAGATTGGGACTGTCTCTTGAGCGTATTGGGTTCCTAACAGCTCGCTTAAACCACTATGATAGATTGTATTCTCACCTAACTCTAAAAATTGACAAGATAATTGACCGAACCTTCACGTTCTTCACATTGCGTTAAGTTGGTGAATTGGGGGTTTGTATTGTGTTTGATAGCTAGTGATAGAGATCCTTCTGTGTACTTTGTGCCTTCACTCATTTTCACTCTTGCACTGACCTTCGTTCTCTCGCATCGTGCCTATTGATTCCGAAGATGTCGGACCAGAGTATTTTCCGTTCAGACTTTGTGAACTCACTCTACTCTCCGTTCCGTTCACCTTCTATTCAGGGAGACTCACTTCCCGAATATTCCGCATTCTCCAAGTCACCTTTCACATCATCCGTCAACTCACTATTTGAGATTTGCTCTAATCTCAAACTAGTATCTTAGACTCCATCATTTTTAGGACTAATCGAGTGACATTCACATTTTCAGAGTCAGATACCAGACACTTGGTGCCACCAAAGGGAAAGGAATCATGTCAGAGCAGAACGATATCAACAGTACCTCTTAGCCGCTATCTAGTCTATTCAAGATCAGTTAACAGAGCAGGATGACTTTCAAACTGTATTAAGATATATGATTCTCGAGCTGAGACGAGAAAGACACGATAGGAGAGAGGAGGATAACATAAACCCTGGAGGTGGGAATGGAGGAGAAGACCCTGTAATAGAACTTGTGGCTAAGCTTACATTAAAGGAAGCCTATAATCCAGGGGTAGTGCAGGAAAATTCTTGGATACAAATCCCTGCGATTCATGGGTATTTGAAACTTACCTCTTCTCCCAATATTCTACAGAAATATTAATGAAGATCCTTATGTACACCTCCAGCAGTTCGATCGAATTTGTGGAACAATACACTACCCAAATGTGTCATTAGAGGTAGTGCAGATGATCGTCTTCCCATTCAGTTTGATGGACAAAGCTTTATATTCAGAAGCTGGTGGATGTCGCTTGTGGGGGGAGCCACTTCAACAAGGACGAGGATGTCCTTTATCAAAATTTTAAGGAGATGGAGGAGAGTTTAGAGGCTCTTTCTTCTTTACATGCTTTTCAAAAGCACCTCATCACCTCCCCTGGAGTACCCCACAAGGCTGTCAATATGACAGCACCGTACGAGGTGGATAGGGTTGACAACTCTGACCTGACCATCATTGGAAACCACCTATCCCAAGTGGACATAATTGAAAAATGATCCAAGGAGCTTGAGAAGCTTCAAGTGATCGAACAGAGGACGAAGAACCTGGATAAGCTGGATGAGATAACAAAGCACCTAGAGCTTCTTGTGAATACGATCAGTGTAGTCCACAGTGCGAGTGCAACATCCGATATTTCTACCAGGGAGCAGACTTCTTACACCTAGTAGAGCAGCGAAGGACCATCCACAATTCAGCATGTCTACTACGTACAGATTCCTGATCAGGTCCAACATCATTCTCATCAGATAGTCATGTACCAACAAGAAGTAGCCTACATTCCTAAGTAGCAGTATCTACCTCTGCTTGTCATTCAGGAGGTGAACGACATATGGTTCGACCGTGAGAGAAACCGGCCCCATCTGTCAGGACAAGGCCAGTTGGGTTCACAGCAGGGTCAGAGACTGCCCACCAGTTTCAGGGAGGCAGACATCAGCAATATCAACACCAGTAGTTCTAGCCTCACTATCAGCCTCCACCACAGTTCCAAAATTGGAGACAAGGCCGGCCACAACAATAATCTATGTATTTTCCTCATCCAACCAGCAACAGATTGCATATTATGGAAAGTATCCTCCTCATTATCAGAATTTATATGGTTACCAATAGCCTCCACACTATCAGTCTCAGCGACAACTAGTCATTGAGCGACTTGAGGCCCCTTCAGTCAGCCCAGCACTGGACCAACTTGCATTGCTCATGAAGAACATGAACGAACTGACTCAGCAGATTGACGACCTGACCACCACAATGACACTGATTCCAGCAAAGGTCTAAGCTAACCCCAACAACTTCAGACGCAAGGAGCAGGTAGCCAATAGCCCACCCACCCCCGAGACAGGTACGTCCCTTGATTTTACATGTTTATCTGATGTCATTCATCTCACAAGTGGTAGGAGATTACAACCACCTATGCATCAGTTGGGGTTGGGAGATCGAACCACTAAGAGAGCATTATCTTCTACATCATTTCCTTCACCAGCAGTTGAGAGGTACAATGTAGCAACACCTAAGTATGGAGTTCCACCGCCTTCGCCACTACCTTCACCAGAAAGATGTAGATCACCATCAATAAGGGAGAATATACCAGTCGTGAATTCTTCCTCTTCGCCAGCAACAACATCTCGTTTTGTTTTAGATTCTATTTTTCCTTCACCTAATTTGGGCAACACTGTACATATTTATTCTGGTTGTTCTGTTGTTCATGAGGATTCCACTTTGAATAATGGAAATGAATGTTTGAATATTTATTCTGATTATGTGCCATTTTCTTCTACTCTTAAATCCAAAAAAAATCAAAGATTAAAAACAGCCCTATTTGATCCTCGAGTGGTTGAGATCTTACAGAACATCTTTTTAAAGACGCCACTTCTTAAGACCATGCAATACATGCCTACAGTAAAAAAAGGGAATGAAAGAGGCATGCACACAAAAGTGTCAATCAAGGTATAATAAACGAAAGGAAATAGAGAAACACATCTTGACCATGGCAACAGTTCATGCCATCGGTAACCTCCCACCTAAAAAGAAAGACTAGGGGGCACCTCACATCCGTTGCCATATCTTTGTTAAAGAATTTGATTGTACTCTTCTCGATAGCGGTTCCTCCATTAGTCTCATGCATTTCTCTTTGCTAACTAAAGTTCGATTACGACCTTTTAAAACAACCAGGATGATCCTTCAATTTGCTGGTAGATTGATTAAGAGGCCAAGATGCCTTTTAGAGGATGTTATTGTAATGGTGCAAGGAATGAAATTCACTATTGATTTTTTTGTCATGGATATGGACACATCAACACCTTTACTCCATATCCCGATCATACTAGATCGACCGTTCCTATAAACAACGAAGCAGCATCTGATTATGGTACTGTAGAGATCATCTTTCACTCTCGCAGTAACAAGGTGAAAATTGAGACGATCTATGATCCTAGATCATCACCGCCACCAGCAACAGATGTGACAGAGAAAGTTATATCAAAGTCAGAAGACTGTGATTTCTTGTTGATTTCAAGAGATATCTTTTCACTGATTTCATTGATATCCAGGAGTTCCTTTCCCAAAAGGACTTTATGGAAAGCATAGTCAACATGAGTTCCCTTGGTGGTCCAATCGAGCTAGTTGTTGATGGACAGTTTGAGCTGGAGGCTGAGGATCAATCGGAGTCGTTGGAAGCACCTTCTTATATTCCTTTGACCCACTTTTATGAGATTATTGATGATACACCTTATTCTGAGAGTTTTGAAGTACAGATATATGAGCCATTCGTTGAACTTCCTGATTTATGCACAGATGAGAGACATCTTTACGAGATTATTTCTGAGATATCTAAGCCGTTAATGTATAAGAATGCTGAATACTCCGATGAGCCCCTCCTTTTTAAGTAGAGATCATTCATTGCAGATTTATTAGATACTCTACTTGTTGAGCTGTTAGTAGCCAAGGTGGGCAGTCCATAGAGTACAAATCACATACCATCTACCAGTACAGTAGTAGAGGTTATTGTCGAGTCGATTCAGACCCCACTTGAGCTAAAGGTTTTACCATCAACGTCGAAATATGCATTCCTTGTGTGTCCCCCAAATGTTTCCAGTCATCCTCAGCTCGCAGTTGACCGCTGAACAAAAATCTCGCATGCTAGAGTTCTTGAGAGAAATTGCAAGGCCATAGGATGGAATATCTTGTTGGAAATGCGAGCCCACGGCGAGCCATTATGCAATAAATGTTATTGCACATATCATTCCCTGATCTGAAATGAAGAATGAATAATTTGTATAATAGGTCCCTTAGTACAATTAGGGTTATGTACCATGGCCATCTTAATAATCATACAGCTGTTGATTCAACTATTGAATCATAGAGGCTGGTGCTTGGATGAATATCTAAAGAGTTAGATTGAGGACTCATCAAGCACTGTCAAATGATTATTAAGAGATGATCTCCAGCCTGAGTAGGAGATGGCAATCCTATCTCTGAAGGCTGATATCTGACCGACCTCTTGATGCAGGTCCTCTGCATAGGAATAGAGATTCGGAGGTGTCAGATTAGTTAGGTCAAAGAGTTGACTTAACGAGATCGAGATAACCAAAGTCCTATATCGTATGCTGTCATGATATAGGCACACATCCTCTGACCAGAGACAGATGTGTTACTATATGTCTGAGTGTGTACATTTGGCAGACCAATAGGTTGATGACCTAATCAAGGTCTATACACCGGCGCGCTGGTGTGCACATAAGGGCATATGAGTAATATGATCTCTCAAAGGGATTATACAGGTTCAGATACTGAATCGGAAGACATGAGCTCACTCATGAGATATTGGGAAGAATCAAATTCCATGCGCATGGTCGTCTCGCTTTGGAAGCTTGACTGAATTTGTAGGTCTGATATATACTTTTAGTATATGATCAAGACCTAGGTATGATATACGCTTTTGAAAGTGTATGATCGATACCAACTCCCAATGATCAAATGAGAAACTTACTGATAAAACCATGAAGTAGACAGTATAAAGTTGATCCAATACTTCGGGTTTAGTCTGAGTCTTCCAGTATGCAGGATGTACAGGTATTGGGAATACCTGAGGGTGATTTGATCATAAACGATTGTATAACCATGACGCTTCCATTCCTAGGGAGTGATGAAACGGGTCTGGATTTTAGTGACTCCTCTCAGTAGAGAAGTAATATGATCTTGGTCCAAGTGTTGGACATTGATCTGAATATGATTCAGATACAATGAGAAGATTAGATTTACGGTCTTGATTTAATCAAGCATCTATGGGAGGCCCGCGATCTGGATTTGAGATACGATCTCAATATCCATGTCACTATACGTGGAACAATACAATCGCCCTGTCCTTATCTCCAAGTATCTGCGGAGAGATTGCATTATTCTTGAAGGGTTCAAGAATAATTCCATAAGATCTAAGCAATGAAGAAATAATGATTAAATGTGATTTAATCATCTTGATGTGTGAAGAAATTATCCAATTTAATTAAATGTGATTTAATTAATGTGGATAAGAATAATGTGGATAGAAATATCCAATTATTCATAATATATTATAAATGTGATTTATAATGTATTAGAGAGAGCTAATTATAATTTATATGTGTTGATTAATTATTATTGTATTGGATACACATTGTGTAATTAATTAACAATATGAATTATATGTTGTTTTGGGTTGTGAATATGATTCACAATTTTTTCCATGGCAAGAATGCAATATTCTCAAAGATAATTGTGAATTATTTTTTTGGAGAATAAAACCCAATAAATTTGTTGTAAATAAATAAGAGAGATTCCAAGGAGATATGCAATCTCATGGATTTCCATGAGATTGCAATCTCCATGCAATCTCAAGGGGCGGCACATCATTCCTATAAGGAATGTGTGGCCGTCCACTTGGAAGGTACATGGAGATAAAATCTCCATGTATCTTCTCTCCTTATTTGTTGGGTTGATTTAGGAATAAATTATATTTGATTTTGTCAAATATATTTTGACCTAAATTTGTTGCTTTTGACAACAACAATCTTGGCCATTGGATTGACACAAATCAATCTCACCCATTGATTTTATGTGTCCCATGGATTGAGATCCATGGATCCCAAAACCCTATAAATAGAGAGGCATACTATGCTCTCTGAGAACTTGCAATATTGGAGCTCTCTCTCTCCCTCATTTCTTAATACACGCCAGCCCTCTCTCCCTCTCTTGTTGGTGGCCGTCCACCATACCCTAGAGGAGAGAATTGTCGTCGCCTTCGCCACCGCGCCGCCGCTTCGACGTTCTTCGGTTCTCCGTCTTCTTGGAGAGTTCCTCTCACAAAGGAGACGTTTGATCTCGTGCGACGAGATCAGGAGCAACCATGCTTGGATCATCTTCTTGGATTGCGAGGACAACGCGGTTCATCCCCGCGCTCGCAAGCGGTCTCGCCGACGATCGGACTTGAGACAGGAGGTCTCTTTTTTAGAGACTTGATCAACCACGCTTCAAGAGGTATTTCGTTATACTTGTTGTGGTTATAGATGAAACGATCTGAGAATGGTTCTTGGATCATGTGGTTTCATCGAATAAAATTTTTTAAATTCCGTTGCACCGAACAACTAGTACGACTAGTCGTTCTTCGTCGTATTCGATACGACGATCACACTTCCGTGATGCGCTTGAGGATAATTTCCATATCCTTCAAGTGGTATCAGAGCCTTAGGTCGACGGTTTCGAATATGATTCGAAAAACCGAGGACGACTTGGGTTCGTTTAGGTCGCGAAAGTTTTCATCGCATTTGATTTCGCAGATCTGTTTAGTAAATAAATTCGGCACTGTTTAAATTGTTTAAACACGAATTTAATACTTGAATTTTGTTCCCCATTAAATAAGGAAACCATAGGATCTGAGTTTACGTAAATCGGATTTCGTATGCTCTAGATATGGTTGTTTTAATGAACATGTATGCACTGTTGCGGGAACTGTAGATCTGAACGTTATTAAAATGTTAATTACTGTTTAGAATTGGCTCGAAATGCGTATAACATCACTTGGATTCTGTCCTAAATCAAATTAGCAATCTATGAAAATTGATTTTATCTAATTTGGATTTAATATGATTGAGATATGCTAATTTTAGTAAGAAGGGGTCACTGTTGAAATTACAGTCCTAATCTAGAACCAAGTGATTGTCAATTAGTGAAATTAATTGTTAATTTCGTGAAATAATCATGAAAAATATTTGTGAAATATTTGAAGATGATTATTTACATAATTGACTTGGCCTCAACCAATTAATTGATTAGATTTGATCTAAATCTTAATTGGAAACACATTCATCAAACTTAATATTTGATTGGTGATTGTCATTTAATCATTTAGTGAAATTAAATTGTTTAATTTCCTAGAATAATTGTGCATAAATATTTGTGAAATATTTGCTGATAATTATTCCCTTAAATGACATTGCCTTAACCAATAATTGATTAAGATGTGATCTAAATCATAATTGGAAACCACAATCTTTCAAACTTGATGCTTGAATAGGATTTGGGAATTTGTCTAGCAAATTTCCTTATAATAAAAAATGTTTTGATTATTACTATATGGTACAATTTCGGTTGAAGAACCGATGATCATCTCAAGTACAAATTAATCAATTTGGCATTATCCTTTCCCGAGGCGGATATGGTGCCTAGTCGGAGAGCATTGGGGTTGCGGGTTGCAACGTATGTGGTCCGTCCCACTCTCGTCGGTACTGGCCATGACAGCGGGTAGGGCCGGGATAATGTCCGAGGGATTAAGATGTATTTTTCTAATTATTAAAATTCGAATTAATACGTATTTTGAGATATTACCATATATGTATTCAAGTAAAATAATCAAGTTTGATTGATTGAACTGGATTGATAATTAATTTAATATGATTAAATTGATTATGTCCAATTGAAATACTCTAATATGATTAGAGCTAATAATTCCCTTGGAAGAATTAATTATGTGAATGTGATTCACGATAATTAATTAAAATTTGAATATGATATGGAGGATCACATAAGTGACATCCATGGTCTCCCGTTAAGGCGGAGGGTTCCGTCGCCAGGGATTGCATGTGGGAGACGCCTGTCCGAAGTGACAGCTCCTGTATGCAAGCGCATCTGGATCGGGCTCGTCGCTTCTCGAAAGAGTAAGGACGTATGCGTAGTGACCCCAATATCGGGTCCTCATATTATTGGGGCGATATTGGATTGCGCATAGCGAGTTGTATTCCTGTTGACGGTTGGTTCAATTAATGACGGGTCAACATCGCCTTAGGGGTGGTGGGCCCGGGTGTTAAAGACCGAATTGGGAGATGCAAGTTGGACTTGCAAGGCGGAATGTGTTCCCGCTTCTTTTTATCCGAGTTGTAGGTTCTCATATTATTGGGATGCAACAAAGATAAGGAAGGAGATCCCAGATCTTGCTTGAGATATAATGGTAAGTATATCTCTTACATTGAAAGTGATTAAGGGAATGAACTTTCAGTGTTGACAAGGCAAGACAACTTTGATATAAAAATTCCTAAATCAAAGTAAAATATGTATATATAATTACATACATTTATGCAAATTTCTTATTTCAGATAATCCTTCATTAAAACCCACTCAATGATATACTCAATAGTAACCAGTGAAATATCTTGGATTGGACTCATGATCCAGATATTGTACTTGCAATTGAACACATAATGTATGTGGTTGCAATGTGCAAATTTCCTCATAATATTGAGAAATGACAATTAAATAGATAATAGGACTACAAACCTAGGGTTTGTATGTCTCTATAGTCTTGGTATCATCAAATGTACTTTGGAAGTGACATGTTGATGATGATCATAATTGTCATATAATCCTTATAAATCAATGAAGATTTTCTGGCATACATATGTGCTCTTGACATTTAATCACGAGTGACATGGTTCTCTGCATTATGTAGAATGGTAGCTCTATAAAGAGATGATGTATTCAAATTGTTTGAGTACCTACCTGAACCTATGTTTTATGAGTTTAGATGGATGTAGATGATGAGTGTCATTATTCTACTGTCTATACTCTAGTCATTCATGAAGCTTCATAGTATTCATATTGTGTGAATCTAATGAAGCATAAATAAATGTTGAAATACTCTTATTTTGAATTCTTTTGAATTTATTGTAAGAGATCCTTAGTCTTAAGCAATGGTTGCTTATAGATAAAGGGAGCGCAATGGAAGCATGGGTTGGACCCAAGAAAGAAGGAAAGTCAAAGAGTTGACTGGACTTCTGTGACTTCCATATGACATCCAAAGAGTTGGATGAATGCCAATACTGTAATAAGTTGATGTGTTGATAGTATGACTATCAAGTCTGTCTAGAATCCTTAGAAAAGGACTCGGATGGAGCATCAGAATAATCTACATAAATCATTGATATTGACTTACTTATTGAATAAGATAAAGTCAAATAATTGTATCTCAATCTTCTGATGACATTTGCAATGGGTTGCATATGTTTTAGAAGACTGGAAAATTTGGTCTTAAAGGTTTATAGTTGTCCACATGAATATTGATGCAATTGTTGCAACAATCTCTGTTGGATTAATAGACTTGTTAATTTCAGTGGGAGAGCCCTTAGTCGTAGAGAATGTCTCTATGACCTAGATATAAGAATACACTCATTGTTTGTTTCTAAATGTTGGAAATAAACATGAATTCTGAGATAGAACTATCATAAAGAGTTATGATGAAGATATTTCAGATAGTAATCTAAAATCTAGTGGACTCAACATAAATTAGAAAAATTAATGAATGGTTCATTAACATTTCTGAATACTGAAATTAAACCTTAAGATCAATAGGAGGATGAAGATCATTTGACAATGATCTAGCATCAAGCCTTGGACATTTGTCTATTGATTTGATCAATAGAATAGTAAGAGATGAAACTTTAGAATGTCTAAAATTTCAAAACTTACATACTTATGAATATTGTCCAGTACACCCTTCTTCGGGAATGGTGTAAGATGCCAAGGTATTCAGGATCTCATACATATTGATGTATGTGGATCATCTATATCATAGTAAACATTGTGGATATGTGATATCTATTGATGATTGTATGATATGAGATTTCTTCTCTTCACCTGAGAAACCTTTGAAATGTTCAAAGATTTCATTAATTTTGGTTTAGAACCAAAGTTTGAAGGAAGATAAAATGAATTTGATCTAATCTAGGTAGCAAGTACCTACTAGATAAATTCGAAGAATACCTTATGGAGATATGAATATCATTTCTATCTCAATCCTCCTAACACACCTTAACTCAAAAGAGTTATAGGTAGATACAATTGGATCATGTGTGACATGATCTTATCAATGTTGAATTTTAGCATAATTATCCCTTAGTTTCCAGGTATATATGTGTAGTAGAGACTACAATGTATATCCTTGATAAGGTTCCATGTATCTTGGAATCTAGCACTTGAGAGTGCTGCTTCATTAGGAAGATAAAGGATGGTATTGGATACCTACTTTATGACCTTGAGATTCTTAAAATATCTCATCTCCGAGAATGTGATTCTTAGAGGTTGAGACTCTTGAGAATCAAGATGAAAATGAAGTGTAGGAACTCATTTATAATGAGACTCCTGAAATTGGAAACTAAAAGGACAATTAAAGATGAAACATTAATACCTCTTCAAATGAGTTTGAGGATGGATTCCATGTGTTAGAGAAATCTGACAATGATCGAACTTCATGTGATGAAGCTTCTGAAGATCATAGCATGGATAGATGGATAGCAATAAAAGTCTAATGTAGACTTCATATACAAGTGTTGTATATGGACCCTCGAGGATCCACCTATATGGGTAAGACCTGTAAAGGTGTAAATGGATCTTCAAGAGACAGGGAACCTGATGAGAAGGTAGAGATCTTCAAAGCACGGTTCGTAGCCATAAGCTACACACTGGAAGAGAAGACACTGCTTGCAATGAGACTTGCTCTTCGGTGACCATGCTTAAAACCGTCAGAATATTGCTAACCTTAGCTACACAACTTGACTATTGCATCTTCAAGATGTAAGTCAATATTGCATTCCTCTATGAATACCTTTTTGAGGATATTCACATGAAGTAGCCCCAGGGCTTCATGGTTGAGGAAAGCAAGGTGTGCAAACTAAGGAATCCATCTATGGACTCAAATAAGCTTCTTGAAGTTGGATCATAAGATTTGATGAAATTATAAATGTTATGATTTCAGATAGAATCTTGATGAACCATATGAAGCTTAGTGGGAGTGCTTTTGTGTTCATCGTGCTAAATGTAGATGATATCCTAATCATTTAAAAATGATATAAGGATAATAATTAGTGTTTTATAATCTGGTTGTTCCATAACTTGAAATAAGATTTCAAAGATGCCTCTCAGATCTTAGTTCTGAAGTTGTTCAGAAGCAAAGAGAAGAGGATAATGGGACTGTCACATTTGTAGTACACCTTGGACATATTCTATTCATAGAAATTCCAAGAAAGGCTTCTAACCCTTAAGATATGGTACTGACCTATCTAAAGGGATAACACCTCAAAGAGTTGAGGAAGTGAATGCTGGAACTACTTGCCCTTGGGCATCAGTTCTGAGAAGCCAAGTGTGTGCTAGATGTGTACAAAAGCCAGGTGGCTGCCATGCAGTGGGAGTAGTAAACTGTTACTAGTCCTACTATGGAAATAAAACACTTGGTTGCAGTAACAACAAAATCTTCATAGATGACAAGATTTTTTGAGATAGTGATCTCAAAGTCTTATCTTCAAAAGTTTAAGACTTTATAGATAGTGATCTAAAAGGTCTTAACTAAAGATACCTTAGGAGATAGAGATCTCCAGAAATAAGGATATTCTTATATAAGGATTATGGAAATACTGGTTATGATAATTGTTAAGCTGTAGTGTCAAGGACATTATAACTAACAAGATTGAGTATTAGTTGCATAAGATGCAACATTCGCATTGGATGCGAGCACTGTTACTAGGGATATGCAAGTGCCGTAAAAGGACTTGGCGTAGTCTCGCGGGAACAGAGTGACTGATCAACTTACCTAGCTATTTTCTAAATAGCCTATGATTGTCACATGAGTGCGGATTTAAATGATTAGCCCATTAATGGCTCTTTGGGCTAGTGGGAGATTGTTGGAAATGCGAGCCCACGGCGAGCCATTATGCAATAAATGTTATTGCACATATCATTCCCTGATCTGAAATGAAGAATGAATAATTTGTATAATAGGTCCCTTAGTACAATTAGGGTAATGTACCATGGCCATCTTAATAATCATACAGCTGTTGATTCAACTATTAAATCATAGAGGCTGGTGCTTGGATGAATATCTAAAGAGTTAGATTGAGGACTCATCAAGCACCGTCAAATGATTATTAAGAGATGATCTCCAGCCTGAGTAGGAGATGGCAATCCTATCTCTGAAGGCTGATATCTGACCGAACTCTTGATGCAAGTCCTCTGCATAGGAATAGAGATTCGGAGGTGTCAGATTAGTTAGGTCAAAGAGTTGACTTAACGAGATCGAGATAACCAAAGTCCTATATCGTATGCTGTCATGATATAGGCACACATCCTCTGACCGGAGACAGATGTGTTACTATATGTCTGAGTGTGTACATTTGGCAGACCAATAGGTTGATGACCTAATCAAGGTCTATACACCGGCGCGCTGGTGTGCACATAAGGGCATATGAGTAATACGATCTCTCAAAGGGATCATACATGTTCAGATACTGAATCGGAAGACATGAGCTCACTCATGAGATATTGGGAAGAATCAAACTCCATGCGCATGGTCGTCTCGCTTTGGAAGCTTGACTGAATTTGTAGGTCTGATATATACTTTTAGTATATGATCAAGACCTAGGTATGATATACGCTTTTGGAAAGTGTATGATCGATACCAACTCCCAATGATCGAATGAGAAACTTACTGATAAAACCATGAAGTAGACAGTATAAAGTTGATCCAATACTTCGGGTTTAGTCTGAGTCTTCCAGTATGCAGGATGTACAGGTATTGGGAATACCTGAGGGTGATTTGATCATAAACGATTGTATAACCATGACGCTTCCATTCCTAGGGAGTGATGAAACGGGTCTGGATTTTAGTGACTCCTCTCAGTAGAGAAGTAATCTGATCTTGGTCCAAGTGTTGGACATTGATCTGAATATGATTCAGATACAAGGAGAAGATTAGATTTACGGTCTTGATTTAATCAAGCATCTATGGGAGGCCCGCGATCTGGATTTGAGATACGATCTCAATATCCATGTCACTATACGTGGAACAATACAATCGCCCTGTCCTTATCTCCAAGTATCTGCGGAGAGATTGCATTATTCTTGAAGGGTTCAAGAATAATTCCATAAGATCTAAGCAATGAAGAAATAATGATTAAATGTGATTTAATCATCTTGATGTGTGAAGAAATTATCCAATTTAATTAAATGTGATTTAATTAATGTGGATAAGAATAATGTGGATAGAAATATCCAATTATTCATAATATATTATAAATGTGATTTATAATGTATTAGAGAGAGCTAATTATAATTTATATGTATTGATTAATTATTATTGTATTGGATACACATTGTGTAATTAATTAACAATATGAATTTTATGTTGTTTTGGGTTGTGAATATGATTCACAATTTTTTCCATGGCAAGAATGCAATATTCTCAAAGATAATTGTGAATTATTTTTTTGGAGAATAAAACCCAATAAATTTGTTGTAAATAAATAAGAGAGATTCCAAGGAGATATGCAATCTCATGGATTTCCATGAGATTGCAATCTCCATGCAATCTCAAGGGGCGGCACATCATTCCTATAAGGAATGTGTGGCCGTCCACTTGGAAGGTACATGGAGATAAAATCTCCATGTATCTTCTCTCCTTATTTGTTGGGTTGATTTAGGAATAAATTATATTTGATTTTGTCAAATATATTTTGACCTAAATTTGTTGCTTTTGACAACAACAATCTTGGCCATTGGATTGACACAAATCAATCTCACCCATTGATTTTATGTGTCCCATGGATTGAGATCCATGGATCCCAAAACCCTATAAATAGAGAGGCATACTATGCTCTCTGAGAACTTGCAATATTGGAGCTCTCTCTCTCCCTCATTTCTTAATACACGCCAGCCCTCTCTCCCTCTCTTGTTGGTGGCCGTCCACCATACCCTAGAGGAGAGAACCGTCGTCGCCTTCGCCACCGCGCCGCCGCTTCGACGTTCTTCGGTTCTCCGTCTTCTTGGAGAGTTCCTCTCACAAAGGAGATGTTTGATCTCGTGCGACGAGATCAGGAGCAGCCATGCTTGGATCATCTTCTTGGATTGCGAGGACAACGCGGTTCATCCCCGCGCTCGCAAGCGGTCTCGCCGACGATCGGACTTGAGACAGGAGGTCTCTTTCTTTAGAGACTTGATCAACCACGCTTCAAGAGATATTGCATTATACTTGTTGTGGTTATAGATGAAACGATCTGAGAATGGTTCTTGGATCATGTGGTTTCATCGAATAAAATTTTTTAAATTCCGCTGCACCGAACAACTAGTACGACTAGTCGTTCTTCGTCGTATTCGATACGACGATCACGCTTCCGTGATGCGCTTGAGGATAATTTCCATATCCTTCATATCTCAGATCTCTGTGGGATTAATCCAGCTTTGTTCTTGCATCATATCTACCTAGAGGATGACTGTAAACCCTCTCGTGAATGTGAGCGCCATCTTAGTCCAAATCTAAGGGAGGTTGTCATGAAGGAGATCAGAAAATGATGTGATGTTGGCTTTATATATTCCATTTCGGATTCCAAGTGGATCAGCCCTTTACATGTGGTCTCAAAGATATTCAGGACATTATCATAAAGAATGACCATGGTGAGAAGATTCCGACTTGGGTACCTACTTCATGGTGTGTCTGTGTGGATTACCGATGCCTGAACTCATCTACCAAGAAGGATCATTTTCCGTTGCCCTTTACTGATCAAATTATTGAAAGGTTGGCATGGAAAGAGTTCTTTTGCTTCTTGGAGGGGTACTTGGGACAAAATCAAGTTGCCATCGCTCCTAAAGATTAGGAGAAAACTACTTTCACTTGTCCGTTTGGCACCTACGCTTTTAGACGGATGCCCTTTGGATTGTGTAACACCCCGCTACATTCCAAAGGTGTATGTTGGTTGTTTTTGCCGACATGGTGGGTAGTTTCCTTGAGGTCTTCATGGACGATATCTCGATCTAAGGGGGGCAGTTTTGACACATGTCTTGCTCATTTAGACCAAGTTCTTCAACGTTGCTTTGAGGTAAACTTAGTGCTCTCGTGGGAGAAGAGTCACTTTATAGTGACTAATGGGATTGTATTGGGACATGTCATCCCCAAACATGGTATGGAGGTTGACCCGACTAAAATTAATGTGATTTCCAAGTTAGAGCCACCACATAATTTGAAGCAGTTGAGATCATTCTAGACACGTAGGATTCTATAGGTGATTCATAAAGGACTTCAGCAAGATCACCAGACCTTTGACTAAGTTTCTGTGTAAGGAGAGTGAGTTTGTTGTCGATGAGAAAATACTCCTTGCATTCAATTAGATGAAATAAATGATTACTAGTGCTCCTATCTTATAGCCACCTGATTGGTCTCTTCCTTTCGAGATCATGACGGACGCTTCACATTTCGTAGTTGGAGCTGTTTTAGGACAGAGAAGGGATGTGATACCATTTGTTATACACTACGCTAGCAAGACTCTAGATGAAGCACAATGAAATTATATAGTTACAGAGAAGAAGATGTTAGAAGTTGTGTTTGTGATAGAGAAGTTCAGATCTTACCTCATCGATTCCCACGTTACTGTATACACGGATCACACTGCCATACGATACTTGCAGGAAAAGAAGGATGCCAAACCACGCCTTATCAGATGGATCCTTCTTCTCCATTAATTTGATTTAGAGATTTGCGATAAACCTAGAATGAAAAATGTTATGGCAAATCACATTTTCTGTATCACGGATGTAGAGACCTTTGAGAAGAAGATGATCTCTATTCTGAAACCTTTCCAGATGAGGCCATTTTGCCTGTGGACTCACTCACATGGTATGCTCATATTGTGAACTAGCTTATCTCCAAGAAAGTTCCACAAGAGTGGCCGAAGTACAAGGTAGACATATTTCTATCAGAGATTCATTATTACCAATGAGAGGATCCATACCAATTTCACGAGGGTGCAAATTGTATCTGGGGAAGGTGCATTCCTTAGGAGGAACACTCCAGTGTACTTTATCATTGTCACAAATTAGAATCTGGTGGTCATCATTTGGAAAGCGCACAACAACAAAGTTTTTACAAAGTAGCCTATGGTGACCCACATTATTTAAAGATGCTATAGAGTATGTTCGAGGTTGTACTGACTGTCAGAAAAATAGGAGGAACCGTTGGTGCCAAAGAAACCATGACCCTAAGATATATACATATTTCTGATATTTTTTATGCTTGGGGCATAAGTTTCATGGGCCCATTTCCTGTCAATCAGGGATTTCAGTACATCCTGCTCGCCGTGGATTATGTTAGTCGATGGGTGGAGTCTATCCCCACTTGAGCCGTAGATAGTCATATAGTGTGTTCATTTATCAAGGATCACATTATTGCACGGTTTGAGATTCCCAAAATACTGATTTCAGATGAGAGAAGCCATTTCATTAATAGAGAAGTAAAGAATCTTGTGAATATGTACACCATAGAGCACAGAGTTGTGTCTCCTTACCACCCTCAGACTAATGGCTTGGCAGAAATTTCAAATAGGGAGATCAAGATGATATTGCAAAAATGTGTACGTCTAGATACGAAGAATTGGTCCCAGATGCTTGACTCATTTCTATGGGCTTATCGGACGACGTATAAGTCTCCTTTGGTATGTCTCTTTACAAGTTGGTGTATGGAAAACCTTGCCACCTGCTAGTGGAATTAATTCACAAATCTTTATGGGCACTCGGTGTATGCATTGTTGATTATGAGAAGGCAGGAAAGAACATGAAGTTGGATTTGAATAGATTACTGGAATTCCGAGATTTTGCATACGATAACTCACTCGTGTATAGGGAGAAAGTCAAGCGTTGGCATGATAAACACATTCAAAGGAAGACTTTCTCTCCTGATCAGAAAGTTTGGTTATTTGATGTTAAGTTGAATATATTTCCATTAAAATTAAAAAGCAAAGGGTCGGGACCATTCATCGTGAGAGATGTGCGTGACAATGTGAGTATAGTCATATCTGGGTTGTCATCTGACGCACAACCATTTGTTGTGAATGGACAGTTGTTGAAGCCATGTCTAGATCATGATACATTCATGCCCGTCGTTGATTCTATATCGATGGTATCCGATGATGATCTTTTGATTCCATCTTCTGCATCTGATACATGAGCTAACAATCCCTTGTATATCCTTTCGTTTCATTCTTTCTTCTCCCGTTTTATCGTTCACCTTGTGTATATATGTTATAATTAGGATGTGCTTTATCTTAAGTATGGGGGGTGAATGATTTGTGTTGTTCATATTCGTCTTGTTCATCACTCTTGTTATTGCTTATACTTAGGGATACTCTACCCTAAGTATAGGGGGAGTGATGTTGTTCATATCATCTTTTTTTGTATATTTCCGTTGAGTTCATACATTCTCTTCATCAGTTTTTCCCTTTTGTATAATTTACTATACTTAGGATTACTTGATCCTAAGTAAAGGGGGGATCACCGAATTCTATTTTTTCCATCTTTTCTTTGAGCCGTTGTAGCATAGGAGTCTTTTCACTTTTCTATACTTAACACGAGTTATGTCTTCCTTTGCCGCTCTCTGATCATTATGAGGACATAGTTCGAGCTAAGTATAGAGGGTATCGTATATATTGTATATATACTTTAGACATAACTCGTACTTTTAATATGATTATTATGGAGATATGTATATAAATTCATAAAATCCACGTGTGTATATAGACTTTGGTCACCTTTTATAAAAGTTTGTAGCAAAATAAAAAATATATAATAATAATAATAAAACACATATAAAAAAACAAAAAATCCTTGTATATACTTGTATATATTTTACTAACCCTTTTTTTCTTTCCTTCCTTACAAAAACCTCTAAAAACTGTAAAACTAAAAGTCTACATGTGCATCATTTTTTCTTTCTTCCAAATATTCGTAAAAAGTTCAAAACTAGAAAATTATTTCAAAAAATTGCATTGTACATATTTGTTATATTTGTGTATGCCTTTTTCAGGATAGTATTGACATTTAAACTAAGTTCGGAATGAAATTAAAGAATGGAGCTTAGTTGGACCTTAATCCACTTAATTTCAGAGGAACCTTATGAGAAATGGAATTAAGACTTTTCAGGTCCTAGTGAGTTAATTCTTTGAGTCCATAAGACTATGTTCATATGTCATCTTGATTAGTCTAAGTAGAATATTTAACAACACATTTGATTCTTTCAGATCGTGTCTTATATTGGATAAGCACTCTACACGTAGCTCTTCATGGAGGAAGTAGTGAGGAGGCAGAATCTTTTGGCTTGGAGTAGCATATGAGGGTAGTACATCTAGGCGGAACCTCTATCTTCCTCTAGGGAGGGAAGTGCACCTCAACCTGGTCTAGTGGATTGAGGTCTAAAGACAAGATACTCTGGGGTTGTAATAATGCTTCAAAAGAGTGATAGTCTACTAGCTCAAGAGGAAAAACTCCTTATGTATATGTTGCACCTTGTATATATTTTCAAAAAAGCTAAGAAAAGAAAAAAGGTTGAATCTCCAATATTGGATAGGCTTGATTGAAAAATAAAATGCATGTTAGGGTGTATATACAAGTGAAAAAAATAAGAGCTGCAAAGTCAAATTTTCGTAAGCTTGCAGCGAATGACTTGGCTACACTGGTCATGCATCTAAGGATAGGTACCTACACTGGTTACCATCCATTCTCTTCTCCATCCCCTCTTCTTGAGCTGGTTGTACTTGAACTTAAAAAGGAATATCCTCGCTCCTCGGGGAAAGAGTTGCTAGACCAGGGGATTAGAGTTACCTTGTCGAGAGGGGGATGTTTCTTTACTACTTTTGAGATGGGGAGCTACAATTTACTTACTCTGTACAAGTAAAGATTCATAGTCATAAGAATTTGTGTATGTAGACATAATCTGATCTGACTATTGAGGAGATCTGAATAGGAGTATTGCGGAACTTAGAGGCTGTTAGGTTTTAAATCCATTAACCATTAAGGTTCTGCCACACTAATAATCCAAAGGTCTGACAGAGCTCCATACTACAATTTTATGAAGATAAGATTAATACTCAATATTGTCTTAATTTCTTTAATTTTCCTTTCTTATTCTTTTATTTACTTATTCTTTCAAATAAATGTTCGCTAAGAGACTAGCAAAGGTAAAGCATAGGGGGATGATGAATCTGCATTTCATCATCTTTATTAATTTATTTTAGCTTAAAATCCCTTATAAAACGCCTGCATATAAAACTAACTCCATATTCTTACTAACTTACATCTGTGTATAAATATTGTATATTTGTATATTATTTTATCCTAAAATAAATAAAGAAAGAAAACTAAAAGATTGTATATATGTAATAGATACAGGCTGACCTGAACCTCGAGAGAAGGTCAGGACTTGACCTGATCGACCAGGAATAAAGTAGGGAGAGATAGGGTCTTTAAGCAGAAAATCCAAAAAATGTGTTGTAAATATTTTTATACTTACACTATTTTATTTATACATAATATTACCTTAAATTAAATGATTTTCAAAACAAAAATTGTTAACAAAAATGTTTTCTAAATGATAAAAATATTTGCAAAATAAAATCATGTATAAACTAAAAGTAACCACATCCAGAAAAAGCCATAAAGTGATAACTGAAAGACCAATTCTGACTCCATATGAGCTCAAATTGAACCAAACTCACTTCCATTGTATTGTAAATTAAATTATCTTGAAAATGTATGTGGTTTCATAATTTATGAAGTTATGTTTGAAAGTCGATTTTTTGGGGTGGTTTTTACAAATTGAACATGTATTTACTATATTTATTTTTTAATATTTTTAATAATTATAATTATTGTTAAAAAGAAATATAAAGTAAATAAAAAATTAATTTAAAAAATTCTTTTATAAAATCATTTCCTTATTTATACATATGTATAATGTATATATGTATGTATTATATGTATATAACTTTTTTCCTTAAATATCCGTCACAAAAAAATAACTAACATTTATTATTTAAATTAATAAAATGATAACAATTATTATACCACATGTTTATGATACATTTAAATCCTTTATTAAGCTACCATTAAGGTGGCTCTTTAATTTTTTACCATTATTAATTATTATTATTATTATTGTAATTATGAGAATCATTTTTTATTTAAATTATTTAATTTATTTTATTAATTCCACCACTAATTTCCTTCCTTATGTTTCTTCCATTCAAATTTTGAAATTCAAATGTATAATCTTTCAATTTAATTGGCTCCTCCTCCCTCATGCTCATTTGATCATTCTTTGATTAGAGGAGCCCATTCTTTGAGAGTCATCTTGTCACAGAAGGGTGCTTAACCTTCGATTCGTCCGATGACAGCGAGTAGTCCTTCATCGAGGCCATCACAGCATTTATCTGCTCCCAATTGATGAGATCCACATCTATTTCCCTCTTTCATTTAGATTAATTTAGGTGTAATTTTAATTTAAATTCGTTGTCATTTTTTATGTTAGATTGTAGTGTTTAATCTTAGCTAATTTCTCATCAAGATTCTTTCCATTTTTTATCTGGATTTTTCATCTCACATTTTCTAATCTCATCATGTTCATTTCTATCTCTCACGACCTCCCACCTTCGACCATGCATGGTGGCCGAAGATCCGGATCTATCCATCACCATTCACCGAATTCGCAACCTGTTCACATATCTATTTTATTTTGTGTCTTTTAAATAATCAGAATAGATCCGACGTGCTCACGTCCTCATTTTCTTATGCAGAATTTAAAAAAAAATAAAAACTACATAGTTTGTTTTTCCAACCTTTGTTTTGCAGGATCAAATAAAAAATTAAATAAAAAATTAAATAAAAAATAATTTATGTAGTTTTTATTTTCACAAAAAACAATAAAAATAATTTCTATTTTTATCTATTGTTTATGTGTCTAAAACAAAAAAAGTAAAAAAATAAAAATAAAATAAAATTAGGACGACATTGTAGCAGCTCCCGTTTGCATACAGTTGCCGCTCACACCCCTCCATCACCCTCACACCAGGGACCCTTGTCCCTCACCATCAGCCAACGCCATCGCGACTGCCTGGGAGGAGCACCTCTGTCCCCTTACACCGCGCGAGCATCACCATCGTCAACCATCGTAAGAAGGAGCCCACTACCGTTTGGAGGAACTCATTGTTGTCCTCTCACCACGGAGGAGACTGCCACCCTCCTTCATCGCCCATGACCAGCTCACCATCAACCACGAACCTCCAAATCTCAAGTCACTCTACTCCCTCACGTAGATCATCCTGCACTACACTGCTCCGCCTGGGGAGCGGAGTCTTTCTGCCATCGCCTAGTGCGTGACCCTGCCTGGACTCGTGTTCCCATCTACCAACCGCCTTCGCGTGCCACTCGTGAAACATCCACCACCGACACCGCTACCCGTGCTTGCATGAGAAGAAAGAGGGGTGGCGCCCTTCTTGAGAAGAAAGGAACAACACAAACAATAATCCTTAGGGAATAAAAAAGGATTTTGGAGATACTGCATTTCATCCCCTGGACATTCAAAACTTGCATAAAACCCCTGCTAGGGCCTCAAGAACATGCAATGCATGCCCCCACCTGGGTAATTTACGATTTCCATCCTATTGTTATTTTATGTTATCATTTAATGCAAAATTTTAGAATATTTACATTTCAGTTCATGTTTCCAGACTTTAAATTTGTATGATCTTTTCATTGGAATAAATAGCATTTATGTGCAATAAATTATGAAAAAATTAGCGTTATCTCCTTCTTAGTAGTTCTATCTACATTAAATTTTTGATTTCATTTTATCATCATCTATTATTATTAAAAAATTAAAAATCTGCAAATTTTCCATGTTTGAACTTTGAAAAATCCTAAAAAATTGAATATTGCTTAAAAAATCCAAAAAATTAGATTAGTTTTATTTTGGTGCATTTTATTTTCTATCTAGTTTTCGTGCATTAATAATTTTAAAAACTAAAAAATTGCAAAATACTAAAACTCTTTAAAAAATAAAGAAAATTGTAAAAAAAATGTGTTTTTTTCCTGTGTGCATATAATTTCCTTTAGTTTATCAAAAAATAATTTTCACAATTTTTGATTTAATTTAATATCTTAAATTATGAAATAGTCATGTTTATTCACTATTTGTATTTTCTCATATTTTTATTCATTTTAAAAATCTTAAAAAAACTAAAAATCTCTAAAAATTGCAAAAATAATTAAAAAGACATAAAAATAAAAAAATATTTTCTTTAGACATTTTTTTGCATTTTTGTTATATTTGAAAAATCCAAAAAGGACAAAGGTTGCTTTTCTCTTGTCAATAAACTTGCTTGAATTTTTTTTGAAAATTTGAAAAATTGCAAAACTAAAATTATTAAAATTTTGAAAATCAGAAAATAAAAAATATAGAAATAGAAATTTTAAAAAACATTTTTAAAGATAAAAATTCCACAAAAACCAATGATAAGATTCCATTTTTTTCTTAATTGATTTTTCAATTATTTAAATAACCCTCGGAAATTGTAGCCTCCTTGAGTTCTATCATGTTCGCTATTTTTGTAAATAAGTAGCGAAAATTTCTCTCGCTTCATTATTCTTGTAATTAAGTATTGGCTTGAGAAGAAAAAAATTAAATTTGTTTATTGACACTTGATTGGGTTGCAACGACTTGTTCGTTATTCTTGTAATTAAAAACCCAAGAAAAGTGTGTCAACAGAGGTCCTGATGGAGGAAAATGGGTGAACATCCACTCCGTCATGGATCTATGATCCATGACGAAGGTCAACGACACCTTAGATGGGAGTGAAGAGGGGATTGTGATGCGAAAAAAGGAGAAAACAAATAAAAACTAAAAGAAGCATTGAAGATTATCGTCGGTGAATGGGGTGGCTTGGGTCAAGGTTCTACGGATCCTCTAGTCTTTGCTGAACTCCCCCAGACTTAAGGAGCGACTCAAACAACGAGGGCAATCATGGCATGATCTGAGACCATGGGTCTCACCGAAGGCTTGGGCCCATGCTCGAACTTCGATTCCACCTCCTCCTGTCACGGGGAGGGGAAGAAGGCTAGGGTGGAAGCTTCTCATGAAGGGTGGACAAGATGCAATGGAGGAGATGGAGGTGGATTTGTGGAGATGGATGATGATTACATGATGATGATCGTGGAGATTTCAAACATTGTTTATTTGCCCTAGAAGGTGGTACTAGAAGTCTAACGAGCCACAAGATAGAGGATGATTGGGTCAAAGTCTAGAAGGTGGATGTGAGGGAGGGAACATGGAGAACGATTGAGAGAATTGGGAGAAGAAGGGTTGTCAATGAGATGAATGTGGGGGAGAGGGGCGTTACGGGTGAGGAAGACAAGACTGATCGCGATGATCAGACGGTTTAGAGTAGAGCGAGAATGGAGGGATATGCTAGAGTTGATAGGAAGATCAAATAGCTATGGAGTGGGCAGAAGCTAGCAGCTCAGATTGAAAGCATCAGAGGCAATCCGAGGGTGGAAAGAGTGAGCAGGTGGAGAAGAAGAGGCAGGCCACATGGGCAGTTGTGGAAGTGCCACATGGTCTAAGAATAAATAGAAAGGAGAAAAAAATAAAGAAAACCGTAAAACAAATATGCACAAGCTTCAAATCAAAAAGTGTTGAACATAAAAGTTGTGGATCTTTTTGGGATGTACAAGTTTCATGTAGAATAGAAATTCAAAGTAGGTCATATGTACATAGTAATATTTTTGCAAGTATTTTTAATGATTAAAAATACGTGTTTTAGTTTCTTTTGTGATTTTTGTATTTTAAATTTGTTGTTACTGTCGAAACAAATATGTACAATATTTATTTAATTTTTATGGATTTTTTATAATTAATAAATCATAGAAATAAAGTCACATTAATATAATTACTTATATACACTAATTAAGACTAGTTATGTACATGAGGTTAAATGTTAAAGTTAGTGAATAACTTTACCTTTTATTGATTTGTTTAAGTTAATTGGATAATAACTAAATAATATGATGATAAATCACATATTTATCATTCATATTTAAGCTTAATGACATGCAAAAGCACATTGATATGTTTTTTCTCATAAATTTCATTTGACTTTTGATCTTGGTGTTGCTCCTTTACGAATTTATTTCTTGCACGTAGTAGAAGTAGATGCAGATTAAACAACAACTATCTACGAATGAAACACACACAAGATTTATAATGTCCGCTTTTACAACAACTAATAGAGCTCATCCTTGTATCCTAGTAAAAGTAGATGTAAAGAGTATAGTAAATAGATCTTAATATAACATGTAGATATTCCAAATTTAATACAAGCTTCATAGACAGATCATTTTGTAACAAACAAGGCATTGATTATTGCTTCTTTACATCACACCTTACCGATATGCTAATCTAGATTGCAATATCTTCAATGACTAATTTTTATGTGTCTTCTCATTTTTCACCTTATCTTCGATATGAATAATATATGAAAAACAAATCACTCTAACCCAAATGAGCTTATTTTGAGTAAATATATAAAGACCTCAAAAGCATAATGCATGTTGGAGTTTTAGGGGGGGGGGGGGATCAACTAGAATACCACAATAATGACCTGGCATTTACAAAAGATAATAGGAAATCCATCTCCGTATCATATGCATCCCTTTTTAAGCAAATTATTGATTCCTTTTTAAGCAAATTATTGATTCCATCACACCATCATTTACTTCAATGGAAAAAAAATTGTCATCGCACCGACATCTGAGGGGATGGGTGTTGAATTGAAACGAGAGATCATCAAGAGTCCGTTTGGTTACTGGGTTATCTTGAGATAGTCTGGTGTATCCCCCTGTATTCATAGGTTGGAATTCCATCACAAATCAAGGTGACATCACATTACATTCCTTATTCCAAACCTTCTCCAACCCTCACAACCATCCAAACAACTACTATTCACATGAGGTTACCCAAACCCACTACATCCCAGTAACCAAACATGCCCCAAAGGTCAATAAGGAAACATGTAGTACCACAGAAAGGTGAGGGTTGTGATGATGCATATGCAAAAGAAGAGGAAGGTTGTCAATAAAATGGATAATAAAAAGGATGAAGAGGACTACGTTGCTTTTCATAAAAAGAAGAAGAAATGGACCAATACATTGAGGGTCCAAATGGCAGAATTTGATTGATTGCATGATCATTCATAAAGAGAATCAACTCAAAGACATGAAGGTCATGTATTTGAATCAAAACATTTTCATCTTAAAGTAGATGATAAAAAATGATATTAAGACAAGCAATCCATCACGAGTATGGCACTGAAATCTTACATTAGGATAATGAACAGTTCAACTGATACATGATAACCTATGGTGTACCTCAGATCATAGGAAGTACACTCAAATAGGCTCTCAAGTAGGAAGGATATCTCACTTAACATGGAAGAAAACTCTTGGGACATGAACAAGCATGACATGTTCTAGTTAAACAATATGTTGCACAGAGAATCTATGTAGTATCATTAAATATTAACAACTTGATGAATCTACCATGGTACTTTTGCATAATATGGTATCCCTTAACCAATCTTTTAAGAGGTCCGTGAGTTCTTCCCACTTCTATGGTACATTTAATTGATCATTAACCATACCTCATAAACAACTAACTTCTCTTGCTATTTAATAGGCCGAGAACTATACCTAATATCCCTCCTCTAGGATGCTAGTGATCTTGAAGGTCTCCTTGATAAATTGAGCCCATTGCTCAACCACCTTTATAATCCCAGTGAAACTCTTTAGGTTGGATTTATAAAAAGTTGTAATAGTATGCCTATCAAGGGTTCCGAGCCTATCTACAAAGCATCTTATGGCCTCTATACTAACCTATGTGTTGCTGCAATGCTTCTGATCTTAACATCGGTTCCATCAACATGAGATGTCATCCATACCACTGGTTCCTCCAACTCCACCGCCATCAACATTTCATTTTTTTATCACCATCGAGTATATGCTCTTGATCCTTCTATTCCATGTACTCATTGACTTTACGCTTGACATCTTTCTTCTCCATGTGCTAGAGTAGCTAGGCATGCAATCACTTTGCTTTGATAATCCTCCTAGGGACCCTCTATAAACAAGTTGAATTGATAATCATTATCAACCTCTAAAATTGAACAAATATGTTATAATCATAGAAAAGGAGTCTCATTTCAAAGGATATCTCCTTAGATTAATATTGAAGTATTTCCACATTGTTGAAGTGATCTTCTCTGATACCATCTTTGTAGCATCCTACACATGCAACTCGACTATCAAACTGTCTATTGGTGATAGCCCTAACTTAATCAAGAGAATACTACCTAGCGAAGATATAATAATACCACAAGATCCATCCAATGGCACAACCACATAGTGAAATATCCACATCAATTTTTATTTAAATAACATGATGGAAATGCAGTTAAGTCAAATTCTACTAGTACTCAAAATGTTCATGCATGAAATAGTAAGACACCCATGCACCACATTGTAATGGAAATGAAGGTACTTATATAAAAAAATATAAAAAAATATTGTCTATGAAACTAATAGACAACAAATTGGAGATTCAATATTCTAATGTGTATGCTCCTTCTCAACTTGAAAGATACAATGCAATTTTTTCTCATCGGCCGCCTTTTTTGGCGTAAAATGGGTTACATCAAGAATAAACCAAGTAGCCAGTTGAATGAAGGAAATAAATAAGTTGAATATTTGTATGTAAAGGTTTAATATGTATGTATAAGCAGGAAAAAAGGTAAGCTTTTCACAATCCTATACTTGTCTAAACTCATATTAAAGTTCTTATACTTCACCTATGTTATCAAGTATGGTTTAGTAAACTATCACAACTACACTAGGGCAAGTGAAGGTCTTAGAATGACTTGTCATCTCACCATTAGCATCATCCCAATTTTTAGAACTATAGTAAATAAGAAAAACAATATTGACATCACATATATTTTGCAACAAGAATTAACTAGAGCATGCATTGTTACTATACAAGTATTCATGCCATGCATTATCACATTACATCTACTTCATGATTTTTCACATGATATGTAAGTCAAGCATTATTGCATACAACTAGGACATATGTTATTACACACAATTAGGTCATGCATTATTACACACAGCTCGATCATGCAATACGACAGTGAATCTAGGTCATGCAATTTTATATTAAATAAACATCATCATACCTTTGAGATAATCAAATATTATACTTGATTATATTACAATTATAATTATTATTCATATTAAGTAAAAATTGTTACCAATGTGAGCCCGGGGTGAACCATTCCTACAATAAATGTTATTGTAATAAATGACTTATAAATAATATTGATTATTTTTTCACTTTCATTCTGAGATTGAATGAATGAATGCACTATAAGGTCCTTCTGTACAATAAGGGTTATGTACCATGGCCAACTTGATGATCATACATCTGTTGATTCATTTATTGAATCATAGAGGTTGTTGCTTGGATGAATATCTAAGGAGTTAGATAGAGGACTCATCAAGAATCGTCAAATGATTGTTAAGTGATGATCTCCAGTCTGAATAGGAGATGGCAATCCTTTCTTATATGGTTGATATCTGACCGACCTCTTGATGCAGGTCCTCTACATGGGAATAGTGATTCAGAGGTGTCAGGTTAGTTGAGTCAATGGGTTGACTTAACAAGATCGAGATAACCAAAGACCTATATTGAATGCTGTCACAGCATATGCATGCATCCTCTGACCAGAGACAAATGTGTTGTTATATGTTTGAGTATGTACATTTGGCAGACCAATAGGTTGATGACCTAGCCAAGGTCTATACACCGGCGAGCTGGTGGCATGTAAGGACATATGAGTAATATGATCTCTCAAAGGGATTATACAGGTTCACTTATGAACCGGAAGACATGAGCTCACTCATGAGGTATTGGGACTGATTAAATTCCATCATGGCCGTCGCGCTTTGGAAGCATGACATGAATTTGAAGGTAAGATATGTGCTTTGGGAAAGCATATGATCTATACTAATTACCAATGACCAAGTTGAGAAACTTAATGATCAAACCATGAAGACGACAGTGTAAAAGTGATCTATATCTTCAAGATGATCATAGGTCCTCCAGTATGCAGGATGTACAGGTATTTGGAATACCTGAGGGTGATGTGATCATAAACGATTGTATAACCATGACGCTTCCATTCCGAGGGAGTGATCAAACATGTTTGGATTTTAATGACTCCTCTCAATAGAGAAGTGACCTAATCTTAGGCCATGTATTGGACATTGATCTGAATGAGATTTAGATGCAATGGGAATATTAGGTCTACGGTCTTGATTTGATCAAGCATCTTTGGGAGGTCCATGAGATCTGGATTTGAGATGTGATCTCAACATCCAAGTCACTATACGTGGGAGAATACAATCGCCATGTCCTCATCCCGAAGTATCTGCGGAGAAATCGCATTATTCTTGATGGGGTTTGAGAATAATTCCAGAAATCTAAGAATTGAAGAATTGATTATTAAATGTCATTCAATCATCTTGATGTGTGTGGAAATTATCCAATATAATTAAATGTGATTTAATTATTATGGATAAGAATAATGTGGATAGCAATATCCAATCATTCATAATATATTATAAATGTGATTTAAAATTTATTAGAGAGAGCTAATTATAATTTATATTTGTTGATTAATGTTGTATTGGATACACATTGTGTGATTAGTTAAAAATGTAAATTATATTTTGTTTTGGGTTGTGAATATGATTCACAAATTTCCAATGGTAAGATTGCAATATTCTCAAAATTAATTGTGAATTATTTTTTAAAAATAAATCACAACAAAAGTTGTTGGATTAAATAATGGTGATTTCCAAGGAGATATGCAATCTCATGAAATCTCATGAGATTTATCCCACTTGCAAATCAAGTGGACGGCCACCATAACCAATATGGAAATTGGTGGCCGTCCACCATGGTGAATGGGAATGTAATCTCCATGTTGGTTAATCTTCCTTATTTGATTGGTTTAATTTAGGATTGATTTATATTTGATTTATCAAATATATTTGATCTAAATTAAATCATAATTTGTTGGCTTTTACCAACAACAATCTTGACCATTGGATTGAATATAAATCAATCTCATCCATTGATTTTATATGTCCCATGGATTGAGATCCATGGATCCCAAAACCCTATAAATAGAGAGGCATCCCATGATCTCTAGTGATATGCAATTTTGGAGCCAACTCTCTCTCTCTCTCTCTATCTCTCTCTCATTTCTCTCACATGCCAACTCTCTCTCTCTCTCTCTCTCTCTCTCTTTTGGTGGTCGTCAACCAAACCCTAGAGGAGATAGCCATCGACACCTTCGCCACCGTGTTGCAGCTTCGATGTTCTTCGGTTCTCCGTCTTCTTGGAGTGCTACGCTCATGAAGAAGATGTTAGATCTCGTACAACAAGATCAGGAGTTCATCGTGCTTGGATCACCTTGTTGGATTGCAAGGATCACGCGGTTCATCCCCGCGCCCGTAAGCGTCTTCTCCGACGATCGGACTTGAGACAAGAGGTATCTTTTCTTAGAGACTAGATCAACCATGTTTCAAGAGGTATTCCTTTATACTTGTTGTGGTTTTAGATGAAACGATCCGAGAATCGTTCTTGGATCATGTGGTTTCATCGCATGAAACTTTTTTAAATTCCGCTGCATAGAACGACTAGTACGACTAGTCGTTCTACGTCGTATTCGATGCGACGATCACGCTTCCGTGAGTGATGCGTTTGAGGATAATACTATATCCTTCAAGTGGTATCAGAGCCAGGTTGAAGGTTTTGGATACGATACGCAAACCTAGGACGACTTGAGTTCATTAAGGTCGCGAAAGTTTTTTTCGCATTTGATTTTCGCACATCTGTTTAGTGAATAAATTCTACCCTATTTAAAATGTTTAAACGTATTAATAATTTCCATTAAATAAGGAAACCATAGGATCTGATTTTACGTAATTTGGATTCCGTTTGCTCGAGATATTGTTGTTTTAATGAACATGTATTCACTATTGCGGGGAACTGCGAATCTTAACATGATAATGAGTTAATTGCTGTTTTGATCCACCTCGAAATGCGTGAAATATCACTTGGATTCTATCCTAAACGAAGTTAGCAATCTTTGAAAATTGAGTTTGACTAATTTGGATTTAAATTGATTGAGATATGTTAATTTTAGTGAGTAGGGGTCACTATTGAAATTACAGTCCTAATCAAGAACCATGTGATTGCCAATTAGTGAAATTAATTATTAATTTCATGAAATAATTATGGAAAATATTTGTGAAATATTGGAAGATGATTATTTCCTTAATTGGCTTGGCCTCAACCAATTAATTGATTAGATTTGATCTTGATCATAATTGGAAACACAAACATCAAACTTGATGCTTGAATAAGATTGGGTATTTGTGTAGAAAATTTCCTTATAATCAAAAATATTTTGATTATTACTACATGGTATAATTTTGATTGAAGAAGCGATGATCATCTCAAGTACAAATCTATCCATCTGGCATTATCCTTTCTTGAGGTGGATATTGTGTCTAGTCGGAGAGCATTGGGGTAGCGGGTTGCAACGTATGTGGTCCGTCCCACTCTCGTCGGTACTGGCCATGACAGTGGGTAGGGACTCGATAATGACGGAGAAAATCAAGGTGTATTTTCTAATTATTAAAATTTGAATCAATACGTACTTTGAGATACTACCATATATATATTCAAGTAAAACAATAAAATTTGTTGATTAAATTGGATTGATAATTAGTTTAATATGATTAAATTAATTATGTCCAATTGAAACACTCTATTATGAATAGAGTTGTTATTTCCCTTGGAAGAATTAGTTATATGAATATGATTCATAATAATTAATTAAAATTTGAATATGAGGTGGAGGATCACATAAGTGACATCTATGGTCTCCCGTCAAGGCGATGGGTTCCGTTGCCAGATATTGTATGTAGGAGATGCCTGTCCGAAGTGATAGCTCCTGCATACGATCCATTTGGATCAGTCTCGTCGCTTCTCGAAAGAGTAAGGATGTATGCGTAGTGATCCAAATATTGGGTCCTCATATAATTGGGGTAATATTGGATTGCGCATAGCGAGTTCTATTCCTGTTGACGGTTAGTTCAATTAATGACGGGTCAACATCACCTTAGGTGTGGTGGGACCGGGTATTAAAGACCAAATTGGGAAATGCAAGTTGGACTTGCAAGGCGGAATGTGTTCCCGCTTCTCTTTATTGGAGTCATAGGTTCTCATATTATTGGGATATGACAAAGATAAGGAGAAGATCCCAGTTCTTGTTTGATATATAACGGTAAGTATATCTCTTACTTTGAAAGTGATTAAGGGAATAAACTTTCAAGGTTGACAGAGCAAGAACAATTTGATTTAAAATACCTTAATCAAATATCATAAATTTGAATGTATATGATTATATGTTCTAATATAGTGCATTCTTAATTTTAGAAAATGAAGTTACTGAACCCACTAAGCAGGCTTCTTAAGGTCAACCAGTTGACCGGTCCAAATTACTCGGATTGGATCCGTAATTTGGAGCTTGTTCTTTCTGCTGAGCGCATAAGTTATGTGCTCCCCGAAGACAAGCATGATAGCCCTAAATCCAAGGAAGAAAAAGCATACAATGACAAGTATGATGAAGATCATGTCTTGGCTAGATGCTATATCCTGGGTTCTCTCTCCAATGTTCTTCAGAAGCAACATGTGGAGATGAGCACATGCTAGGAGATAATGCAGAATCTAAAAGATATATTTGGTGACGTTAACCGCACCCAGCGTTATAATATTATGAAAGAGCTCGTTCGCTGCAAGATGCAGGAAGGAACTTCGGTTCGAGAACATGTACTCAAAATGTTTGGGTACTTGTCTGAACTAGAGACTCTTGGGGCAAATATAGATGCAGACATGCAAGTTGATTTCATTCTGCTGTCTTTGCCCAAGTCTTTCAATAATTTTGTGGTTTCATTCCGCATGAACAAGTTGAACTTGTCGAACGCCGGTCTTCTTGCTGCATTAAAGTCTACAGAAGACGTAATGAAGAAAGATGGTCCCGCTGGCAGTGCAATGGTTGCACAGGTCAGAGGGAAGTGCGGTCAGAAGCAAGGTTCTCGGAAGGGCCCGACCCAGAAGAGAAAGAAGAAGAGTCAAGGCGTTGGCTCATCTTCTAGTGCATCCACACTGATAGCGTCGAAGAAATATGACATCTGTCACCACTGCAAAAAGTCGGGGCACTGGAGGCGTAATTGTCCGGAATACCTGAATCGTCAGACAAAGGTAAAGCCCCAATAGGTATGAAATATACTTTCATCATTGAAACTAGCTTTCTCATTGGACGAGAAGGAAGTTGGGTTGTACATTCTGGTGCTTCTGTTCATGTATGCAATTTGTTGCATTTGTTTCAGGAAACTAGAAATCTTGAAGAAGGGGAGATAGTCATCTAGATGGGATCTGATACAAGTGTTGCAGCAGTCGCCGTCGGGACTTGTCGACTATCATTATCTAGTGGTAGAGTCCTAGTATTTAAAGAGTATCTTTATGTACCTGAAGTTAGAAGGAATTTGATATTTGTATATAAGCTAGTTAGAAGTGGATATTCATTCCTTTTCTGTAATAAATTAGTCATAAATCATTATGATAAATATATTGTAGATGGTATTTTAACTTATGGTGGACTCTATGAATTGTGCATTGATGAGTATGTCATGAATGTTACAACCACTAATAAAACCCCTAAAAGATCCAGGGAGAATAAAAATCATTCGAATATGATTTGGCATCAAAGGCTTGGTCATTTGTCTGTTGATAAGATCAACGGATTGATAAAGAATGGACCTTTAGATTTTCTACAGATTCAATATTTTCCTACCTGTGAACATTGTATTCGAGCAAAAATGACTAGGATGCCTTTCCGTAACAAGGTCACAAGATGCGAAGGAATTATAGACCTAATACATACCGATGTATGTGGTCCCTTCAGTACCGCGACTCGAAATGGATATCGATATTATTTGACGTTTATTAATGACCATTCACGATACAGGTTTGTATTCCTATTACATTATAAATATGAAACCTTTGAAAAGTTCAAAGAGTTCAAGGCTTTGGTTGAGAATCAAATCGATAGGAAGATTAAACGGATTCGATCTGATCGAAGTGGGGAGTACCTCTCAGATGAATTCAAGGAATACCTTAAGGAGAATGGAATTGTTTCCAATCTCACTCCTCCTAGAACTCCCCAACTTAATGATGTTGCTGAAAGACACAGCAGGACCATCATGGACATGGTCCGTTCAATGATGAGCAAAGCACATTTACCTCTTAGTTTCTGGGGATATACAGTAGAGACTGCAATTTATATCCTGAATAAGATTCCTAGAAAAATCTATGCCTAAGACTCCTCATGAGCTATGGTATGGAACCAAACCTAGTGTTAATCACTTGATGGTTTGGGGTTGCTTGGTCCATGCGAAGAACGTGGATGCAAGTAAGCTAGAATCTCGCACTCGTGAGTGTTACTTCATTGGGTATGTTAAAGATGGTATTGGATACCAACTTTATGACCTTGAGACCCAAAAGGTTTTTGTCTCAAGAGATGTGAAATTTCTGGAGGATGATTTCCTTAAAGGTCAAGACAAAATTGAAATAGAGGAACTCATTGAATCCCCTGAGGATTCTAAGCTTCCTAGACCAGAATTTGAAGAGATAAATAAAGATGAAACACCCATACCTCTTCGAAGAAGTTCGAGGGTGGCTGCATCACCTGAAAGGTATGGATTCCATGTGTCAAGTGAGACTGACATTGATCCTACTTCATTTGATGAAGCACTCGCGGATCATGACATGGATAGATGGATGCTAGCAATGAAGTCAGAAATTGACTCCATGCATAAGAATGATGTATGAACCCTAGAGGATCCACCTAAAGGGGTAAAACCCATTAGGTGTAAATGGATCTTCAAGAGAAAAAGGGGACCTGATGGGAAAGTGGAGACTTTCAAGGCACGGCTCGTAGCCAAGGGCTACACACAGAGAGAAGGCATCGATTATGATGAGATGTTCTCTCCTGTGGCTATGCTTAAATCCATCAGGACACTGCTAGCTATGGTTGCGTACCTTGACTATAAAATCTGGAAGATGGACGTCAAGACAACTTTCCTCAATGGATACCTCGAGGAGGATATCTACATGGAGTAGCCCCAGGGCTTCATAACTGAGGATGGCAAAGTATGCAAGCTGAAGAAATCCATCTATGGGCTCAAGCAAGCTTCTCGTAGCTGGAACATCATATTTGACGAAACCATAAAGAGTTATGATTTTGTGCAGAATCCTGATAAACCTTGTGTGTACAAGAAGCTTAGTGGGAGCGCCATTGTGTTCATCGTGCTTTACGTAGATGGCATCCTTATCATTGAAAATGATACATGGATGATGACCAGTATGAAGATTTGGTTATCCCATACCTTTGAGATGAAAGATCTTGGAGAAGCCTCTTACATCTTAGGCCTGAAGTTGTTTAGAAATCGAGAAAAGAGGATTTTGGGATTGTCACAACATAGATACATTAAGAAGATTCTTGAACGATTCCGTATGGATAGTTCGAAGAAAGGATTCCTACCATTAAGACATGGTAACCACCTGTCTAAAGGAATGGCTCCTCAAACTGTTGAGGAAAAGAAAGCCATGGCTGGATGTCCTTATGCATCAGTTGTAGGAAACTTAATGTATGCCATGATGCGTACTAGGCCAGATATCTGCCATGTAGTGGGACTGGTAAGTCGTTACCAATCCTGTTATGGAGAACAACACTGGAATACAGTAAAGAACATATTCAAATATCTAAGATGGACGCAAGATTACATATTGGTCTATGGAGATAGTGATCTCCAAGTCTTGGGATATACAGATTATGACTTCCAATCGGATATCGATTATCGAAACTCGACATCAGGGTTTGTATTCTTGCTGAATGGTGGTGTTGTGAGCTGGTGAAGCAATAAGCAGGACACTACTGCAGATTCAAAAACAGAAGCCGAGTACATTGTCGCATCGGATGCTACAAAGGAGGTGGTGTGGTTGCGTAAGTTCATTCTGGAACTTGGCGTAGTTTCCTCTGATACTCCCATCCTGTTACTCTGCGATAACACGGGAGCCATTGCCCAGACAAAGGAACCCAGATGGCATCAAAAGAGCAAGCACGTGGAAAGGAAATACCACATCATTCAGGAGATTCAAAAGCGTGGTGGCATCATCATCACCAAGGTGGCCTCTGCCGACAACGTTGCTTATCCTCTTACCAAACCTCTGACATATAAGGTTTTCGACCAGCATGTAATAAGTATGGATTTAAGGATTGTTCCTGAATGGTTATGAGGGCTAGTGGGAGATTGTTAGCAATGTGAGCCCAGGGCGAACCATTCCTACAATAAATGTTATTGTAATAAATGATTTATCAATAAAAGTTATTGATTATTTTTTCACTCCCTTTCTGAAATTGAATGAGTGAATGAACTATAAGGTCCCTCTGTACAATAAGAGTTATGTACCATGTCAACTTGATGATCATACAGTTGTTGATTCATTTATTGAATCATAGAGGATGTTGCTTGGATGAATATCTGAGGAGTTAGATAGAGGACTCATCGAGCATCGTCAAATGATTGTTAAGTGATGATCTCCAGTCTGAGTAGGAGATGGCAATCCTTTTTTATATGGTTGATATCTGACCGACCTCTTGATGCAAGTCCTCTACATGAGAATAGTGATTCAGAGGTGTCAGGTTAGTTGAGTCAATGGGTTGACTTAACGAGATCGAGATAACTAAAGACCTATGTTGAATGTTGTCACAGCATAGGCATGCATCCTCTGACCAGAGACAGATGTGTTGTTATATATCTGAGGGTGTACATTTGGCAGACCAATAGGTTGATAACCTAACCAAGGTCTATACACTGGTGAGCTGGTGTGCATGTAAGGACATATGAGTAATACGATATCTCAAGGGATCCTACAGGTTCACTTATGAACCGAAAGACATGATCTCACTCATGAGGTATTGGGACTGATCAAATTCCATGCATGGTCGTCGTGCTTTGGAAGCATGACATGAATTTGAAGGTAAGATATGTGCTTTGGGAAAGCATATGATCTATACCAATTCCCAATGACCAAGATTGAGAAACTTAATGATCAAACCCTGAAGATGACAGTGTAAAAGTGATTTATATCTTCAGGATGATCATAGGTCTTCCAGTATGCAGGATGTACGGGTATTGGGAATACCTGAGGGTGATGTGATCATAAACGATTGTATAACCATGACGCTTCCATTCTGAGGGAGTGATGAAACAGGTTTGGATTTTAGTGACTCCTCTCAATAGAGAAGTGACCTAATCTTAGTCCATGTATTAGACATTGATATGAATGAGAATCAGATGCAATGAGAAGATTAGGTCTACGGTCTTGATTTGATCAAGCATCTGTGGGAGGTCCATGAGATCTGGATTTGAGATGTGATCTCAACATCCAAGTCACTATACGTGGAACAATACAATCGCCATGTCCTTATCTCCAAGTATCTGCGGAGAAATCACATTATTCTTGAAGGGGTTCGAGAATAATTCCATAAATCTAAGAATTGAAGAATTGATGATTAAATGTGATTTAATCATCTTGATGTGTGTGGAAATTATCCAATATAATTAAATATGATTTAATTATTATGGATAACAATATTATGGATAACAATGTCCAATTATTCATAATATATTATAAATGTGATTTATAATGTATTAGAGAGAGCTAATTATAATTTATATTTATTGATTAATTATTAACGTGTGTTGTATACACATTGTGTGATTAATTGAAACTGTAAATTATATTTTGTTTTGGGTTGTGAATATATTTCATAAATTTCCAATGGTAAGATTGCAATATTCTCAAAATTAATTATGAATTATTTTAGAAGAATAAATCACAACAAAAGTTGTTGGATTAAATAATGGAGATTTTCAAGGAGATATGCAATCTCATGAAATCTCATGAGATTGATCCCACTTGCTAATCAAGTGGACGGCTACCATAACCAATATGGAAATTGGTGGCCGTCCACCTTGGTGAATGGGAATGTAATCTCCATGTTGGTTAATCTCCCGTATTTGATTGGTTTAATTTAGGATTGATTTATATTTGATTTGTCAAATATATTTGATCTAAATTAAATCATAATTTGTTAGCTTTTACCAACAACAATCTTGACCATTGGATTGAATATAAATCAATCTCATCCATTGATTTTATATGTCCCATGGATTGAGATCCATGTATCCCAAAACCCTATAAATAGAGAGGCATACCATGCTCTCTAGTGATATGCAATTTTGGAGCCAACTCTCTCTCTCTCTCATTTCTCTCACACGCCAACTCTCTCTCTCTCTCTCTTGGTGGCCGTCCACCAAAACCTAGAGGAGAGAGTCGTCGACGACTTCGCCACCGCGTCGCAACCTCGACGTTCTTTGGTTCTCTGTCTTCTTGGAGTGCTACACTCACGAAGAAGACGTTAGAACTCGTACGACGAGATCATGAGTTCACCGTGCTTGGATCACCTTGTTGGATTGCGAGGATCACGTGGTTCATCCCCGCACTCGCAAGCATCTTCTTCGACGATCGGACTTGAGACAGGAGGTCTCTTTTCTTAGAGACTAGATCAACCACGCTTCAAGAGGTATTCCTTTATACTTGTTGTGGTTCTAGATGAAACGATCCGAAAATCATTATTGGATCATGTGGTTTCATCGCATGAAAATTTTTCAAATTCCGCTGCATAGAACAACTAGTACGACTAGTCGTTCTATGTCGTATTCGATACGACGATCACGCTTCCATGATGCGCTTGAGAATAATACCATATCCTTCAAAAATGAATTTCAACCTCCTAGTATTCTAATCTAACATGTCGTTGTTGTTTTTATAGTGATGCACCACTTTCATTTTCATCGCAGCCACCACACACTCTACCAAGTCATTTCAGGTTCATGAGGTCTCCTTAATTATTCTATCTAACATACAATGAGCCATATTGTATCATAAAATGACCCACTTTTTCTTTGAACTATAGTACCGCATTATCATGCATTTTAACAGACAACTAGTATGGAATGATATGTATAACATCTTCAAGGGTATTATGTGTTAGTTGCCTTAGATTCTGATATTGTCAAAGCGATAGTTTGTATATTTATTTTTGTAGTATGAATAACTTTTCTGATGGAAGAAACTACATCGTAAAAATATAAAATGTGCAAAAAAGTAATAAAGAAGTCATTAATCAAAGGAAAAAAGCATAGTTTCTAAAGATAAGCTCAAAGCATCATCATTTAAAAAGGTCAATACTTGAAATCTGAAGCTTAAAATCACTTGGAATGTATTTGAAGTCTTGGAAGCTCAAGAACTGGTAGATGACTACCACAGATGATTTTGTGAAAATTGAGAAGAAAGATGGCTTTCATGGTCTTTATTTTTGCCAAAAATTTGTCTTATAGATTTTACATTTTCTATCCACAAGTAAAAATAATTTCAAAATCAAATTATTTGATAAATCATTTCTTAGTTATCTGATTGCTCATGTTTTATAATGCCTAAATTATGTTTTACCACTTTTGTGAGATGTTCAATCACTATTTTTGCTAGCTAATTTGACTAATCAACCACCTTTTATGGCATGTTCAATCACTTTTTATTATTGGCTAAATTTTAATAGATCACTATATGTTCAATCATCATTCATCTACCTTTATTCTTCTATTTTGTGTTAAATCCATATTAAAACACCTACAAATACTGCTAATTTATACAATTTAACATTCAATATTCATCTGTAATTCGTGCATAAATATATGTTTATAAATACAAAATTAAATAATAAATAAAAGAAAAGGAAAGGAAAATAAATGAAGTAGCAAAGATACTTAATGACCCTAAATCTCGAGACCAATTCAATATTGACTAGGTCGATCAAGAATAAAGTAGGGGAGATGGCCAAATACTGTTCAAAATCCTAATTCTATACTCTATAAATAACTATTTTTACATTATTTTATTTACACTTATACACACCACAAATGAAAAAATGTTCAACATGAAACCTGTGCATATTAGTATATATAAAATTATAAAAATAATTGCTAATAAAAATCGTACACAGTGCAACTTGAACACACAGATGAAAAGCTACAAACCGAACTTCACATATCAATTTCTCCTCCATATGAACTCAAAATTCATCAAACTCACCTTAATTATATTTTAAATTAAAATATCTTTCTAATGAAGGTGGTCTCTTTAAAAATAGAATAATGATACGAAACCTGGCTTTCTAGGGTATAATTGTATGGTGTATCTATATATAATATTAATATATTTTATTCTTTAAGCTTTTACACTTCTTATATTTTTCAATACATGTATATATTATTTAAAACATATTAAAATTATAAACACAAATAAAATAGTTGAAATAGACCTAAAAGGTAATACATTGTAATACATAGGTACATATTATACCTATAAGATATATACATGTACTTAGTTATATATGTAAATAGAATTACTAAAATATATCAAAAATCTATAAATATGTATTTAATAATATTATAAATATATAAATTATGTAAATATGATAATAAGTATTAAAATAGAAAATAAAAATTAAATATATAGAACATAGGTAATTATATCTATAAATGGACATGTTAATATTAAAATCTCACAAATACTATTGTAAAAAATCACTAAAAACATCTCATAAAATAATAAGCATTTTTATATTCTAAGTTTTAATTAATAATATCAAATTAATAAAGTTTTATTTTCTATTTTGTTATTGGTCCTACGTGGATAATATGAACCCTTCAATTGTTGACCTCTAGTCATTGTACCATTCATGACTTCTGACTGTGTTAGAAACACTGACCCCCTTCCATTGTCGAATTTCCATGCCTTCCCCTCACCTTCATCTTCCTCGAGCTCACCACCATTCCAAACCACCCATCTTCCTCTCCCATACCCTAGGTGTAGAATCCACAACCTCGTCTTCTCCTGACGCAATCAACTTAATGAGATGTTCCATTGTTTATAAATAAGCTCTGTCTCCATATTTTTGCTTTTTGATCATTCTTCACTACCTGTAACCCACATCTCAATAGCCAGGGTGCCTCCTGGTGACAAAAGAGAGGTTCAATGAGTGTCGGTGTGGACAAAGGTGGACGGGGAAGCGATCCATCATCATCGAGCTTCAGCTCCGCAGAGGTCATCTACTCTAGGTATAGCCCTTGTGAAGTAGCTAGTTTAGATTAGTTTAATTGTATTTTCATTTCTTAGCTTTGTTTTAGTATTAGTTTAGCTTCATTTCGTGATATTTCGTCTAATTAAATCAACTCATAGTTTGCTAAAGCATTAGGTTCCAACCACATTTCGAATGTGAAGTCCCGCCTGTTTCGACCCCCTAAATCACTCCATTCCAATCTCCATCATTTCTCCATCAAATCCCCTCATCTTCCACCCCTCGATTTTGCTTGAATCGAGGTATCACATCTCACATCAGTCAGGACACTGAAGATCATGCCAACCACCTCATCCCATGTGCTTGCAGCTTCATCTTCAAGGTCTATGAGAAATCCCTTGAGTCTTTTTTTAAGGATAAAGGACCTAGGAACCTCCCTATAGCTCGAATCAAATAAGGAAGTGTCTCCCAGGTTGCCTAGGCCAAACTTCCCTTCCTGGTCTCTTCTGACGAGGCCTACTCATCTTTGAAGTGTCCTACAAGTGTGGAGTGTCCCCGAGGAGCTGCTAGACCGAGTAGGAGGACTAGAGCACGCTGGAGTCAAGGAGTACCATTGATCTAAGTAGAGAATAAAGCTTGTTCTTCCATGTTCTATTTTTGATATCTAGAGCTGTCGAATCGCTACCACAAACCATCTCTAATCTGTGTTGTCCATTCAAAATGAAGCAGTGTACTCCCTCGACCGTCCATTCAAATCAAAGCGACGCACTTTCTTGACTTTCCACATAAGTAGCTCCGACGTGGTGCAACCCCAGCCACCCAATCGTGCCTCACACGTGCCGCACGCCACCGCTAGGGGTAATTTAAAAAAAATCCCTTTCACCTTTTGCATTGTTATTTAGTTATGTAAATATAAAATGCAGTGTAAAATATTTAGGATATTCTGCTAAGAGGACCTCATACTTCCATGTTATTGCACTTAGGTCCTTTCTCATCATGTATATCATCATGTGAGACATTATAAATTTTGCAAGTGTATGCTTTTACTTTCTAGACCTATTATTAAATGGAATCTAAGTTTATTTAAATCGCAAATAAGTCCATGTTATGTATCATTTTAATTATTTTATTTATGCATATTAAATATTTTTATTGCTAAAAAAATCTTAGGAAATTATGTTAAGTGTCTGATATCATGCTTGTTCATGCTTTAATTTTATTTGGAATTTTAAATAATTTTCCAATTTTCAAAAAATACAAAAACATGCATTTTCTTCCTATCAAAATATAAAAACTCATAAAAATTTATAAAAAGTGCTCCAAAATTTCCAAAAAAACTATTATCTATATTATAATATATTCTACCGCATATCCAAAATCAGTAAAAAAATAAAATATAAAACTTAAAAATCACATAACCCTAAAATAATTATAAAATTAGGAAAAAAATAAAAATACAAAAATATAACTTTATATTTGTGAATTTTCTATATTATATATGCTATATATTTAAAATAGTTTTGACTAATTTTTTTACTTATATATATTTTTAAAACTCAAAAAATTAGGATATTTATTTTATTCGCTATTTTGTATATTTACAACTTTGAAAATCCATAAAAAATTGAAAAATTATTTAAAAATTACCAAAAATAGTAATAAATGTAACAAAGAGAAAAAATATTTCATTTATTTTGACTATATTTTGTCTTAAATAAAAATTCTTGTATCTATATTATCTATTATATGCATATTAATTATATAATATATATGATATCCATATTACTATTCATTATTAAATATATTATTTTAAAAACCAAAAAGAAACTAAAAGTTTTAAAGTTTTAAAATATAATATAAAAAATATAAACATAAAAATATAAATCAATTAAAAATCCATAAAATTAAATATAATTAAAAATCCACATAAAAATAAGAAAAATAAAAACAAGAAAAACAAATATACAAAAATAATTATTATTAATTAGCAATAATTACTAATAATTAACTACTCTACCATTTTTCTCCATGAGTTCGGCACTCTACATGCTAACCCTATACGCATACATTATAGAGTAAAATGTAATATTTTTTTACTCACATTCACATTTCAATGATTGATCTATTTATTGTGGGTTAATTGTTGGTTGAATTGAGGTTGGTCACATATCGATTCATTGTTTAACTTGTTAGACAGGAGATCGACTCTATCAGTTCACCAAATGGTGTCGTTACCGGGGAGCAACGTGTAGAGTACTTTGTTTATAGCTTGTTTATTTTCTTATTATTTGCTTTTTACTTCTTTTTATTTATATAGTGCTTATCTTTTCTAATCACTTTTCCTAGTGAACTTTGATGCGAGGTTCCGCAGAGCGAGGGCATATTTCTTAGGAGTCTAGAGCACCTGTGTGAAGCGGAGGCTGGCTTATTCTTCAGGAACTGGTAGGAGAGAGCTTCAAAGCCAATGAGAGACCGCGATGGGCAGAGTAGCAGATATTTTTGTTCTCATTTCATGAGATAGTAACTCTTATATTAAATGTAATAATACATGACAAACTTCGGACACTTGGGGACCCGCTCAGGTTTTATCATGTTTTCACTCCTTCTTTATTTTTGTTCACTATATATTTCCTATTATTTCATTTCTTTCTCATGATTTGTGTTCTTTGCCTTATTTTTATTTGCGTCTTTATTCATTGAGACCTTAGATATCTAGGATTTCTTGATCAATTAATCTAGGTCTCAAGCCATAATTATATGCATGTACATATATTTATCACGCTTGGACTTGGTCAAATCAAATTGATTCTTCACGCTAATAGAAATTTATGATCTTATGGTGATTTATTTGAATCCTTAGCATATATATTAGTTTACATTTATACGCAGATCACTTTGCATGTAGAGTACTGGAGCAAGGTACGCATTTCTATCTCTGCATGCATTCATAGATTCATGCACATCAATTTTTCCAACATATGCTCCATTTTTTCTTGGACTAGAAGAATTAAGAATCGGAAAATTTGTTAGGCGAATATTTGAAAATCAAAAATTGAAAATAAAAAAAAAATTAAAAGAAGGGGCTGGTAACTAAACTTCGACCTAAATAAAATTCTAAATGGACTTCATTATATTGGGTTCATAAAACCCACATTATTTACGAGTACCTTCAAGACTGAGTGAGGCATGGCTCTTAAGGAATAGAGCCCAAATCCCAGTCTGTAACTACCTTGATTATTACCTGGGGTTGAAAGAATAGCACTTCTACTGGTGTGTGGGCGAGTATGGCTAAGTCTGCTTGCATGCTTAGTCTGAATTACATGAGCATTGGGGAACTGCGACGACGGGTCCATGTATCATCATTCCACATCCGAGTAAACAAAACCAGGGAAGTATTTGATTCGCTACATCGTCTTCCTCTCTCTATTCTTTAGTTGAGTAGCAGGTCTAGATCTGATATCAAGGACCTCAAAAGTGCATACTACTATTACAAAGGCAGCGGTAAGTACAAGATTCTTGTCTGGTAGTACTTATAGGGGTAGTTCTAGGATCTAACTTTGAAAGATTTCCTGAAAACAACAATAAAAATTTACAAGATAAAAAGCTGAACTATCATGGCTTCACATGTGTTTAGTTGATGAACCCAATTCCATCCGTGTTTGTTTGGATCTAGTTTTGGTCAAAGTTCACAGTCCCACATACTTGCGCCTTTTATTTTCACTTATGTTATTTCATTTCTTTTTATTTTGTTCATTTTGTGCCTTCTGTAATTTTCTCTTCATTTCTCATATATCTTTGTGCTCGTCATTCCTCATCTTATCTCTATTTGTTTCTCAAGATATCAAGTTTGGGATGGCTTAGTCCGGACTTTACGAACACCAACATCAATTCCACAACTTCGACATCTCTAATAATTCAAGGTAATCCCCAGGAGACTAGTTCGAACTTTGTGAACCACTCACAGGACTCCTCATTATATTTTTCACCTAATAATTGAGATCATTCTTGTCCCGAATTTTATCCCTTGTGGATGGAGATCAATCTTTCTCCATAGACATTGCCTAAACCAATAAAGTTCAAAATTGACCCTATTATGAACTCTTCTCTGCATCTAGTGCACATTTCCAAATTGGTTAGGTTACATTTCCTTGTGCAGATCCAAAGACCGAATAGGACTTGATTTCATCTGATTTTGATTCAGAGATGGCTCCAAAAGAGAAGGCACATCAAGTTGAGCAGAATAAAGTGAATGCACAAATTCTCTCATCTATACAGGAGAACCAACAACAACTAATTGTACAGGTCATGCACAGGATGCCTTCTAAGAGATGTTAATGGAGCTGAGGAGAGATAGAGAGAACATATGAGGAGGAGGAGGAGGAGGAGAAGCACGTGCAGATGAACCCTGTGGATGGGAAGAAGAGGAAAGAAGAGAGGCCCTCAAGCCTACATTGAAAGAAACTTACAATCCCGGTGATGGCCAGATGACCGAGTGGATCCAAATTCCCCTGATCCACGAACACTTTGAGATGAAGCTGTAGCTCTCGTCTCTTCTTCCTGCATTCCATAAGAACATGAGTGAGAAACCCTATATCGATCTTCACCAGTTTGGACGCATATGTGAAGCTACACATTACCCCAACATTCAGTTAGGGGTTGTTTAAATGATTGCCTTCCCATTCAGCCTTCAAGAAAAGGCATTATATTGAAGTAATCATCTGCAAAAGGGGGCGGCGACTTGGGAGGAACTAAAGTCAGTGTTCCTCCACAAATTCTATCTCCTAGCTCATCTCAATCAGATGCGTGCCAGGATTTCGAATTTCTCCTAAAGATCCCATGAATCCATACATGAAGCATGGAAGAGATTTAAGGATTTATTGGAGAAGTGCCCCCCATCATGAAGTTCTGAAGACCAACTTGGTCCAACATTTCTTTGAGGTCTTGACTTAAGAGAATCAGAGGCTGATTGATGTTGTGTGTGGTGGCTATCACTTCAATAAGGATGAGGATATCGTCTAGCAGATATTTGAAGAAATGATTGAAGGAGAGGCCACCCTATATTCATCACGAGCTTATCAGAAATAGTTGTAGATCCACCACAATACTGTCAACATGGTGGTATCACATGAATAAGACATGGATGAAAGACCCAACTTGAGCATCATTGAGGGCAGCATGTCTAAAGTAGACATAATAGAGAAATGATCACAAGATCTTGAGATACTTGTTGTGATAGAACAAAGAACTAAAGATCTAGAAAAACTCGACCAGGTCACCAAATATTTTGAACTATTGGCCAACACCATTAATTCATGCCAGCCCGCGAGCCCATCAACCACGACGTCGGTCGAGCAGAAAGAAGCATCACAACCGCAAATTTTAGGGTAGCCCTTGTCAGTCTAGCATGTGTATTACGAGCAAACCCCTGATCAAGAACCACCACAACAGCCACAACAACACATGGTTGTCTACCACCCTGAGATCCAACCTTCTTATGTCGAGTTATTTTCCCAACTCCACCACAAATTCAGGAGGTGAACGATGTGTGGAATAATGAAGCACAACTGACCCTTCTTGGCATACATCAGAAGGGTTAGTCCTCTGCCATTAGGTCGTACCACCAATCTTATGGTGGTAAATTTGTCCAGAATAAACCTCAGCACAACCAGTCTCCAAACAATGACCTACTTGAAGAAAAAATTAGTGGTCGGTGTACCGCCAGCAACAGGTGTATCATCATTACATGGTTGGTCAGTACAACCAGTGTCATATGCCTCCATACTACCAGCAGTATCCTCCTCGCCATTTTTCTTCAAGTTACACGTCGTAGCTGCAGCATCATTATCAGACTCAATGTGGTCAGCACACTGAATCCTTAGATGTTTTTGTCAATCCATCCCTTTATTGTTTGACTCAGCTGGTGAATAGCCTATCAAAAATGAGGCAGAAGCCTGAAAACTTCACTACCACCAAAATGATTGTCCCAGTGCAGGTTGAGGCAAACCCTGACGATTTCAAGCGTAAAGAGCATGTAGCTTGTAATGAGTTCCACATCCCCATCGATTCAGGTATAAATGACCCTTTTACGTATCTAATGTTATGACTCTTAGGAGCAGTTGGACCTTGCAGTCGCCTGCCATCGCCAAAGGGAAGATTAAAGTTTCACATGGTCAATCATTCAAACTACCCTTCCAGGCCTCTTCCGTTGAGCCCTAGTCATCTTTAAAGAGTCCTATAGGTGCAGAGTGTCTCTAGGGAGCTGTTGGATCGAGTAGGAGGGTCGGAGCACGCTGGGGTTGAGGAGAATCAATGATTGAAGGAGACATGAAATCTTTTTCTTCAATGTTCTTACTCTGATAGAAAGCCGACAGACCACTACTACATCCTAGATCTAATATGGGTCATCCATTCAAATTGAAGCTACATGCTCCCTTGATCATCCATTATAAGTGTGGGATGTGGTGCAACCTTAGCTACTCGATCGCGCTTCATGTGTGCTGCATGCCACTACCTAGGATAATTTTATGCAAAACATCGCACTTTTTGCTTTGTTATTTGGTTCTGTAAATCTAAAATCGAGTGTAAAATATTTAAGATATTTTGTTAAGAGGACCTCATACTTTCCTATCATTGCACTTAGTCCCTTTCGCCTCCCATGTAGGGCAATGTGAGGCATTGTAAATTTTGCACGTGTGCTTTTAATTTATGGACCAATTATTAAATGGAGTCTAAGTTTATTTAAATAGAAAAAAATTCCATCTATATGTATAATTTTTATGCCTTTTATTTTATGCATATTAAATCTTTTGATTGATCTAAAAAACCTAGGAAGATTATGTTAAGTGCTTAATACCATGTTTGTTAATGATTGAATTATATTTCAAAATTAAAGTTATTTTTCAATTTTATAAAAATACAAAAACATGCATTTTCTCCATGTCTAAATAAAAACTCATAAAATTATAAAACTTTCTTTAAAAATTCTAAAAACTTCTATTATCTTTATTATACTACATTCTACCTCATATCCAAAAATCACTAAAATTTAAAAATATAAAACTTAAAGATCACACAACTCTAAAATCCTTATAAAAATTAGCAAAAATATATTAAAATCCAAAAATATAACTTTCTATTTGTGAAATTTCTATATTGTATATACCATATGTTAATAATAATTTGAGTAAATTTTGGATTTATATATATATATTAAACTTAAAACAATCTAGGATATATATTTATTCACTATTTTCTATATTTTGCAACTTTAGAAATTCACAAAAATTAGAAAATTTTATAAAAATAAAAAATAGAGAAAAAATATATTAAAAAAAGATAAAACGCTTTATTTATTTTATTTTGACTATATTTTAACTTAAATAAAAATCCTCATATCTATAGTATCTATTATATACATATCACTTATATAATATCTATAGTATCTATATTATTATACATTATTAAATATATTTTTTACAAAATATACAAAAAAATTAAAAAATAGAAAAAATATAAAACTAAAGAAACTAAAAATAAATATAATTAAAATCTGTAAAAATTAAATATAATAAAACCCCCCATAAAAGTAAGAAAAATAAAAATAAGAAAAATAAAGATACAAAAATTATTATTATTAACTAACAATAATTACTAATAATTAACTACCCTGCCAATTTTCTCCCTGAGTTTGACACTCTACATACTCGCCCTATACACACATTTTTTAGAGCTAAATCAATAAATTTTAACTCACAATGACATTCGCATTCGCATTCGCATTCGAGTGATTGATTTATTTATTTATGAGTTAATTGTTTGTTGAATTGAGATTGGGTTGTGCAATGATTCCTTGTCTAGCTTGTTAGACAAGAGACCGACTCTATTAGTTCACCATATATCACTTTTTAAATGAGTCGTATAATATTCAACTAACTGGTTGATTGCCTCTACTTGATTGATTAATCAATTGTCATTTTGATATATCACTTTTTAGATTTAATTGATCCATCGTATTTTTCAAGAATGTTTTCAAAGTTGAATTTATTTTGTATTTGATCTCCAACATCACAACATCTATAATTTAAGTATATATGGTCTTCGTATCGCATTCTTCACATACAACCAAGGAAATATAATTCTATTTATTTCAAGTAAAGGAATGGGATAGATTTGTAAGGGATACTGAAGCTCTATATACTCTCAAAGCAATCATCTTTTTCTCAAGAAGATTCCATGCGTGTGCTCCCAATAACTTGTAATCTTGTGGTATAAAAATTTATTGTTAACTTCTTTCGTTTAGCATTGTTGTGCACATGTACTTGAATATTGTGATTCTTTCTCCAAAAAGATAAAATATTCATTTAGAGTTTGTCCAAGGAAAGGTACATGTTGTATATGAGGTTGTGCTACCCTCAATTCAAGTAGGGATTGTAGAAGCAATCTTCATCGAGAAAGCGAAGAAAAATCATATAATGAGATTTTTTAGGTCACTACAAGAATTTTGTTTATTTACTAGCACATTATTGCGACCATAAGTAGTGGAATTGTTGTCAAAGTAGATATTGTGAGCAAAAACCACAACTAGTGGCCGTAATAGTAAATATACGACCACAAAATGAAGCAGGAAATTTCACACTTCATAATGCAACCAACTTTATGCTAGCCAATGTGCAATTGGTTATGGTTGCATATACTCTCGCATTCTCTCGTAAGTAACCCCCATACAGAATCCCATTTTCTCTTCTACCAATGTTCAAAACCCTCTCCTCCTTGCCTCCATCGATGACACCCCCCCCCCCACACACACACACAAAAGCCTCCTCCCTGGCGAGCATCTCCTCCTCGACCATCTGCGAGCGCTCCCTTACATACCGAGCGAGCCCCTCCTTCTGCCATCTCCTCCTCTATTATACCCATCTCATCCAACGGGCATCTCCTCCATCTATTAGTACTTTGTTTATACGTGATTTTAAAGAGGACACATATAGTCTCTTGCATATTCTTTGTGATTGTAGGACTGCAAGTGTGGATCTTAGCTCGATAAGATTCATCACTATTAAGTGAAGCATAAGCTCAGCTTTGTTGTTTGTTATTGTTCAAAAGTGTTGTGATACTTTTTATATGTATCTGTTTTGCAAAAGTTGTAAACCCATCAAGCTTCCACCAAAGTTTCTTTTTTAGGAGATCAAAAAATCATGAACTTATCGATCATATCTTGACATTGATCGATCATCAGTTAATATGTACTCCACTGATCAATCATACCGTATCGATCATTCTTTTGATGCTATCGATCACATTTTCAATTCTATTCAAACAATCATCAACTTATCGATCATAGATGTTCAGTTGATCGATCATTTATAGCTGATCGATCATACTTGTTAACTTGATCAATCATATCAAGAAATCATCTTTGATTTCTTACCAATTTATTTCCAATGACCATTTTTCTTGAGCCCCTATACAAGGAACATCGTACCCATTGTCAGAAGACACCATTCGAGCAATCACTCTTACCTCCTATAGAAAAGCAAAAGGATCTCTCTGAGTGATTTACTCGATTCTTTCTTTTGTTCATCGATTCGTTAGATCTTTAGAAAAAATACTCTTGGTTGAATAGATGTGAAGCAAGTTGTTCATTTCAACAGAGTTCGATCGATAGTTGTTCTTCAAGTTTTTTTGATAGCAGTCGTAGTTATTTTTATAGCCTCTGCTCAAAGTGGTGATATTTATTATATATTTTATGTTGATTATCCACATGTGATATCTCTGTGTTATAAGTGTTGTGATATTATCTGCAAATTTTCTTAAGCAACTATATTGTTGATTTATCATAATATATCATATGTTTCTTGTTGGAGAACTACTTTCTTAATATCGGTAGAGATAACACTAGCTAGAATATATTACTATTATATCTCTTGTTTCCCATTAACATCTTTTTGCAGGCCTTTAGGTGTCTAATCCTAAATGTGCAGAGAAGTTCCTAGATGTGGGTCCTCCAACGAAGCATGAAGAAAGTCGAAAGCTCGCATGTTCTTCTACTTGTGCTACGATGTTCGATGTGTAGTATTGATCTTGGTGTTTGATCCAAGATTATGAAGCATCGGCTTTGTAAATGGTTGGCATTTCCACGTAAATATCTCAGTCTTAATGAGGTATTTTATTAGCCTTGTAGTCGAGAAATCCTGAGTTAGGAAGACTTATGTCATGATTTTTACCCAAATGGGATTCCATGCTAAAATATTGTGCAAGTGTGCTAATTGATTTACTTGGTGAATTATTTCTTTCTTATTGATTATTATGTGAAGATTTTTAAAACTGCCATGAACCACTATTCACCCACCTCTCGTAGTGTCGTGATCATGTATGACAACTATAGCAAGAAAGGATTTTGAAAGCCAATCCATTGTCAGGTTACTACATTTCAACAAAACAAATTACAGCAACTAGAAGGTACGCATGCAAATCTTCTAGAGTTTGTTGATATTGATGTATGGAATATCATAGAATCCAAGTACATAAGACATGCTGACTTCTACTAATGTTGATGGAAAGAAAGCTATGTACAACTCAAAGGAAACGAACACCATCTTCTATGTCATTATTGTAGATGAGTTTAACCGAGTGTCAGCACACAAGATTGATTATGAAATTTGGAATAAGCTTAGTGTTTTGTACAAAGGTACAACCAAACTTCAGGAGTCTCAACTCAGTCTACAACAGCCGAGATATGAAATAATCAATGGAAATAGGATAATCTATCGGAGATATGTATACAAGATTCTCAATGATTATCAATAACCTCAAGAATCTCAAAGTTGAGATCAAGGATCCAAAACATATAAAGAAGATACTCAAATCTTGTACACCAGTCTTGAGCACAACTGCAATTGTCATCAAGAAAGCTAACGACATCAATACTCTCCTAGTTGACGAACTCATAGGCAAACTCTTAGCCGTTGAAGTTGAGAAATCTCAAACAATTGAAGTAGAAGCTGAAGTCAAAAAGAAGAAAGGTATTGCACTTCAAGCAATGTAGTCAACTTCAGAAGACAACTCAGACGAGAATCTGCTATGCTCACTAGGAAGTTCAAGAAGGTCATCTTAAGAAATGACGTAGAGAAAGGAAGTGATCTTGAGTGCTTCAACTGCAAAAAGAAGGGACACTTCAAGAAATATTGTCCACTCCTAAAGAGAAGTGGTACTCAAGAACCTCGAAGCCACGACACAAGAAAATGCAAGAAAATATTCAAAGAAGAGTGGAAAATAAAATCACAAAAACCATCGCAAGTATCTAAAGAGAAAAGCTTTTCAAGCAATTTGGGATTCTTCCGACTCCGACTATGACCCTTTAGCATATTATAAAAGTGGATCGGATGACTCAAGCAAAGAAGAAGCCTTGCTCAAGCTCATGGCTCTCGAAGATGAAGAGGTGACTTCTGAAGAACCTTATTTAAATAAATTAGAACAATATGTTTATGTGTTTCATATTTTAATGGTGAACCTGAAAAGGGAACATAAATTTCTAAAATTAATTGCATGCATCATATTAGAAGATCATTTAAAAGAGATCAGCTCTCTCAAAAATTCATATTACAGAATTCACATTTAGTTTTTCTCTTTCTTATAAACAGTATGAAACTAAAATTAAACTTTTTAAAACAAGCATAGATAATTTAAAAACCACTATAGGTGAGCTAAAATTAAATGCACACACCCTAGTTAATTACTTAGCAAAGTTTACTAAGGGTAAGAAAAATCTATACAAGTTTCTAGGAGGTAACTATCAGACTAGAACTAAGTATGGGTTAGGGTACAACCCAGAAAAGTGTAGTAGTTCTAAGACCGTTAAAATAGAGAAGCTTGTTTTAACTAATAAGAAAGCTCAAGGTCAATGTAAAGCCAAGAAGATTATGGAACCAAGGAGAAATCCAAGGAATCATACTAACCCTCCAAGGACACGCAAGCAATGGATTTCAAAGAAACCTATTAATCATCTTATAGAACATAGGGTTATTCAAAGAAGAGAAATTGAACATTCATTCATTACCAGACCGTATTTCACAAGACATCAAGTGAGACCGTACTGGCAAGTAGATCAAGGACAACATATGTTCGCAACATATGACTAGAGACAAGGGTCTCTTCCACAACATCAAGTCCAAAGTTGGAGGGACTATCACTTTTGACAATAACCACAAAGGTTTGATAGTTGGTGAAGGTACGATCAGAAATCATGATTAGTCATATTAGCCTTGTTGACGATCTAAAGCACTATCTTTTAAGCATGTCTCAAATCTGGATAAGGGTTTTAAAGTAGTGTTTTCTTCTTCTGGTTTTGAAGTTCTTATGGAAGACATGCTAAACTTATTGCTTAAGGGAGATAGGCACAAAATTATCTACACACTTATATTCGATGATTGTTCATCGCTAGATTTCCTTCTAATAGCACACGAAGAACCCTTATTCTGGCATAAAAGATTACGTTACATTCACATGAAGTTCTTAACTTACTTAAAGACCTTCCTAAGTTATCCTATGAGAAGATAAACATGTTTTCAACATGTGAATTAGGAAAACTCTATAGAAAACCCCTGAAGTCCAAAAAAATAAAAGCTCAAACAAATAGAGATTTTACACCTAGATTTATTTAGACCCACGAAATCCGAAAGTTTAAGTAGTTGTCGCTATTTTGCTACAGTGGATAATTACTTATGATATACTTGGGTTTTGTTCATTTCTTCCCAGAACTTAGCTTTCTCCAAATTTGAGAATCTAGCCAAACGGATTCAGAATGAACATGGATTTATCATCACTAAGTTAAGAAGTAATCATGGTGGGCAGTTCAAGAATGAGCAGTTTTTGACTATTGTGCTAAGGATAGGATAAAGCACGAGTTTTCTACACCAGAACATCAGCTCCAAGCATGGTTGAATGGAAAATTTGCACTCTCCAGGAATGCACCCTTACAACTTCATGTGAATCTGATCTGCCTAGATATGTTTGGGTAAAGGACGTAAACTTAGCATGTTGTGTTTTAAATAGTACTTTGATCCTACCATGATTAAATAATGTAGCTTTTGATCTCTATTTTAGATGCTCACAAAGGATAGGCTATTTCTGTATTTTTGGAAGTAAATGTTATGTTTTTAACACTAAGGATAACCTTGACAATTTTGATCTTAAGAATGAAGAGAGAATCTTTTTAGGTTATTCTTCAAGAAGCAAAACTTACAAGCTATTCAATAAGAAAACAATGATTGTCATTGAAGCAGTCAACATTTTGTATAATGAGAACTTTAGTAAGACTCTTCAGCTACATGAATTATAATTTGAGGAAGACACTCAAGTAGATCCCTCTAGTGTCCCTGAGAATAGTGATTCTCATGGGTTACCCTAGGATTTTAACTTTTTCAGATATCGTCTAAAGGAGTTGGTGATTGAAGACATCTCTAAAGGAATCCAAATAAGATAACACTTAAATTCCTTTGTGCTATCTGTGTTTGTATCCTCTGTGGAGTTGAAGTATGTTGATAAGGCTTGCAACATTGATTCTTGGTTAATGGCAATGCAAGATGAACTTGTTCAATTTGAGAGAAACCAAGTATGGGAACTTGTGCCTTGACCTGAAAACCATACGGTTATTAGAACCAAGTGGATTTTTAGGAACAAATTGGATGAGTCAGGGATAGTTGTCAGAAACAAGGTAAGACTTGTTGCTCAGATATATACTCAAACGTAGTGCATCGATTTTGACAAAACATGTGCACCCGTTGCAAGGATTAAGATAATCAGAAAGCTATTAGCTTTCACTTCAAGTTGTATCAAATGGATATCTAAAGCGCCTTCTTAAACAACTTCATTAAAGAAGAAGTTTAAGTCAAGCAACCACATGCCTCGAGACTATAACATGTTTTTAAGCTCAAGAAAGCCCTTTACGGAAGCAAGCTCCTCGAGCATGGTATGGACTCAAAACTTTCCTTCTCACCTCATGATTCACAGTAGGTAAAATTGAATTGCACCTTTTTGGGAAGTTTGTTTTATCTGATTTAATGATTATGTAAATTTATGTTGACGATATAGTGGATGGATCCATTAATGCAACTCTTTGTAAGGATATCTTTCGAGCTATGTAGGAACAATTTGAAATGAGTATGATGTGAGAACTCAAGTTCTTCTTAGGGTTGCAAATCAACAAAAGAGAGTCTGGTACTTTTTTTTCACAGCATAAGTACATGAAAGAGAGGCTAGTGAAGTTCGCTTCGACAAAGATCAAGTAAGTCTAGTCCGATTGCTCTGGTGACTCACCTCGACCTTGACAAGTCTAGTAATCTTGTTGAAAAACATCTATAAATAGGTATGATTGGCTCTTTGCTTTGTCTAACTACTAGCAGACTTGATATTGTTTAGCACATGTTTAGCATCACATTTTCAGGCATCACCATGAAAAGTCACTTAAAAGTTGTAAAAAGAATATCTCATTATTTTATTTTACAAAAAAATGGGTTCATTTTATTCGAAGATACATTCATTAGAATTATTTGTATAAAAAGATGCAGATTATGCTTTCAGTCGTACGGATCGATAAAGTACAAGTGGCAACTTCCAATTCATGGGGTATGCCTATGTTTCTATATTTTCCAAAAAGCAAACATGTGTGACTCTATCAACTACTAAATCATAGTATATACTCATGCCTCTAGTTTGTTTTCAATTACTTTGGACGAAAAATAATTTCTCAGACTTTAGTTTGATATTTAGCAAGAATAGAATACTGTGTGACAATACTAGCTCTATTAACTTAGCTAAAAATCTTGTCAGCCACTCTAAGGAAAAACACATCAATGTTAGACATTGCTTTCTTAAAGAAAATGTATTGAAAGGTGAAATCTATTTGGACTGCATCTCAACAGATAGGCTTTTAGTAGATATATTCACAAAACCCCTAATTGCACCTCAAACTATTAGAAGATACCTAGGGTTGTGAAATTTGAGTGATATTTGTTGAATATCAAATTCACAAAAAGGAACTCATTTAGGTCACATATTACATCAAAGAAGGTTGATCGATCATCAGTTAAGAATCGATAGACAACTATTGATCGGTCATGATAAGGAACTAATCGATCATCTAGTTGAAAGTTCGAAAATTAAAATTTGAAATTTTGGCACTCGATTCACTTTGAAAAATCCACCAAGGATGCAACCTAGACTTCCTTTTATGACCAATATGGTTGGAGACCTTCCTATTAGATGACACATCAAATCTCTTAACTTGGAATGAAGGACACATTAGCATCCATTAAAAGAGACTGATCTCATCCACCACCTCTCACATGCCTTTAAATAGGTACTCAAACCTTCCCTTTCCTCGCACACCTTTTTTAGAGCAAGAGGGAGTCCACCAAAGTTTGAGTTTTTCAAGCTCTAGTTCAAGCTTGATCGATCATTAGATAGAACCTGATCGAGAACCATCAATTGTTCACTTCTGGCGGTTCATTAATCATTTGTAAGTCCACTCCCTCTATTCTTCTAATTTCTTCCTTGATTTCTTATATCATATTAACTTAATAGTGTTCCTATGGTTATAAGAACATGTTTGCATACTCAGGATGACTCAAAGAGGTCCTACGTAGCTTTCCTCTTCCTGATCAGCATCTGTTAGTGATTGAATCTCTGCCTACTCCCACCTTTACTTCATGACCTCTCACCCAATCTCTTGTCATGTCTTCAATAACCACTTCCCGAAGTTTATTAGATTTTCAACATGAACATTGTAAGAAACATGTTTGGTCCTATTGTGTTCCCTAGACACCTAGATTCCCTAATAGATTCCATCTCTTCTGATGCAATCATCGAGTTCCATGCGAACCTAGAGGGCATAAATGATGCCACAACCTATCGCCTTAGCGCAACTGTTAACAAGACAACCATCATAGTAAACAAATATGTCATCTCATTCATCTTAAAATACTTGATACCAACCTGACCCTCTCTGAGGTTTTAGATGTGGTTACCCCAGATGAACTTAGGGAAGCTCCTATGCCCATCCAAAACTTTTGGTTAACCATTAAGGCTCCATACCATAGGCCCCTTACTAGGTTCCTCAATCGAGTCTTTTCATGGTGCTTTCGTAACTAGAAGTCAAACCTCACCCATGTCACTCTACAGGTTCATGCCCTTATCCAAGACTGACCATTCAACGGATCCTACAACTTGTGGTATCTTCTATCTTAGACCCTAGGTCAGATCATTTCATTGGAAATCTTGGTCACCCATATACTCCATCACTTTAGTGTTCACATCCCTCATGACCCTGCCCATACCCTGCGAGTTCAACCTTTGATGTGGAGTCGATGTTATTTACTACTAAGGAAGGAGGAGAACCGGAAGTTAAGTCGCCTGTCACCACTGTGGACTGACCCCTATCCTTCCTACCGCATCCTCTCACTTCTTTCATTCTATTCCAATGTCAGTCCACCCCTGCCCCTATGCCTTTAACTCCATTTGGGCATATTTTGAATACCGCATCTCCCCCAAGGAGCACATCAACCAACAGACCATGATCAATGCTCACTTTCTCAAGATCTGTCAGATCTGAGAGACGATCAATGCAATGATGAGTTTTCAGTGGGATATTACCTCACTCTCCAATAGTTATGCTCTGTTAACTAATGATCGATCTAAGATGTTGTATTGTTTGTCTGACAAAATGCATCATGTGTGCATCTTGCAGTTCCCTCCTGCTCCAGCATTCGTAGCACCCAGGACCCGAGCACCTCATGCTCGAATGCATCGCTCAGCACCTCAACGAGCCCTGAATACTCCTCAACCTTCCCCTCGACCTTCTAGACATGGTGCATCTTCCTCTCGATAAGGAAAAGACATTTGGATGCATGTGCTTGTCTTAGAGGCTGAATCTACATAGAAAGAAGAAACAAAATCGGAAGGTGAAGAATATGGTGTCCCATAGTATGAGTACAACTTCGGTACTCAAGATGTCATCGAGCTTGGAAAGAAGGCCAAGTGCTCACCTAGAGCACAAGAGGATTCTGATTATGCCACTTCTAACTAGTCATGTCTACGTAGTCTTTTATTTCTCTTTGCTTAGTTATCGCGTCTTTTAGTTTAAAGTTTCTTTTCATATCATGGAACCGATTTAAAACATTTGTATAATTGTTTATTAATTATTAATGAATTGTGCATGTTTACTTTCACACTTTTATTGTTTTTTAATTGACCATGAAAAATGAGAGAATAGAATTAAAACTTAAATGACTTAAAAGATTAATGGATTGAGGGGGAGCATTAAGTAAAAATAAAATCAAATTTTAAAATCATCACCCATCTTACAAGAATTAAAAGCAAAGTATTTTGATTCTTTAGTAAGTAGAGTAATTAAAATCGAGTTTGAAGTTGTAATTCAAATTATTTTGATTTATTGATATTCTTTGCATATATCAAGTTTGATTTGAAATTTCTTATGCTTAAGTGATTACAACTTTTAAGATTTTGAAATATTTTGCCATCATTAAAAATGGGGAGATTGGTAGTATTTTATTTCTCCATAATTTTAAAGATGACACGTACATAACATTATATCATACTCTCTCACATATTTTTATGATTGTATGACTACAAATGTGGATCTTAGCTCGATAAGAGTCGTCGCTCACAAGTGAAGCAGAAGCTCAGCTTTGTTATTTATTCTTATTCAAAAGTAGTGTAATAGTTTATATGTATTTGTTTTGCAAAAGTTGTAACCTCAGCAAGTTTCAACCAAAAGTTCTCTTTTTAGGAGATCACGAAATCGTGAACTTACTAATCATATCTTGATATTGATCGATCATCACTTATCAATCATGTGTACTTAGCTGATCAAACATATGTCATTGATGCAAATGACCATCAACTAATCGATTAAAACTCTTTAGTCGATCGATCATTTATAGTTGATTGATCAATGCTTGTGTACATCATCGATCATATCAAGAAATCATCTTTAATTTCATACCAATTTTGTTTCCAATGGCCATTTTTCTCAAGCTCTTATATAAGAGATCCCATACCCATTTTTGGAACATGCACCATTCGAGCAATCACTCTTACTTTTTCTAAAAAAGCAAGAAGCTCTCTTCGAGTGGTTTTTTCGATTTTCTTTCTTTTGTTCATCGATTCGTTCGATCTTTTGATAAGAATATTCTTGGTTGAAAAGCTATACAGCAAGTTGTTAAGTTTAGCGGAGTTTTATTGCTAGTCGTCCTTCAAGTTCTTCCGATAGCGGTCAGAGTTCTTTTGGCAGCCTCTACTCAGGGTAGTGATATTTATTACCTATTTGATAGTGATTATCCACCTATGATATAGGTATTATAATTGATGTGCTATTATATGTGATTTTTCTAATGTAATTATATTGTAGATTCATCTCAAGATATCAATTTTTTTCTTATTATGGAATTACTTTCTTGATATTTGTAGAGATAACACTATCTAGAATATATTACTATTATATCTCTTGTATCCAGTTAACATCTTTCTGCTGAACTTTAGGTGTTTGATCCTAAGTGTGGAGAGAAGCTCTTGAACTTGAGACCTCCAAGGAAGCACGAAGAAAGTCGGAAGCTCGTATGTTCTTCTACTTTGCTTAGTGTCTGATCTATAGTGTTGTTCTTGGTGTTTGATCCAAGATTGTGAAGTGTTAACTTTGTAAACGGCTGATATATCTGTGTAAATATCTTAGAATTTAGTGAAGCATTGATTTGCTTGTTTAATCAGGAAAATCCTGAGTCGAGAAGACTCAGGTCGTGGTTTTTACCCAGATGGGCTTCCATGCTAAAATACTATGCAAATGTGTTGACTGGTTTGTTTGGTCAATTGTTTATGTGCTTAATGATTATTCATCGAATTTTTTTAAAACTATCTTGAACCACTATTTACCTCCTTCTAGTTGTGTTGCAATCACGTAATTCGTTTTGTATGCTGATCAAATTGCAAGGATCCAATCAAACACAATTGTAAGAATGATATTGATCAGGAATGCAGGTTTGTTGTTTGGTATTTCGAGGATGAAATGGTTACAGATTCTAACTTCTTAGATTGGAAGTCTATGCAAATCGCATTGTTAGAAGTACCTTTTGGGCATATGGTCGATCAAGATCATCTTATATTAAATCTGGAAATATCTTGATTTTTGATACAACATATCGAACTAACAAATATTCAATGCCACTTGCACCCTTCAATGGCATTAACCATCATAGACAGACGACCTTATTTGGTAGTATGTTATTGGGAAATAAAACAACTAAAATGTTTACATGGCTATTACAGACTTGGTGAACTGGTATGCATGACAAGATGCCAACTACAATTATCATTGATCAAGATGTTTATATGCGAGAGGCAATCACATTGGTATTTCTTTATGCTACAGATAGTATTTGTAGTTGACATATTAAAAAGTGCTTTTATTCACTTGCATCAATTGCAATGTAACCATACTTTTGAACAAGATTATTATAAGTAGATTTTCAGATTTGGTACCCTTGAACTTGAAAGTAAACTATACCAAATAGAAGTTAGCTCAAGAAGACGTGTGATGTGCATCAACAGTGGGTCCCCGTATATTTGAAACATGTATTCTTTATTGGAAAGAGATCTATCCAAAGATCGGGAAGTATGAATTCTTTTTTTTTTTGATGAATATGTTCATTCTCAAACATCACTACCTGAATTTGTTCAGTAATATGAAAGAGCTTTGACGTCTAGTCAAGATGCTAAAGGAAGTGGAGACTGAAAATATTATCCTCGAAGCCCATTTTGAGTTCTAAGCATTCAATTGAATTCAAGCTTCCAAATTTTACACACCTGCCAATTTCAAAATATTTCAACAATATGGTTATGGGTTTGTCATTGCAACGAGATTTCAAAACAGGATGATCGAGGGATTTATGGGGTTTATTTGCTTATTAATAGAAGTCATGCAAATACAGCGAACTTTTCTTCAGCAACCATTATTGGATCTTGCCCATGTTAAAAATTCAATTCGGAAGGAAGGGCATGTTGTCAGTTGCTTTATATTTTCAGAAGAAAGGTGTTTGTCAATTCCATGATATGTATTTATTGCAGTGATGGTCAGCAGATGCAAAATTTTATGGAAATATTCAGTCATTACATAATTTTAATGATGAGAAGCCAACAATTGTCATGTTATGGGACCTTCACTCAAAACTCAATGAAATGTCTGGGAAGGGATATTTAAGTAAAAAGAATTTTTCTTGCAGTAAAGGAAATGGCATAAGCCAGTAAGAAGATGATTATAGAACTTCGTCAAAGACAAGTTCCTACCTCACTTGATGCATCAAGTGAGTCCATATTAGCCACCCATGAAAGTGCATTACATGATTTCGTCGATACTCATGATCCACGTGACGTAAAAGCAAAGGGATGACCAAGAAAGTCAAAGCCTATAAAATCAAGAATTGAAGTGTCTTCCTCTTGACTTAATGCGAAAAAAGGACTTAGCCAATATTGTAAAGGGAAAGATCATTATCAAACTACTTGTAAATTCGTAACTCATAACAAACATACATATTGTCATTTTTTTAGTTTCTAGCTTTATTTATAATGATTTAAAAGATGGAAAATACTCATAAAGCTTATAACAAATACACATGTTGTCATTTTTTTTTCGATTTCTAACTTTATTTATTACGATTTTAAAGATGGAAAATACTCATAGAGGTTCAGAAGTTAGACAACTTTTTTTAAGATGAAGAGGAACTCACATTGCCTTTATAAATTTATAATATCAAATAATCTAGTTTTTTTCTTTTGAAACCTTTATGTGTGCAGTTACTATGTTGGTCTAGTCTCTACTTTGACGTGATTGATATTTTTGTATAATTATTTGAAAGAACAAAATTTGTGCCCATTCATCTGAAGATATTGGAGTTGAAGAACATGAATACGCAAAAGACAAACATGGATTTTGTTATAAAATTTTGTGACGATGTCATAGCTTGAAACAAAAATCGTCATAATGATTTTATTATAGTTTTTCTAGTAATGTATCAGCTAAAGAATCTTCTAACTACAATTCCGTGGAAAACAATAGATGTTTTTAAATCTTTTTGACTTTCACATATTCGACAAGAATGTGGTGGGTTTGATGGATACATCTTAAATTCAAGTTATTGGTCAACTTTTGTTCTTGAAAGTATAAGTCCCTAACTAGTATTTACATGCGGTATTTAGGCTTGGATGGTACTTATATGTGATCGATGTTATATTCAAGAGAACTTAGTCATGATGTCGGATAAGATTCATTGTTAGTACTTTTGAAACTCAACAGCGATAAAATGTACATGTCTTGAATCATAAATTTTTGAATTTGTTGCATGGTACGGAAGATTGATTTCATTTATAGCAAATATCGAAGGAAAACGTAGCGAGCAAACAAGGATTTTAGTTGTTGTTGTTGTTATAGAGTTTGTCATAGACATGCTTATCTTTTTGTATATGCAAGTGATTTTGGAATATGCTCTGAAAAATGGTGTCTAATTGCGAAGCTGTAATTCTAATATGAATATTCGCACACATGCAAATTTGGGTAAAATAACGGGTTTTTATCACATGTGTCCTTATTTTCTGCAATATCAATCATATCTCTCTCTTTTTGGGAATATTAGTTGTACCCAGTAATGCTTGCAAAATTCACAATTTTGTCCCTTTTTAATATCAGTTCGGCCCCTGCTTTACCTTAACAGAAGGGCAGAATTGTAAATTTTGTAAGAAGGTAGAGGTACAACTGATATTTCAAAAAAGAGAAGAGCATAACATATATTGCAGAAGTTAAGAAGAGCACAAGTGACCAAAACCAGAAAAATTTTGCGCAGTCCACAAATTTAAGTTGTCAATCCATCCCAAGGAAATGCTATATATTTCGATTCTATTGTCTGTCGATTTAAAAACATATTCGAAAAATGATGAAGAGATCCTAACTATTTCTCCTAGGATCCAAGTATTAACAACTAAATGTATTCAACTACTAAGCTTTAACTATTGATCAAAAGCTATCAAAAAAGCAACCCTTATGATGCAAGTACTAAACTCTTATCAAAAGAAAATACTCTTATCAAAAGAAAATATCGATTTATTACAGTGGAACAAAACAATCACGTGATAAGAATATATCAAATTAGTCACAGCACTTCCCACACAAATCCAAGTAATATAAACTTCGACCGTGTGTTTGCTTCGGGAATAAGTAGGAATAAATGTGAGGAATAAGATGTAATAAAGCACTACTTTTGTTCAGCTGGAAAAATAAGAATAAGGTGAAATAATGGTAGATAAAGTAGAATAAAGATAAGAATAAAAGTATAATAAGGGTACAAAGAGATGTACATGTAAGAATAGTCGTACGATGAAAGAGAGGGGAATAACATCCTTATTCTTGAGGTTATTCCCCAGATAAGCGATATAATGACGCCATATACTTATTACCATAACTTAGAGAGCTACCAGTTTCACATAAATGATGAAGTAAACTCTTTTCGAATTTAGTTTCATGCTTCCATTACGTCTTCCACTATTGTAGCATAAAAAATACAAATATATTTTTATAGTTTCTCGTGGCTTCATTATATAGTTTCTCTTGATGGAGCTCAAGTATTGGATACAACAGGAATTGGATTAGTGTGTATGTATGCATGTGCGTTTGCGTGGGTGTGAGAGAGAGAAAAGAGACTGTGTCCGTGGCCGAGGATGGATCGTCGTGCTATATTACAACGGACCATCCCATGGAGATCGGACGGCCCTCATAGGGGACAAGGAATAGTGGCCATCTATGAGGGTCGTCCGATCTTTTATCAGACATGGTTAAATTTGCATTTTTTTTGTCAAGTAAAATAGAAATTAAAATGGTTGAACTTGATTTATACTATAAAATAAAGACTATTAAAATTTCGTCGAGTCATTCGGAGTTATGTAACGCATTCATCAAGTGATCCATGATTCATTTCACATGCACCGTTGATTATTTATTAATGCATTATGGTGTTCACATTAAGAATTAGACATTTGTAACTTAGTGGGAACACAAAGCTGTGTACTCATGGGCATATACTTTATGCCCTCTTTGTGTATGTGCATGCGGGTGCGTGTGTATGTGCGTGTGTGTATGAGCATGTGGGCTTGTTCGTGCATGCATGTGGGCATACGTACGTGTGTGCACCTGTGCATGTGTGTGTATGCATGTGCGTCTGTGTCTGAGTGTGTGGCCAGGGGTAGAACTAGCATATATCTTTGGGAGGCCATGACCCCTCCTTAGTTATTACATTTTACTTATATATTGATGTTAAGACGTTTAAAAATAAAAAACAATCTCAAATTTTACCATTGAATGATTAATGGCTTAGTGACAAAGTGTTGCATCCTTGAAGTAAAGAACCAAGGACCAAATCCCATTGTTGTACTTTTTGTTTAAAAAATAGCTCTACTCACTTTGCCTCTCTTTATCCTTTCTCATGTTTAAAAATTAATTCCATCTTATCATTGTTAAAAAAATACTTTTACTCACTTTTAATATATTAACATTATAATATAATTCTAAATTATTATTGTTTCTAGAATGAGATTGGGGCTCATTTATCTCTCTCATTATTTCTAATTATTCTAGAATGAGATTGGGGCTCATTTATCTCTCTCATTATTTATAATTCTCTTTGCAAATGAAATAAATTTTGTTGTTTCCTTTTAAATAAGATTTTTTACCTAAAATTATTTAAAAATCATCATTGAGAAAAATAGTCTATACCTTATTGAAAAATTCAAATAACATTGAAATGGTAAGTTTATCAAATTTTAAAAATTACATTTGAAATTGTTAACTCTACTTAAAAGATATCATTTGAAAATACTTTTTTTCATTTTTACTTATACAAGATAGATGTATACTTGACATCCCCTCTTTCGATAAAATTCTTGATTCCACCCTTGCATGTGGCGCATGTGTACATGTGTGTCTGTGACGATGCAAACAACTGTATACACCATCCTTTATCATCTATATAACAAGCGGTTATGATCAGTTTTTTGATGCGGGATATCGTTTCATTATCTCCAGATAAAATGACTTTATCTCGTGATCAACTATCACAATATAAGTGGTCAATGTCATGATTTCCTTATCTATTATATCTTTATCTGCAGTATTTATTCAAAGTTTTATCCCTCGAACCCATTGAAAAAATTGGGAGACAAACTTATCATTTCTCATCTTATTCATTACTCCTTATCCAATCAGGAAATAGAAAGCGACAAATAATTTAGAAAAAGATATAATAAATAGAGTAATCCTGATGTAGCTATTTGACGCAATATAGTTTATCTTCGTATAACATCTTTTTCTTCCGAGACAAATGGAAGTAACCCTGAATGCAAACAGGGCAAATATGCCGAGATAAATGGATGTTCCCCCGTTCATGTTTAGATAAAATAAAAGCAGGGCTTTCATTATTCGCATTTAAAATGAAGCAATTACGCTAGATGCTAACGAACTGATGAGTTTGATGCCCGTGAGCAAATAAAGAGGTTACGAGAAAATATACTAATATCTCCAAAATCAAACGAATAATGGCGCATCCAACCCAGGTCTGTTTGGTTACTGGGTTGGAGTAGGTTGGGGTAACCTAATGTTGTTTGGAATAGTTATAAGGATTGGAGAGGATTAGATTAAAGAATATGATGTGATTTATGATGAAAATACAACCCAAGAATAGAAAGAGGTAAACCAGATTACCCTGAGGTAATCCGATAACCAAATGGATCATCGGGGTAACCGCACTGAAGAAATGCTCAAAACAACGCTAGGTTTCTCGATGTATCATGTCAACCTTCATCGGATCACATACCGAAGGAGACATCTCGAGTACCTCTCTTCGAGCAATAGGTGGGATACGGATGTGATCCAACAGTCAGAAGCAGTTCGTACAAGACCGTAAATCAAAATAAACATCTGAAGAAAGAAGACGAATCCTGAGGCAGACGAAACATCACGACACCCATAGATCATCCTTTCACCGAATGAACCATAACAACACTAACTCAGCTGTTAATTATTGTCCCAAGGAGCAGCAATGTTTGGAATAAACATGGAAGATCTAAAAAAATCCAAAGAAAATCTTTCCTATACTACAATGCTACGCAAACTTCCTTCCACTCGGTTGTACTGCAATGGGCCTGTTCAAGTTGCCGCAGCGGGAATCTGGAGAGCATACAATATTGCAACGTTGATCCCTCTCCGAGCATGGACCAATTCCTCTCAGCCCGTGGACACAAATATCATACAATGAGATAATTGTTGTCGATTTTTATCGCTGGCTTGCCACGATTGAATAGTCGGATCTTGTCAGCATGGAAGTGTTACGGAGTCTTGTCAACTACACTATTAGCCAAGCTTCCGTTTCTTTGCCATTTTTCGCATTCTTTCTCGCCTTTCTTCTTCTTCAATGAGGCGGAGTTGTTCCTCATCTTCCCGCTGGGCAATTTTTAAACTGCGGAAAAAACAGAGTAAGTGCAACCACTGACAGCTAAAAGAGAACTTGCAAAATAAACATCAGTTTGAAGTTGACATTCACCGGATTGAAAATATACATTCCCCTAACTAAGCATGAAACTATGCAGTGAGATAGCATTTTCCCAGGGAATAAATACTGATCCAGCAACTAGCTGATTACAACTTCGCCCGTTGCTAAATCTAGTTGGCAATGCTCAGGTCCAGCAAGAACCCCATTATAAAGCTGAATGACGTTTTAAGAAACTTAACTAACTAGCTGCTAAAGATTTGAACCAACAAAATTAACTCATCTGATTTTTGAGCATGAGTTTTGATGAACTTTTATTTAACTAAATAAAAGATAAGGATGGCAAAATATGTATATTTTTACGGTAAAGTTCTCAGAAAGACAAATGACTGTAAACATTTATGTTTTCCAGGGCCTGTGATCCACCCATTTTTGGGTCTAGGTTACCTTCATCTCTATCGTTACATTTTTTATTCGAATTACCAGTGTGTGGGTCCCGATTTTTCTTTACTATAAGATTCCCGAGCAACTTCAAACAAAAAAGTCAGCATCACAACAAATTCTAATTGCAAAAAATATCAATATAATATATAAACATTATCACACCGTATTTATCAATCCAAACACCTATCATTCAAATAGATTACTCATCTTTCCAACCATTTGAAAGGAATTTACTCCAATCTAACTCAGCCATGTTACCAAACGGACCATATATATGTGAATGTCTACATCGACAATTAAAGAACATTTTAGATACCAACGTCTAGAAATATGTTTTAGATAACACTTCAGATATAAAATTTTGTTTTAACTTTGTTAAACATTTTTATTTCAACATCAGAAAAATATTTATTTTGTATTACCTTCTCTGTTCTTCCATTTGTATATCATCAAAATTGGCTTCCATGTCACTGTCGTCCTCATCATCTCCGGCATATTTTTTTGGATCATACCTGCAGGATTGATGGAAAAAATATTCCTCAGCACATACACAAAAATGAAATTCACACTAGGCGGAACTAGCTGATCTGAATTAAAAACCAATTCCTCCATTGGTATATATTTCTTAATTCAATCTAAAAGAAATTCATCGTAAATTTAGTCACACAATATTTCATTTGCTACCGCTAAAAAAATCAAACACATAATACGCAGATTTTTCTTTCTAGCAAGCTAAGCACCAGATTTTAACCTTCTTCATTGTTGCTGTTGGTAAGAAATCCAAGAGAACCAAAGGTTACACTCCAAATGCGTAAATCCACTGTTGCAATAGTTGGCCGACTGGAACATATAGTCAGTCCAACTATGAGGTGCAAAGGAGTGACCAACTGCAATATTAAGTCAATATTCAGTCCGATCAAATAGTCGGTCTGACTATTTGGCCGAATGGACGACTATTCGGCTGACTATTAGTTGACTGCTGAGAATTTTTTAATTTTCATGGATTCTAATTTATCCGAATATCATAAATATCATAGATCCATCTTATTTTCCCCGTGGCCTTTTAAAAAAAATATCTTCAACAACCATGATTAAATAGAAGTTCTGATGCATTGCCTCTTCTTTTTGGTACTAAATCCATCAATTTATGCATCTTGATTTTGTCTAAAATTCCATTGAAACTTTTGTCTTGTTAACTGATGACCATATATATAATAAGAAAAAAAGGGAAAATGTGCATGTGGCCGTACACAGTTGTGTTCCCATGTGTAAAAAATGCATAATTTTTAAATTTAAATATAAATCAAATCTGTTGATCATGATTTATATTATAAAATTAAGATCGTATTAAAATTTAGGTCATGTGGATTCTATAACCCATCCATCAAGTAATGCTAGATTCATTTCACCAAATCCATTAATTGTTTATTTATACATGATTTTGTTCACACTAGATCTTGGATATGTAAACATAATGGGCACACAATGTTGTGTATGCTCATGAGCACATACTCCTTTTTGCCCTCATAAGAATATATGTACTTGACATAATTTTCAATTAATTAAAATATATACTTGAATAACTCCAAATAGACGTCCGAATACTGTTTTATTCTTTATTCAGTGACCCCTCCGACTGAATACCAAATACCAACTTTTGCAACCATGCCAAAATAATGACTGAACTAAAATGAAAATTGGACAGATTGAAAATCATCTAAAGGCTAGCGATCTAACTCAAAAAATTACTATTAAATGACTATCCAAAAGGTGCCAGCTAAATTATATTGCAACTGCATCCAGAAATAACAAACAAACGATGGAAACGGGAACAAACCCGAACATCCGTCTGATCATACTGATTGCTGCTCCACCTTCATCTTCATCATCAGAGTACCTGCTTATAGGTTTCCTTTTCAAAGGCTTCTGAGGTGGACGTTGCTGAGCA